>CM042329.1:12777838-13240338 GCA_023566125.1 Zingel zingel | reverse complement strand
AGGACTGCCACATACTGGATGTTTTTCCTTTTTTAGACCATTCTTTGTAAACCCTAGAAATGGTTGTGTGTGAAAATCCCAGTAACTGAGCAGAAATACTCAAACCAGTCCATCTGGCACCAACAACCATGCCACGCTCAAAGCTGCTTAGATCACCTTTCGTTCCCATTCTGACATTAAGTTTGGAGTTCAGGAGATTGTCTAGACCTGGACGACACCCCTAAATGCACTGAAGCAGCTGCCATGTGATTGGTTGATTAGATAATTGCATTAACGTGAAATCTTACAGGTGTTCCTAATAATCCTATATATATATATATATATATATATATATATATATATATATATATATATATATATATATATATATAAAATAAATAAGGGGTGGAACGGTACACTGAAGTCACGGTTCGGTTCATACCTCGGTTCAGACATCACGGTTCGGTACAATGGCGGGAAAAGCATAACAAAAATGCAGAAGGCAATTTTTTTTATTGTGCATGTCTCAGGCTGTACCACCTAGTGTCATCCAGTCTCTCCCCTGAGCTAGCTGCAACAGCCTGAAGCGAATAAAGTAAGATGTAAACAGTAAACAATAAGTAGGCTACCCCACATCATCTCCAGACTCCATCTGGAACTTGTAAACAAAATAAGACAATCAGCTAGTAGTGTGATATGGGAGACAAGCGCTGCTCTCATATGTGAATGCATAGAGCAGGAGTGTTAAAAGAGCAGATTCGGTTACACAGAGCAGTTGGCAAATTGTGGCGTTAGCTTCACACACTAACAGCGGAGCTAGCAGCAAACAGCGAAGCTAACGGCGGAGCTAACAGCCAACGGCGGAGCTAACAGCGGAGCTAACAGCGGAGCAAATGGGCCTGGAAGCCATTTGTGGTCGAGGCAAGAAGGGATACAGCTACAGCACATCCGTGTTTGGTTGTATATGGAAGGGACTAGTTTGCTTCGTGTGGACTCACTGGACCGACTCGACATGTAGGCGGAGCTTGGAGCTTCAGAGCTAAGGCGGGGCTACAGATTAGGTTAAGCATCTGTAGCCCTGTAAAAAAAAAAAAATATATATATATATATATATATATATATATATATATATATATATATATATCTATCTATTTTTTTTTACCTGTCTGTTTAAAATAAAGGTGCCTATTTTTTCTATTTCTTACAATACTTATTGAATATTTTTCCTGTCTATTTAATGAGTATTTGTGTTATTCTGATGAATTTTCCTTTTGAGCTGCTGTAATAAGGGAATTTCCCCAGTGTGGGATTAATTTAATCTCTTTTATCTTATTCACATTTAACAAGTTGAAATCAGAGCAGTTTTCATCATACAAAATGACTCAAAACAATTAACTGATGATTAAAATAGTTGCAGATTGATTTAATAATTCACAACTAGTTCATCAGCACTTGTTTGCCTTTGGAAACAAGCCTTCCGTTCCACCTCTCCATCTGGTACTAAAAAACAGTTTCTAACATACACGTGACATTCCTGAACTATAATGTAATCAAAGCTTAAGCTAACCATCTGTGTGTCCAAGTCTATATATTGTACAGGGAGTTCAAATGTTTCTTCTCTGGAAATTGTAACCACGTTTTATGACTACACACAACTCGCATATATTACAAACTTTTATACTGAGAATAACACATCTAGATTATAGAAATATTTCTACAATGGATGTCCACATAGTCAATCAAAATTAAAATCAGAATGTTCTGCCAATAAAGCTTAGTTGAATAGAATTGGATGGAGAGAATTTGGGGACAAAACGTGACTTCCTACCCCCCAGACTCGAGCTGAATGAGGTGCTTTGTACCAACGAAGGTCCAGACCAACAAACTGTTATTTGAATTGTTTTGGGGCAGGCCCTAATGTACAAAAACGACACTATGTCAACTCATAAAGCCTGATTTATAAAAGGTGAGCAGGCGTCAGTCTCAGCCCACTGCTTCCTGCCATTCTCTATCTCATTGCGGGGGGGGGGGGGGGGGCACTACGGACTGACCACAATATACAGTAAGTCCACGTGCTTTCATGCTTTTATCATTTTAACAGACATCTGAATCATTTCTGGTAACGATTAGGATTTAGGTTAACAAAGAAATGCAAACCTTTAAAAATGCTAAAGTCACTGTTAAAAGCTTGTATCTTAAATATCACAGTTCCAAAAACTAAGACAGACAATTATCTTTTAAGTTTACAGATTATTACTTTGCATTGTTGTCTGTGTAGTCCATCTTGTCGCGGTTTCAATTATCTGTTAAGCATCACCGAAATGTCTTAATCTCTAGGGCTGCTCGTAATCTTCAACTTCTTTGAAATGTAAGACTAAACCTCAGACTACTCAATGAAAAATGAAGAACAGAAACACTAAAAGGGAGAAGGAAACAAGTTGCACTAGAGAAACAAAAGCTGGTGCTCTTGAGGAAAAAAAGCCTGTACAACAGGAAAAACAACACATAAAAAAGCTTTTAGTTACATGACTTCCCTTCATCAGCACAAAATGTGACTTTTTAATACTTATTTTCTAGGGCTGTCAAACGATTAATTTTTATTAATCGCTGAACTTCTATAGTTAATCGCATATTTTAATCACATGATTAAAAATTCTATTATTTTGCATTTCAGAACAGTTTTTAAGTACATAATAACAATCAAAAGCATTTTTTTCCAGTGTTTCTTGATTGGGAATCAAATGAATGCAAAGAAAGTTACTTTATGAACTTGCTTTCAAGATTTGTAATTATTTATTTACTGTAAACAAAAAGAAAAATGTGTGAATCTGTCATTATTGCACAATTCCTCCAAGTAACTAACGAAAAAACTAAAAATCCCTATCCTTACTAGAGTCAATATAGTGTTTAGTAACTCCTAAATAATGTTGATTACTCACTGATGTCCAGTGATCACCGGTTAATGAGACAGCGATGGCAACGAGACAGGTCAGAACATGCCAACCGTAATACGTCTTTTAAGACCCGAGTCCTACGATGCTGACAGGTCTGCAGTTAGTTGCCACCCGTTTCGCAAGAGCTGTAGTCTTTTTTTGGGATTTGGTTTAATCCACAGGTCAGCAAGTAGCACTCTGTTGCATGCTGGCGGGTAGCATCACGTTAAATGTACTACTATGCTTAGCTCCGTAGGTGGTAGCTCAAGCTTGATGTGCTTCGGTGATATTTTAATTCGGCTTTACACAATTCAGGATTTCATTGCTGCTGTCTTTCTCCATCATGCCTGCAGCAGCAGGATGTGTTACGAGGAAGTGGCAGCTTGATGATAAGTAACGGTGCTGCAAAGGGTCAAAATAGTAGCCTGTTAGGCACGATGCAAAGCCAAGTGAAGTGTAAAATAAATTAATAAATGCCGGCATGCAATTACATTTTTTTTTAATCGCATCGCGTCCTGCTGTCAGCGTTAACGCTGACAGCCCTATTATTTTCATTTAAAAGAATAGTTCAACATTTTGGGAAATGCATGTATTTGCTTTCTTTTCTAAGTTAGACGAGGAGATTGAAGACCACTTCCATGGTCAATGTGCGTTAAAGGAGAACTCCGGCCAATTTTTATGTTAATCTTGATCGCTATAACTATGTTAGTACTGTCGATAGCAAAAATAAAACAAGCCGAATCGGTCCTAGCAAACTGGAGTTGATGCAGCTAATGCCCAGAGCTCCCTGTGAGCTAAAATGGCAGTTTTGGGGGCATAACATAAAGAGAGCCTTTGTGCCTCTTTACAGATACAAAATACAATGAAAATGTCCGTGAAACAGGACCATTACATGACAAGATGCGTTTTCAACTCAGACATTGTTTAAATTCACCTACCCTGTTAGCTGCTAGCTGCCGTCTGGGATGAGTGAGTGTGTTCAGCCCGGTTTCGGTGATAATCAACAAGCAGCAGTTCTGTGTGTATTTGTAGCATATACTGTATATTCATTTTGTGTGGGAACGATCTGGCGTTGGTGAGTAGGAGTCTTGGCAGTGGCGATCTATGTGGTAGTTTCCTTAGACGTGCTTGCTTCTGCTTCCTCCCCGCCTTCCTCGCCTGCCGCGGCCAACAACAATCCAACTTGTGCCCGCTGGTAAGGTCTTTCGGGGGACAGGTCATGCCTTCGCGGCTGAAAGAGTTTTCAGTTAAACTTATTTTTAGGGCTAAAATAAAATAATGTTTTTTTCTAGTTGAGATTTTAATCTACAGTTTACAACTAAATTGCATTCTCAATTATGTTTTAAGGGAAACAAATTTGTGTGGATAGAGATATATATAACAACAGACACACTTGTTTGGGCTTGCGAGCTGGCCAAAGAGTAGTACACACCTGCAAACTAGATTTTTTGGCGAAAATCGCAGTTTTGAATGGGAAAATGTCATCCACGTGATTAGTGTAGATCTGAAGAGTTTTTATTCGGGGGGTGCTAACAACCGTTATCTACCGGACCGAATAGCAACGCGGATTTCGGTGCCTTATTTAGGTGCCACTTAAATGCCTACACTTCTCTCTGATGCTCCGAAAACGGACGTTAGAGGGAACTGAAACATCGCCGCACGGGACGCTAGTCAACACTACACTTAGCAGCAGCTAACTTTAACCTACTGTTAGCTAGCAGCTAAAGTAAACACGGTTAAAATTCTGACAGCTAAACGGTGTAAAGTGTGACTGTATTGCACTGTAGAGGATTCTAACACCAGACTGTAGATGCTATTGTCTGAAAAACACATACTCTGCCTCAACAAGCGTAATCTGGGAGGAAGTATGTTTCCCTCAAAAAAAACTACAGTAATTACCTCTTGCCGTGAGCTACATATACAACGTAACATACAGGGTTTCTGGAGTTGTAGTACCCTATACTCTTTTTTAATGTTGTGCAGTTTGTTGTCAATGGCACCAATCCCTCTCGGAAACCCTATGAAAAGACTTTCAACACATATTATAATTAGAATTTAATATTGTGACACACCTGTGATGTGATAGAAGCACATGCACATGTATTGCCTAAGTATTGCCTACTGCTTTCACTACCTTTCAAACTGCCTGCCATACTGTGTTTTTACTGAGACCTTCAGCACGTGCAAGTGTCTGCCAACAATCGTGTTGCTTTGGCTCTGTAGTATGTGATAATAGGCTGAGAAGATTGCACAGATAAGCCAGTCAAAACAGGGTTTGGCAAGCATCAAAAGAGGCAATTGTAACTAAAATGGGCACGCCCTCATACCTAAACAAAAGAATAGGTGGGATGCCAATGATTCCCATGAGAGTTTTATTTAACGCTGTATATGGCGGTGCCAGTTTTAATCACGGTTCTATTTAGGTAACACTCGCAGTTTTAAACAAAAAGTTAACATTGTGACATGGAACTAGTTAAGTCAAGGCAACAAAAGTACTTAGTTTGAGTTTGGAAAACATCAGAAACTGGCTTAAAATGACTCGTACGTACGTCACAGAATTAGATCCATAAAAGTCAGTTAATTTAAACAAATGACCAGTGACTTTTGGGACACAAACCTGTCTGTCTCCTGAGTGAATGTCCTGTGTTTGTTTGACCCATCCACGATCCTGCCTCCTTACGCGGATACTTAGTTTCCTTCCCTTCTTGTTTGCTCTACGATAATTACTACGGCCAAGAGAGGTCGCTGCCTAACTACCAACATGAATATGGGTTGTTATAAGCTGGTTGCACAATCGATCTATGCGGCCGTTTTCTGGGTGAGGACAGTCTGACAATCTGAAAACAGGCAGGCATGATGTCCAAATTGGGAGCAGGTGTGAAGGTGGATGTGGAGTTCAACTGATTTCCAACTTTGAACCTCAAAATGAAATCCATTTTAAAAGCATCAATTGAAGGAATATGTATTATGTTTATTGTAACAATACCTTTTTCCTAGAAATGTATTGGTGGCATGTGCTGTGCAAATCCAGGAATTTCACCCAGCTGCTCTAATGCTTCTAATACAATCCCTCAGTCACATGGTCTCTACGTTTCATAAAGGCCCCGCCAAGTCAAGCATGATTTGACTCTGACTCCCAGGGGTTTGGAGGTCAGCGGTACGGTGACTGGACAGCTGGCAGGGGTCACATGCCAAGATCACGCTTGGTATGTCCTGCCTCTGTGGATCAAACATGTAAAAACTGAAACCCCAGCAAGCAGGATCCAGCGTGTTATTGTAGTGTGACTCCCATTAAGTAAGCTCCAGCAGTCACACGCACAGCGAGCCACCCGCCATACAGCAGGCTTGCATTATAGTTTAGCATGAGCCTGAGCACGTTGGATTCACTTTTAGCTGGAGCACGCTCAAACTCTGAACACAATGTCTCGTAGAGATTGAGTAAGACCTGAGAATTTGTTATGAAAATAATTTATCTGACATGAGAAACTGGGAAAAGTGACAGGTTTAAGAGGCTTCGGAGCTTGGAGTGCAGCCATGAACCATAAATCATACTATACTGATCAGCTGAAGAGATAATCTTTAAATCCATGCATTCATACTGTATCTGCACATAAAAGAACCAAGTTTAGCTTCATGCTCAAACTGATAATATAATAACAACAAAGAGTTAATTATCAGCCCTGCGGGTTCATGTCCTCACATGCAACCTGCACTACACCAGCCAACAGCATGCCTGTGGGCACACAGGCATGCATATATATATATATATATATATATATATATATATATATATATATATATATATATATATATATATATATATATATATACACACACACACATATACACACACACATATACACACACACACACACATATATATATATATATATATATATATATATATATATATATATATATATATATATATATATATATATATATATATATATATATATATATATGAACATAGATTATTTACAGTTAGTTTAAAGGTGCTCATTAGATGAGTGTGCTGCATTGGTACCGTTTAGTTGTCAGGTTAGTTGGCTTTAAAGCTGCTATAATCACTATTTTTGTATCAACAATAGATCGAATGATTCTTTGTCAGTGAAAGGGGTCGCTCGTTTTGACAAACCCACAAAAAATTATTATTATCACCAGTATCTTTATTTATTTATTTATTTTTTTAGCTTTTTGTTTTTGTTTTCTGGCCCACAACTTTTTTTGTTTTGGTTCAGTCTCTGCACTCTCATCAACCTTGTTTCCAGATGCAGCAGGCAGCTATTTTGAGTGAAAAGCCACTGACTGTAAGTTACAGCACTAAACAACAAGTTAGCGACTAGCTGGTGACCACAGTGGAGTAATTAGCGGGTAAAAGCATGGGTGTATAACAAAACCTGGAAACAGCGTTCGAGGCGGAGCCCCAATCATTACGATGAGAGTTGCTCAGTGGAGCATTAAGCCAAAAAAAGTTCAACTTCCTTGTATAAAATTATGATCAGCGCTGGTTCCGCACTATGAGGCACATAGAGCAGGCGCACTAGAGACCTCCGCCAGCCAAGCAGGCTACTTCAGGTTTAGTGCTCTGCTAACTTAAAAGGGGATCAAACTATTTAATTGTGCGTCTCTTCTAGACTTTCCAAATGTTATCAGAACGCATGGAATATTCTGAGTGAAACGAGTCATTTTGCAGGGGTTGTGACGTTTAAAAAAAAAAAAAAAAAAAGTATCCACTGATTTACATGTTTTCTTTCGCCATGTAAGGCTATGGGGAAAAGTCTTGTTGGGCCCCATGGCAAACCCATGAAGTTGTAATTCCACTGTTCCACTGGCCGCTTTGTCAAATTGGCTGCCACAATATGTGCAATATGCAGTCACGAACCTTTACAGGTGTGTAGTTGAGATTAAAATGAAGGCTGAGTTAAAAAATGGGTATGGTCAGAGTAAGGGGTGCCAGAAGCAGTCTTAATTTGTTTTGAATACAAAATAGATTTATAGTGGAGTGACATTTTAATTTCTGGAGCATATACATTTTTAAGGCAACAACTCTTAAATAGTATGGAACCTGGATTTTGGTCCCCAGTTATTGACTTTTCTTCCTCTTCCTAATCTTCTTCTTATACCCTCAGAGTGTTACCTAGAGTAACCTCCTGCCTGCTGCTACTCATGTGTTAAGCAAACCTTTGCTTCTCATTAGGTGGTGTAGTGTAGGTGGTTCTCCCTTGCACCGAATCCCCCGTCAGGACCAATAAAAGCCTGTGATGGGAGCCGGGCCTCACTGACAGGTCACACTGCCTCTCTTCTCACTGCAGGAGAAGGCACAGATGGACTAGGTTAGATTGATGAAACTCTGGAAGTATTGCTGGTATATGGCAGCAGTATCATTGGGCATAACGATGCACCTTTTTCTGTTTGCCAATACCTTAACAGCCCTGCACTTTATTGCCACTCCATAGCTCATCATGACCAGATTTACAGAGAACAGTCCAGTATTTTAGGAAATACACTTCTATACTTATTGTGTGGTCAGATATAAAAGCGGGTCTGTTTGTTTCCCCTACTAACTGGAACCCATACCTATCATAAACTCAGTGCTTCTAGCTCCATTTAAGACAATACTTCCCAATGCTGCACTTTATCTGAGGTGGGGAAGTTAACCTGACTTACATTCTTATTTTCCTTCTCTCACTAGCACAAAGTGGACGAATGTACATATTATACACCGGTCTTGCCTCTATAACGTCAGGATTACAAGGGGCCTAACAATTCAACTGCGCAACTCGCAGATAGAACTTTCGACGCATGGAAAGAACACTCACTTTTGATAGCCCCAGTGATGGTGAATGTAAACTCCCATAAACAACTACACCAAAACACAGACATATCAATACACAACCCCAATGCATAAAAAAAATGAATAAATCATCAGAGCCAGCCACTCCATAATAAAAACATGTCTTACATGTCAACTAGTAGCCACACTGACTGTACCTGCTGCTGCGCTCCCTCCTGCAACAACAGCAGGCTTGTTGTTCTGTGTTGGTTAGTTCCATATATTCGTTATGCATGTATATCTCTTAATCCTCCTCTTGCTCGTTTTGTTCTTCCTCTCCCTCATATTGCACACTGTCCTGTATTTGGGTGTGCTGGCTCAGATGTGTCACTAACATTAATGCTAGCAGTATTAGCGCTAGTGCTAGCTGAAGCTGCACTTGATTTTAAAAACAAAAATCAGTCAGTTTGCAGCACTTTTCACTGTCAGCCAACAGTGCTCTCTTATATTTCTCACTCTTTTCTCCTTGTGTCGCTTGATGCCTCAATTCATTATTTTATTTTTTGTCAACAGTAGGCTATAGCGTCCAACTTCCAATCTTCAACTTCCAACAACCACGCTCACGCGGTATACTCGATTCTGTCATGAAATTCCCAGAAGGCATTGCTTTATTTTAACTTTTGCAAACAAATAATACAAAATAAAAATAAATGCAGGTATATTTGTTTTATTTCAAACCATACACGTTTTTGAACATCTGATCTGAATAAGTAATTTCGCTACAAAACAATGCAGACTGATGTAAAAGTTTGTGACTGTAACTGTAGAGGGTAACCATGACTGTGATATCGAGAGACTCATATGTGGTATAAATTCTGATCACATTACAGTATTGGTAGGTGTGAGAGATTTTGAGAAGTTTGACTATCGCGCAAAGAACACAACATTTATGAACATTATTGACGCTTGAAAGGGGACCGAGAAAAAAGAAATAGGGCACGTTTACAATTTAAGGAGCCGCATGGCTGTGACAATCATGCGGCTCTCTGATTGGCCGGCCGTCCCAAACGGCCCACGAGTCTGCTGCCCCCTGGCATCTGCTCAAATTTCACATTACCAGTCCGTTACTGACTTTAATTTTAATGCAGATTTAGTTGCATGCAAGCTACAGACTTTTCAGAACTGCCTTTTAAGCAGGGGTTAAATTAACCTTAGATAGATAAGTAAATGGAATCTAATTGGCAGTTTCATACATCAGTGTTTCCTGTTTGTTTAAAATAATGCCAAATATCCATTCCAGTGTTTTCTCTATATACTCTCAGCAGCGCTGATCCTTTTGTTTTAATGAAAACTTCTGGCAATTACTATTAGTGTTCTTCACCACTGTTTTCAAAGAAGGAAATAATGAGAGTACCAGGTGAACTAGGTTTAAAAGTGAGTTTTAAGTTCTGTGTAGTGGATAGTAGTATCGCTTTCCGGGATGGGAGAAAAACGTGCTCTGGTTTATTGGCATTTCTTTAAACCAATCACAATTGTTATGGGCAGCGCGAAGCGCCGGGTGGAGACGCTGTGCCGCTGTAAAATAGCCTCGGGAAGGAACTTGTTTTGGTGGAACATGTGTTTGTTCAAAAGTTGTTTTAGTCGTGGAACAGAAAACTCAGATTCGACAGATCTCTAGCTAGTCTAGCTAGCTGTCTGGATTTACCCTGCAGAGATCTGAGGAGCAGTTAACCATAGTCCTCAGAAATCCATCGGAGTTTAAATTTCCAACACAAACAAAAGTGGAAGGTAACGGACATCTGGCCGAAAACGGAACATTGCCGTAAATGACACGTCGTGGATTTTGACTAAGTGGATAGAGACTTTAAAGTAGTAAGACATTTTAAAGTGTTACATTTAGAATGGAGTTTGGTGTGGTTCCAGAACCTAATTTAACCACTGCGTTTAAGCCTTCTTGAGGTGAATGTTGGATTCTCAAAACTGATTTTCAATAATCTCCATGTTAAGCATTTATCTGGCTATGGAAGAAAAAAAAATCCAGCTCTAAATCTCCCACCCTCCTGTATTGAAACGGTAAACAAGGTAAGAGTAACTACAAAGAGACAACAGATGGAAACAGAAAGGTTTTTCTCGAGTTGTCTGATCAATGGCTGTGTAAGCTTGTTGTCCCAGAGTGACCTCACACCTGCCATGAGACTTGCTCACCAAGCAGAGCGTGGGGGGTGATTACCATTAGTTACTATCAGAGGAGCACACTGTCATTTTATTTCAGAGCCAGATTTCCTCGGGCCTCTGTGGAGTTCCTGATTAGTTAATGAGGGACATACCCAAAGTTAAACCGAGCATGGGAGCCTGAGCGGGGGGAGGGAGGACCGGAGACACTGGAACGTGAGAAAAAAAGTAGCAGTGAAAGAGAGAGAGAGAGAGAGAGAGAGAGAGAGAGAGAGAGAGAGAGAGAGAGGACGAGAGGAGGGGAAGAGAAGGGAGTCTTCCCAGAGGACGGAGTGATGTCTCTGCTGTGGCTGTGTGGGTCTCTGGCATAATGATTTGGGACAGAAAATCAAAATCACATTGCCAGGGATTACTACACTGCTATGGTGTCTGCTACTGCTTCTTCTGCAGCTGTAAGAGGATACCGGTTTGGTTTTTTTTGGTAGGAGAATGTCACACTTTCCACTGCTTTTTTCATTTTGCTTTTCACACATTTCTAAGAGAGGAGTTCTTCAAGCTGCCAGCCTGCGGATCACTGCGGAAAGAACAACTCTTTTGAGGCAAGCTCTGTGGATTAGTGCGTTTGTCTCGTGTGTATCTGATCAGGTGCAGAGCTTAGTCCACTACTGAACAGGGAGTCTTAGCAATTTGTTCACAGTGGCTAAGTTCTTCACTTGTTCAGAGATGATGGGGATGTATGACAACACATCTGTAGCTACTTACTTACTAAAGATTTATACAATCTTGTCAAAAGAAGATGCAGTATATTTTGTTTTTTCGACCTGTTGGACATCCTTTCGACGTGGCAATGTTGCCGAATATAGTTAGATATCAATGGATAGTTGTAGCGCTTTGGCTGAACTATAGAGAATGTCAAAGATGAATAGGGTGGGAGCGTGGAAAAATGCGACTACTCCAGCATGTCGCTCACCTGAAGTCCGATGCAGCATATTTCAAATGATATGAAAGCGTCTCACACAAAAAAAACTAAAGATTTTGTTCTCTCACTGTAAGAAGAGAGAAATGTTCTTTACTTTCTTTGTTTGCACTTTTGTTTTCATTGATGGATTTGGCAGACAACAAATCACTATTTTATTGACAATTAGAAAAGACCAAAACCAACAATGACTTGATCTAACATTTATTTTGCGCATATCCAAAGCCTGATGCATCTTATTCCTCACAGTGCCACACTGGGCACACGTTCCTTTGTTACAATGAACACACACATTGTAGTTTATTTTGACTCAATTCTCGCAGAAAGCATCTTGCGGCCAGAAATACTTAAGTGCTTGAAATGTGTATTAATCCACAGTTGAAAATTGTCCCAAACAAATGCACCATTTACCCTTTGTTTTAGTAACATTTGCTTAAAACTACAGTATCAGGCTGGTTCAGCACTTCACTGAGCCTTTTTGAAAAATGAAACTTAACAGGGAAGTCAGTATTGAGAAATCACTGAAACATTATTTGTTTTGGTCTTTTCTGGGGATTTGTTATCAATAGGCATCATATAGAATACCACCAGCCTTTTCCTTTAAGTGGTCCCCACTGCAATATAATAACAACCTCTCTATTCAATGACAGCCAGGTCTCCGGTTAAACCCCCTTCAAGGCTCGATGTAGAGTAAATCTAACCTTTCGGTTCATTTGATGTTAAGCATGTAGCTAAATGTTAAGCTTGAGTAGGACCTGAGAATGCACAGCTATTGTCTAAAACTACATAATGCCTACAACACTGCTCAATCTCCTTTTTTTTTAAACAGAGAATCAAAAGGGCCTATGGAGAGAATACTGTTTTTAAGGTTGTGTATTTAAAGTGTAACTCTCGCCAAAATGCAACCTAGGGTCTTTTTGTGAACGTACCAGAGTCAAACTTTCGTTTAAAAAGCATATTTAGGACGGAATTGCCACTTTTAAGATTTACGCTATTTTTCAGTCAAATGGCCTTTTGAATGGGAGTGCTAGGGGCACTTTTATGCTAGCCTCAAAATAGCTATAGCAAAACACTAATAAATGATACATTGACTGATAAAATGGCTGCAGACTTACGGTGAGTTGAACCTTTTTTAGTAAACTCTGGGTACACAAACAATGTTGTCAATGCTTTCGTTAAGGTGTAGAGACCCTGGTGATACTTCGAGCAAAGTCTCATGTTGTGTCGAGCCTTCTTAGTGTTAGCTAAATAGCTATTTTGAGGCTAGCATAAAAGTGCCCCTAGCACTCCCATTCAAAAGGCCATTTGACCGAAAAACGAAAATACGGTGAATCTTAAAAGTGGCGATTCCGTCCTAAATATGCTTTTAAACTAAAGTTTGACTCGGGTATATTCACAAAAAGACCCTAGGTTGCATTTTGGCTAGCGTTACGCTTTAAGACACTTAAACAAAACAACCCTATGTGTGCAGGTCCTGTGTTGAGAAGGTATGTTGGAAATACAAAAAATGTATTCATCAACTTTTGGTGAAAAGTGCAACCAGCCACAATTTTTTACTGATATGAATATTGGTACTGTTCATTTGTTCTCTGAGTTCTCTTATGTTCTTCCAGTTCCAAATGATGGATGCTGCTACCTAGCTGAAGATGAAAAACATTTGTACATACGAGAAATGTAAGTTCCAAAAACAACACCAAGCCTAAGTATTGAGAGGATCAATATTTTTTTGTATCAAAAAAGTAACACTATTCACTTTTATATAATTTGTGTTGAATAGCATCCAGTTTAATATCAATTGAACCCATCTGGAACATAATGGGTTGGTGTGGTGGAAGGGAGCTCATCAGATAGAGCTATGGGGGGGGGGGGGACAACATTTTTTGGGAATCCCTTCGACAGAGTCACTGCAAGCACCAAAACAAGACACAAGATGGATATTATCTGTGTTACATGTGTCTTCTTACACTGAAATGTTTTGGAGAAACTTTGGTATTGTCATTATCTTCTTAAGATGCACATCTTAGCCATGACATACTCTTTTCTATTCTCTGTCCGCCACTATCGATCACATTTTATTCATCACTGGTATTTTTTTTATTTTAGAGGAGGAGAGTATTTGCATGGTTATCAGATGTTTATCAGCGATTTTGCAACTTATTCTCCCTTTGTTGTGCAGAATGACTGACACTTTGCAAAGTTGCCAGTTGATCTAACCCCTAAGAAATTTAATTAAGTTTCCCTTTTTAAAAAAATTTAAGATTATATTCAGGGGCAAAATTGTGTTGACTTTTCCTTAGGACTGATCTTAACAGATAAGATAATAAAGACCTTTTGATGTTTAGTTGCCGGTGAGTAATTACAATAAAGGGACATGTGTTTTGCATAAAAAATGAAATTGCCTGCTATGCCTTGTTTAACGTGCAGAATTTGACACTTCTTATTGGATTTGAATGGAATGACCAGAGGGACACATGTGGAGTCTTTAGACCGCAACATTACTCAGAGGAAACATCTGGCCTCCCTCTTGTGCCTTCTGAGCTGACAGCAGTTGGACACCCTGGCTCAGTTCAGCAGGAACAGGAGTCTAGTCAACTAGACGTTTAGTCATAAATATCAAGCAAATGATCTGTGGTGAGCCTGGTACTGCCATTGTATCTGTTTAAGGAAATGTTGAAATAAGAGAACAGAGGAAGTTCTAAAAGTTGTCTATGTTTGGTATTATTTAAGAACTATTATGTAAGATGATGTCCATACAAGACATTCTACAGTATATTCTATATTAATATTATATGATTAATGGCCTGCATTTTTATTTTTTTTTAACTTAGTTCAAGTTTTTTTATTATTACAAAACAACTATTACAAAAGCAGTCATTGTCACTGAAAATCTTAAGCTTCAGGCTCCCGCCCACAATGCTAATTACAAATCACAAGTAAAAAAAAAACTAAAAGAAAATCTCACAGATACGAAATAAAATAGTGCAAGTCACCACCTACACAATGGTGACAAATCTATTTCTCAAACTTAAAATCTTAAATTTATTGATTTGTTTTTACCAGAAGTGATATGGTATTCAAATGTGTCTACACTTGAATCTGGTGCAGTATATGGTTGTACATTCAGAATAATGAATGTTTACTGCTCTCCAGTGGTTACACTGAGGAACAGCAGACAGACAGACAGACAGACGAGCATAATTTCCACTGTGGACATGTCCTCCCCCCCCTTTTCAAAATCCCGTTAGTGTCCCCCCCACACTTTCTAATTAGTTTGATATTATTTAATATATAAGTCTCGGTGATTGGCCCCCATTTTATGCAATAAAGAAAGTAAGACATATTTTTCTTAGGCATAATTTAGTACTATTCTTTGTCATTTATCAATATGGTCAACTTAATTATTTTGTGTCCCCCCTGTTTTGTGTCACAGACAGACACACAGACAGACTTTATTAATCCCAAACTGTGAAATTACTCTGTTACAGCAGCAAGTTAGAGGGACATACACACATCCTCACTCACACACACATACAGAAAAAACAAGAAATATACTAGAAATATTGATAAAACAAATGAGATAAAATAAAATAACAAAATATCAAAATGCCAGAACAACTACTATATCAAAAAGCGGTGTTCATACCATCGTGCATACTGAGCTCCGGCAAATTAACTTATCATAAACAACAATATTTATTCATTGGATCTACATAAATAAATAAATCTTCACAATTAATGTTGATATAATGTACTTCCATAAATGTTGTGGTTAACACATTTTGGTTAAGTCATAGTGATTAACCACATAGGATTTGAATCCAAAAAGTATTCCCAAACCAGTGGTGGAATGTAACTAAGTACATTTACTTAAGTACTGTACAGTACAAATTTGAGGTACTTGTACTTTACTTTAGTCTTTTCTTTACATGCTACTTTCTAATTCTTCTACATTTCAGAGTATTTTTACAGTGTGGTATTAGTACTTTTACTTATGTAATGGATCTAAATACTTCTTACACAACTGTCCCAAACCCACATTTTAGGGAGCAACAGCCAAAACAGAACCAAAAAGATAACTGTTCTGATGACGCTGTACCACTCCATCTAGTCTAGAGGGCAGAAGTCCTCCAAGTCTGCCGTAGTTAAAGCAAACGAAAAAGAAGAAGGCGGAACAACAACAAAAACTTGCTTACTTTGCAAAAAGACCCACATGTCAATGAAAAAGACACATTTACGTTTAGGAGTGTTATGACAAACTCAATAAATTAGACCGTCAGGTTACACACAAACATGTTCAGCCTGGAGACTTTTGAGAGTCAGATATCGGCTCTAATGGAGACTGTGGTGGACGCGGCGGTGACGGAGCTCAGCAGACTTCTGGCGAACGTTATGGCCGCTCAGGAGCGCGATGCTGCGGCTCCAGAACCGGCTATGAAGAGCGAAGAGGAAGAGAGCGAAGTTACTCCACCGGAGGAAAAATACCTGCGTAATAAAACTATAACGGTAACACACAACTTACGCACACGTTGGTGTCTAACGTTACGTGAGAATAGTGCAGTTGCTGAAAACTGCGTCATTAGGTTTAACTGGTGTTATGGGCTTTGGCTGAATTTGGTTGAACATTTGAATTATGTACTAAATACTCATTAAAACTGCACTACCCATGAGCCTTATCTGCTGTTGACATCGAGAGGAGGCTAGCGAGAATCAGAAAGGGATACAAAAATGAATTTATTCATTGGGTTGAACGCATTCGAGTTGTACGTGTTGTTGTCGTCCAGTAAAAAAAAAAACTAGCTGTTTCAGCCCCAGACCTATAATGCGTGTTTGTAGGTCTACTTCTGTCATGTTTGTGCCTCATTAGCTTCAACGTAGAACGATGCGTTACAGCTATTCTGAGGTTGTTGGTGTTGCTGGTCAGCAGCGTCATAACCAATTAATAACTTAGTTGAAAGTTGATAAAGTGCAACAACAAACCCTAGCTCCAAGTAAATTGTATTCAGCTTTCACTCAAAACCATATCACTAACTTTTCTGATTTTATAGGAGTCAAGGGTCTTGCACGTATTATTAATTGAATAGTTTAGTCAATACAATGAATGACAAGTCTTCACGTTGCTGTTATTGTCCAACTATTTGTCCAAAACCCATACAGAGCACATACAGTACCCTAACCCTAAATATATGGCATGTTTTCCTTTGGTAAATTCCAATTCCAATTTTCTGGGGCTGCACGATATTAGGAAAATATCTAATTGTGATTATTCTGACTGATATTGCGATATGGGAATTATCATTTATGTATCGATATTCTCATTTTCATTGAAACATATTCAAATTAAAGAAATGAAAAGGATTATAGTGATTTTTGCGAGGATCTGCACCAAACAAAGGATAGGATTTGTAGGCTCTGCAGCACCACAATACTTAATTCAGATGAATTGTTCGACACATATTTTGGCCCTAACAAATATTGCCCCCCCCTCCCCCTGCGATGTGGATATTGCACAAATCCATATTGTGATTTTGATAAAATTGCGATTAATTGTGCAGCCCTACAATTTTCACAACAAATGTTCTTCAGATACATTTGTGCAGATACATTTTCGATGTCTAACCAACTCTTGTTGCGCTTCATTTTTTCTTACCCAATGACCTTACAGAAGCAGTTTGCATCCCTCATGGAATCATGGACCAAAGGTGCAGTAGAGAAAATACTGATGATGTTGAAAGTGTCCATGCGTGAAGCTGAGGATGGTCCTGCTGCAGAGCAGAGGGCTGGGCTGAATGACAAGATGAGACAGACGAGCATGAAGCCGAAAGCAGGGCAAGTGGCCGGGCCCAAAAAGCCTCAGCCAGGTAACGGCTTGAGTAGTCTGGCATTGCCAGACCTCCCTCCACAGCGCTGTGGAGGATGGTCGGGCTAGTCCACACAACATTCTGGGATGTGAGAGAAATGTGCTCTGGTTTATTGCCATTTCTTTAAGCGTTGCAGTAGCTCAGTCCGTAGGGAGTTGGGTTGGGAACCGGAGGGTCACCACAGTTCAAGTCCCCGTAGGGACCGAAGTATGGAGTGTGGGCTGGTAGCTGGAGAGGTGCCAGTTCACCTCCTGGGCACTGCCAAGGTGCTCTTGAGTAAAGCACCACACACCCCCAAGCTCAGGGCGCCTGTCCAGCAGTCGCAGCCCCGTCACTCTGACATCTCTCCATTTGTGCATGTATAGGACCCGAGTGTGTATTTCAGGCCTGTGTGTAGTGTGTTCTAACAACAGAGTGAAAAAAAATTACAATTTCAATAAAAAGTATTTAAAATAAATAAATAAATGAAACCAATCACAATCGTCTTGGGCGGCGCAAAACCGTGGCAAAATAGCCTCAGGAAGGAACTTGTTTTGGTGGAACATGTGTACGTTCAAAAGTTGTTTGAGTCGTGCAACAGAAAACTCAGATTGGACAGATAGTCTAGCTAGCTGTCTGGATTTACCCTGCAGAGATCTGAGGAGCAGTTAACCATAGTCCTCACAAAACAAAGAAAGCGGAAGGTGACGGACATCCGGCTTAAAATGAGGGACATCCGGCGGAATTTCCGGCGGCACCGGAACAATCCCAGAAATGAAACGTCGTTGATTGTGGAGAGGCTTTTTATGTTCACATACTGGCATTTTAAAGAAAGTTTTTATGTTGTTGTAAAATTACAGAATCGGCATCCAGAAGCTCTTGTCAGAAAAGAAAAAAAATGGAGGGAGGACCTGAACCAGCAATAACAAAGGAGAATGACCACATATATCACCGAGGTATTAAGCCAGCTACTATGTCATATGATTTCTTTCTTTAAATCCATATGAAAATACCAACCGCTGCCATCTGAGAAATGTAATACTGCTCAGTACAACTGCCATTTTAGTTCTGTAAAGGAGGCAACTGCCAGCCATGCATGTTTCAACATGTGTATAGTTCGAATTGTGCTGCATTTACTAGAACAGGGTGGGATTGTAGTTTGATAAAAAAAAAAAAAAAAAAAAAGGGCCACCTAATAAATAAAAAATACAATATGATCATATCATAAGCAATGATCATAACATGTTTTGAATTCCTCTTAAAAAAGGACTAACCAGTGGTTTTGCATACAGCTACTATCTGCTTACATCTACCGTTAGTGCTAGTCATTTTCCAAAGCATGCAGCCATATTTTAGCTTTTGCAATATTTTGCCTTTAGTTAAAACATTTTCTAAATGAAATATTGCAAGGATGGATCGGTGTCCAACAAAAACTGCCCAAGCTGTGGAGATAGATCTGGCAGTGCAAGACTATATTTTAATTAGCTGGGAGTGGCTGTACTTTTCTGTGTTGGCTGTGTACTTCCCACTTTCAAGTCCACTACTGGAGCCTTTTTTGTTTTGTTTTCAGCTGATGCAGCCACATGTGAGAGGAACTCTGGGTCCCCGTCTGAACCTGAAGCTATGCTAACAGAGGCCACCTCAGAGCTGGCCTCCGATGTAAGCGCGGAAGATGGCGCCCATGACCATACAGACATTTCAACTACCACATCCAAAGTGAAAAAGAAGAAGACTGCAGGGCTGTTGAAATGTCCATCTTGTGACAAATCATTTGCTCTGAAGTGTATGATGGACAGACACTACCTGACTCACTCCAAACCTCACCTTTGCCCCGAGTGTGGGAAACGTTTTGCTCGACAACGGCAACTCATTGCGCATTCAAGACGTCACACCGGCGAGAAGCCCTTCGAATGCTCAGAGTGTGGGACAGAGTTTGCTCACAAGTCGACCTTCGTCAGACACATGCGTCAGCACAGCGTGAAGAAACCGAGCACCCACACGTGCACGCTGTGCGAGAACCAGTTCACCGGGGTGTTGGCACTTCAGCGGCACAGGTGTTGTGCCTTGAAAAAGACGTTTGTCTGCTCGCTCTGCCCGGAGACCTTCGAGTGCCGACAGAGTTTGGCCGATCACGAGAATCTACATTCGGGAGACCGAGATTTTATCTGCGAAATGTGCGGCGAGAGTTTCTTCTCGTCCTCGTCCTTGGCCACCCACAGGGTGACGCACATGCAGAAGGAAAACTGCTGCGACGTGCTCGGCCTCGGGTGCAGCGACTTGAGCGTCCTCAAAAGTCACCTGAGCAAACACAGCGGGGAAAAACTCTTCTCCTGCGAGGTTTGCGGCAAAGGTTGCAGTCACAAGAGCGCCCTGCAGCACCACATGCTGACCCACACGGGAGAGAAGCCGTACGTCTGCGAGACCTGCGGCAAACGCTGCGGCCACGCCAGCGCGCTCCAGAACCACATGAGGATCCACACGGGCAAGAAACCGGGGCAGCAGCCGGCCTGCGACGTGTGCGGCAAAAAATTCCGCAGCTCGGTCAATCTCAAATATCACATGAGCATCCACACGGGGGAGAAGCCTTACGCCTGCGACCAGTGCGATAAAAGGTTCAGCAACCCCAGCAATCTCAAGTTACACGCGAGGATTCACTCGGGGGAGAAAAGCTACGGCTGCAACATCTGCGCCAGGCGGTTCACTCAGTCCAGCAGCCTCAAGCTGCACCGACGGGTCCACACAGGAGAGAAGCCATATTGGTGCGTGGTCTGCGGGAAAGGATTCATTCACAGAGGCGACTTCAAGAAACATCAGAGGGGTCACCTGCCTGATGAGCCACGAGATTCAGGAGACTCGGGAAAAAAACTGCTGTGAAAATCTTAAACGTCGTCGCTGTATCACTTCATGTACAGATACGTTAACCCCCTCTGAGGGCGAAAGACGCACCGGTGACGATGTTTGACAAAAACTCGACTCAAAAAAGTGATATTACAAAATTTCATTTCAGCCATTTATTTACTAATTTTAAAACCGTATATAACCTAAGACTTTGGTAAACTCATTTCAAACACCGAAACAATTTGTACAGCTCATCACGAGTTCAGGTTTGTTTTCAAAAGAGATTTGAGGACTTTCAAAAAGACAACGTCAACGTTTCATCTTTAGCGCCAAATTAGAGTATCTCTTTATACATTGCTCTGGAGAAAATGTATGGAAAGCTGACTTTGTTCTTAACATTTTGATATGAAAACACATGGGGATCCATTATATGCAAATACCTTAAAAAGGTACATTTAAGAAGATATGTGAAAATGCCCTTTGACCTCAGAGGGTTAAATACTGTACACTGGAGCTCGGGCTTGGTAATGTAACAATAAATACTGTGAGATGATTGAGATTTGTCAGTTTTTCAAAGATATGTTGATCCTTGTCATTCCCCTGGCTGTATTAGACCTTTGCAGACTTCATTGTATTGCACATTTAGTTATATTGTCGAAACATTTTTTTCCTCAATTGAGTTTCCAGAAAAGAATAATACTGAATTACCACGACGTTGCTCTAACACAAACATCACTTCTGGGACACATGGCAGTTGATTTTAATTGCAGAGATGTGAAATCAGAAAACTTGTTTATTTCTGTTGTCATTTTCAGCCGTAAATGTAACGTTTAAAAGATATATAATTAAACACGGTGGTCTGACCTATCTGATGTTTCTGCTGGGATTCTCTCCTGTACTGTGCTGCTGTGCTATCGTCTTTGACAAACTATCTAGTGTTTATTTGTTTATGTTTTTTTTATGAGATTATTTTTGGGGCTTTTCCCTTTATTATATAGAGACAGTGGATAGACAGGAAAAGGGGGAGAGAGAGAGAGAGATGACACGCAGCAAAGGGCAGCAGGTTGGATTTGAACCCACATCGCTGCAGGACTCAGCCAACATGGGGCGAACGCTCTTGTTGGGTGAGCTAGGGGCTGCCCCTATTTATTAAGTGTTTAAACAAATTTAAGTTTTGAATGAATTCCAGCATACATCATTCTATCACTGTTATGTGACCCAGATAATGTAGTAACAGGTACACAGCCTTTAAAGGAAACAACGCCTCTTTATTATCATAAAACATTTTTTCTAACTGTATCCAACTACAAGTGCCAACCACTAGCATAGCTTTGGCTCAACAGTCCAAACAATAATTACTTATTTATATAAGTATTAAATTGTAATGCAATGCTTTCGTTAAGGTGTAGAGCCCCTGGCGATATTTTGAGCAAAGTTTCATGTTGTGTCGAGCCTTCTTAGTGTTTTAAAAATAGCTATTTTGAGGCTAGCATAAAAGTGCCCCTAGCACTCCCATTCAAAAGGCCATTTGACCGAAAAACGAAAATACGGTAAATCTTAAAAGTGGCGATTCCGTCCTAAATATGCTTTTAAACGAAAGTTTGACTCGGGTACATTCACAAAAAGACCCTAGGTTGTATTTTGGCGAGAGTTACGCCTTAAGGAAAAGGTTGTGGGTGGGCTTACGGTTCCGTGACACGCGGGAAGAACGGGACGGTTAAAGAAGAAACCTACTTTAGGAAACGTGACAAGCGGGACACGAACCCCGGTCTCCTGGGTGAAAGTCCTGTGTTTGACCCATCCACCACACCAACCAACCTCCCTAGGCGGAATTTCGGCCTTTCTTACTACTCGCTAAACCCTTTCTAGCTGCTGCTCTTCCCGCTACGTTCTACAAAACACGCTGAAAGACGACTTTTTCGTCACTTCAGACGCTGACAGCCACTGTCCAAATGTCCGTATTTTACGAGTTCGGAGTGAGAACGGGGTTGGGTCTGGAGTGTCCATATACTTTTGGCAAGCGAGTGTATACCCACATGACAAGATTAGACTGTGTTCAATCAATGTATAGCTTTCCCCCTTCTGTTAATTTATTTAGAAGTTAACGTGACTGCCTGCAGGAAAATTTGTCAAGTGAACCACTGCGTTTAAATGGAACATTATGTCTTTATTCTTTGTTCCGTCTGCTGTCACCATTAGTAGCTGTTGACTTCACTGATCTTTCTAAAAGCAGTGCTCGCTCTCAGTGAAATGTTTTCTTTTCACTTGATTGGTTTTACTGGAATCACACAAATTACTTACATGTGGGTAATTTCCCTTGTCATTAAATAAAGGAAGGGGAGGAGGGGGGCGGGGGTGGTGGTGAATGAGGTCAATAAAAAAAAAAAAAAAAAAAAAAGCAGATAATAACCTTGGCTAATTAACGCTTCATCATGCCTGAAAGCTTGTGTTAAAAAAATAAATAAAAAAAAAAAAAAAGTTCTGGGCAGACAGTGACTTGATTTGGCAGGAGCTGCAGTGCTGTCACAAAAACAGCTCGGTTTGTTGAGGTTTAATTGGGTAACAGTAGCAGAATTTATACTGCATGGATATTCCAGGGTGTAAATAATCTTATTAGGACAGAAGCACAAACAGTATGTCTTGGCTGTGACTCTGCTGGACTGGTCACTTCACATATACTGTAGTACAAGGATCTTAAAACGTTTTTTTTAGGCCAAGGATCCCTTAGCTGAAAATGGGACGGAGCAGGGACCCCTTACTATATATATTGTATAAAATGATGTTGCATATTAAACTAGGCCTACAATAACCTTTACACATACCTTTTTGTGGTGCACACAGTACTAAGTTATTATAATACTTGTTGACACATTCATATATTTATACATCATATTTTAATGTTAAAATGCGGCACAGTGAATAGTTAAGCCTAACTGTATCAGTGGAGGGCTACCTTATACCTATAGGGCAGTAAGCCTATCAATGTTGCGTAAATCCCCCCCAAAAAAACCTTTACGAACAATTTATCTTAAATGATATGTTGGATTCATGTTAATGTATATTGTCAGACATATTTTAATTAGGGCTGTCAAACGATTAATTTTTTTTAATCGTGATTAATCACTGATGTGCTATAGTTAATCGCGATTAATCGCATATTTTATGTTTAAAATTCTATTATTTTGCATTTCAGAACAGTTTTTAAGTACATATTAACAATCAAAAGCAATTTTTACCAGTGTATCTTGATTGGGAATCAAATGAATGCAAAGAAAGTTACTTTATGAACTTGATTTTAAGATTTGTAATTATTTATTTACTGTAAACAAAAGAAAAATGTGTGAATCTGTCATTATTGCACGCAAAGCCGAGTGAAATGTAAAATAAATTAATCGCATCGCGTCGGCCCTCAATCGCATCGCGATTAACGTGTTAACGCCGACAGCCCTAATTTTAATATATATAAATATAAAAAAAATAAAAAATATAGAACAATACTTGGGTGGCCCCCTTGTAGCAACTCTGAGGACCCCCTGTTGAAGATTTCTGCTGTAGTATACACAGTATAGTGTAGAGTTTGACATTCAGGGGAATACGCTTTGCTTTCTTGCAGAGGGTTAGAGGAGAACAGCAGTAGATTACACTAGGGATAGTTGTAACTTTTTTGACATTTCTGTCTGTATCTTGGAGCTCTTTAAAGGCAGCGCGTTCAAAATGTGATTCAAACTAGTTATATGTGTCTGCTGTTAAATGGTGTAGCTGTTATCTCTGCAACCCAAACAGAACACAGTGAGTTAACTGTTACAATTTACTCCATAGTCCAGGTTAGTTGTTGTTGTGAAATGTAACATTATGATATACACTGCGGTGGAATGTAACATCATGAAATTAGGATAATAAGAAAAACATGATGTTCAACAGTCAAATTACTTCTTAACATAATAGTTGTGTATGTATTGAGAGACACCCCTCGGTCAGTCTTTCTTTTCCAAGATGGAAATTTAAAGAAATACATGAATACATAAAAAAAAAAACAAACAGAATATTGTCACCATGAACTAGCTTAATTTACAGCTAACAGCTAAAACATTAGCACTAACAACCTGCATGAAAGATATCTACATAGACACACAATAAACACGATTTAGGTTTGAGTTTTTGAGTTTATCTACAAAGCCGACAATGCTATCACAACAATAAATGAGATTAAATAAAATACTTTCTTACCTAAAGAAAAAAAAAAAAAAAGTCCTTTCTAAAATGTGCAGTGTCGGTCACAGAGTGCTGCTTCTTTACACGTGTATAGACCTTTTCCACAGCAGACATGTTGACTTGTCATAGTAGGAAAAGCACAGCTGAAATTGCTAACCTTAACGATGGCTCAATTCCATCAAGTGTCCCAGTAAGCTATTTCAGTGAGTCAGCATGCACAGTACCAGGGCCTCTCCTAAGTGGAATGCGGCCATCATTAATGGTTCTGAATACACCTGTGCTTTTCCTACTATGACACGTCAACATGTCTGCCGTGAAAAAGGTCTATTAAGGACTAAACGGAGCACGTTTAGAGTGAATCAGGTGATTCGAAACTTGTTCCTGATTGGAGAAATTGGACGTGTTACAACTGACCAGTGTTACAACTATCCCCTACCATTCTTACGTCTCTAGTAAATATAAAGCTACAGCCAGCAGCTGCTTAGCTTAGCCTATTTTAGCTTTGCATAGAGACTGGGAACAGGGGAACAGCTATCCTGGCTCTGTCAAAAGGTAACATTTCTGTACAGATTAAACAAACAAGACACAACGTGTTAATTAGTGAGCTTTTAGAGGTGTGGGCAGGCAAATTTTTTATACAGAAAGTTTGAGTTTGCTGTTTCCCCCTGCTGCTTCCAGTCTTTCACACTAAGCTAAGATCTCTTGGCTCCAACCTCATATTTAACACACAAAGCAAGACAGCAAATTATCTTATTTCTTATGTCAAACTACTAATTTTACTGTACAACAATTAATGTTTGAAAGGATATAATTGAGTGAGTAAGTAGAGAAAAGGAGGGATAAGTCAATCATGAGCAGAAAAATGTAAGTAAGTACTCTGGGAGTACTTAATTTTTTTTTTGCCTTTTATTTTTTCAGGGTGTAAGTATATTCTTAATTCTTCTGTCATTGTTTTGGTCCACTTAACCCTTTTATTAGCAAAGTCAATTTCATGAAATACACAAATGTAACTTGGAGTGATCCCATCCATCCAACTCTGTAATGATTAAAACCAAATCCTCCAGGAGAACACCTCATTCCACATAAAAAAAGACATGTGACATTGATTGTGTTGTCCCAATTTGCCGGAATAATCTAAATGAGGAGGAAAAAAAAGCAGTATAATTTTCCGAGACAATACTACACCAAAATATACACCAAAAAATGAATCTTCTTGTAGGGCGGATGACTAATACCTTTACCATTTTCACTTATACATTAATTAACATACAGTACTTTGCCAAGTTGTCATGTTCAGGCCTAATAATCTTCAGCCTCCTTTCATATTTAATATATCTTGATGATACTATTACTACTACTATTATAGTATCATAATTCAATTTTGTCTCCTTAACAAATTGTTAATTCAGTGTGAATCCAAGCTGAACTCTGAAAAGAAGTTACTGTGTTCTGTTAAGTCATCCCCTAGATGGCGGTAGAAGATCAACATACACAAAACTGCCATGTTAACGGTAAGTTCTGTGACTAGTGCTGCAACAGGATGATCGCAAAATATCATTTCAAGAAATGTATAAAAACCTTTACTGCTGCACAATTTTTCAAGAGGATGTGACTTAGATAGATAGATAGATAGATAGATAGATAGATAGTTGGGAAATTACTCTGTTACAAGCAGCAAGTTACAAAGACATACATACATACATACTCACTCACTCACACACACATACAGAAAAATCAAGAAATATACTAGAAATAATAAATAACAAAAAAATAAGATAAAATGAAAAAGACCGTACAGAAAAAATGCCAGAACAACTGCTGAAAAAAAAAATACTTAGAGGGATGATAAAGAATGTACATGTTTATACAAGTGTAGAATAAACCTACATACATATTGTATATTTAACAAAATAAAACAAAAGGGTATTTATCATGTTTGTCTTATTCATTGGTCCAGTTAACATTTACACCCAGAACAACATATCGTGGAACAAAACCTCTCTTTTCCCAGATTTTCATGTTGAAAGCAGAAAGATGCATTCAAACGAACCGCATTACAACAAAAGCAAAACAAGAAATTGCACAAAAACAGACAGCAATTCAAGTAATTTTCATGATCAATCGAGACTCATCACTTATAAAATAGGATTTTGTAAGAAGGTTTGAAACTGGATTAGATGTGATCAATAGGCATTACCTGTCTCTCTAAAAAAACGGTTGCTGCTTGAAAAAGTTGAAAACTTTGCTCTCACATGTAACTGGCTCTGTAAAAAACCTCCATGGTGCTTGTGGCTGCAGCAACACCCAACTGTTTCCCTGTGTGACTCCGTCTCAGGCTGCACTCACTAAGCGGGTCACACACTTCTAATACCAGTTTATTGCATTTAGTATAACCTTTAGGCTGGTCGGTGCTTAATGCTGCTAAGAATTCAGAGTTTTTACGGAGATTAAACACCCACTGACACCGATGTGAAGTTCTCTTTGCAGGAAGTTTATTTAACACACACACACACACACACACACACACACACACACACACACAATTAGAACAGTTAAAAATAACCATTTTAAGACAAGATAGCAAATACATATACAAGAGAGGTTGAAAAATTCAAATTCATAATGGCTTGTGGAAGTTAGGATTACCTAACGTTTAATATGATTGATATTAAAAAAAACAAGTGCTTCCTTTGATCCTTTGATTTTTCCATTAAATGTAATTTTATAAGAGTGGATTTTGTGAGTTAGGAAGAGTTCCTAGTCATGGTCTCTGATATCAGGTGCAGAATTCACAATTGTTTCTTGCTGGTAAAATGGCAGGCCTTTTTAATTGATGACCGTGGGTGTTGGTATTCCTGGACATCAAAAACATGTTGAGTGGCTGGGTTGGCTGGGTTGGTAGAGCAGGCGCACACATGTAGAGGTGTATTCCTCGACGCAGAAGGTCCAGGATTCGAGTCCGACCTGTGACGATTTCCTGCATGTCATCCCCCTCTCTTTCCCCTTTCATATCTAGTTGTTCTTTCCATTAAAGGCTGAAATGCCCCCAAAAAGTCTTAAAAAAACATGTTGTGAATGGTGTTAACTTCCTTGAAGGCGGGTACTCTTTTGAAGGGCACGGGTTCGACTACGACCTGCGACCCTGCAAAACTATTGGATCTGCCATAACCAATCACTAACGTTTGGTCGTGACATCGGCTTAGCATCACTAGCGTTAGCCTTAGCCAACTCCTTCACCACTAACGGAGCGAGCTGGGAAATCTAACTTGTCCCGAACCCGGTGGGGAGGAGGGCCACAACATCATGGCCACCAACACAACTCAGCAAAGATTGTTCTTGCTCGGGCTTTAACTTCTGGATATTCAGCAGTGTTGCCACAACGGACCGAATGGCTTCGCACGCATCTTTCTCCGCCGCCATTACCAAACTACAACTCAAAGTAGCGCGCGACCTCAACGTCATCGTTCTTAGCCACTCCCTCTGTTCGCAAACCCAGACGTAGTACTGAAGGAAAATGAAAATTGAGTGGAAGTACGTAGGAGGGTGGAGCCAGGCTAACATTTTGGGACCGATTGGTGGGATAGACGGAGTACACACTGGTAAGAGCAAATTACGTTTATCCATGTATCCAGCTAATTGAAATAGCTCACGTTACCGTATTGTGTGAACAGTTCACTTCATTTAATTTTGTATGTGGCGCTTTCTTTTGTGGGTTGCAAATGTTCCACCAAAACAAGTTCCTTCCTGAGTCAATTTTGCTGAGCCACCGTTGCTGTGTCCGAAGCTTAGCGCTGCCCAAGACAATTGTGATTGGTTTAAAGAAATGCAAACATCCCAGAGCATTTTTCTCCTATGCCAGAATGTATGTGTGGTGTAGCCAGACCTTACTCCACAATGCTGTGGCGATAGGTCTGACAATGCGAGAAAGAGTATTTGTGACTTTCATAATAATTTTTAAAATCATCCTTTATGGGGAAAATACTTTTTAGTAATATTGTATAATCTACCATATTGCAGCATTGATCTGTTTGCATACAGACAGGAGTTATTGCTTTAGTTCATTTCTGACACGTCAGCAGCATTGATAGCCGCGGGCGAACCTGCTGCTGCCTGCCAGATTTACCTCCAGCAGCTTTCATTTCTCGTCCACTGTGGCTCCCTGCGTGTTGTCTAACTGTGATTAATGGAATACAGTTTCAGGGGTCACTACCCTGATGGTCAGCTGGAGCCATGTGGTGACAGAGTGTCACTGACTGCAGAGTGATGAACCGTGGGGACGGTGAAAAGGCAATCAGCATGCAGAGGTGCTCTCCTCCTGATCGTTCGATCCAAGGTCCAGATTTAGTCGCACAGGTAATCATACCTTCACTGTCAGAGCTCCTGTCTGTAGAGATCAGGGTAGCAAATACAGTTCTTTTTTTTCTCGTAAGCCTCTTTTAAAAACTCCCTTCTTAGATAAACTCCCTTCTTAGATATTACCTTGTTATTTTACTATTTTAGCTGATTTACTTTAACCTGGCTGCCAGGGATGGATGAATACTAGAATGGGTACAATTTTGAATGGATAGTTGAAAGGATCAGTGGTAGATGGGCGGAAGGATTGTTGAATGGATGGATGAATACCAGGATGGGTAAAACAGTGGAGGGATGGATGAATGGTAGAATGAATAAAAGGATGGATGGATGAATGTTAGAATGGGTGAAATGATGGTTGAATGGATGGATGAATACCAGGATGGGTAAAACAGTGGGTGGATGGTTGGATGAATGGTAGAATGAATAAAAGGATGGATGGATGGATGTTAGAATGGGTGAAATGATGGTTGAATGGATGGATGGATGGATGAATACCAGGATGGGTAAAACAGTGGAGGGATGGTTGGATGGATGAATGGTAGAATGAATAAAAAAGGATGAATGGATGATGGATGAATGAAGTGATAATGAGTAGCTGGATGGATGCATTGATGAATGGCTGACTGGATCTTGTGTCTGGAGTCTTGTCCCAGGCCACATAACCAGATCAATGTATATCACCTGACTGGGCATGTGACTGGGTGAGTGTGAGAGCAAAATGTGATCAATCAGTTCAGGGGCCACAGCTCACTGACATGATGACTCTGACCTTGGATAGACACCAATAATTAAAACTCTTTATCACTCAGTGCCCCTCCATCATGTGGACGGCCTATCAGTCAGAAGCAGCAGCCGGCTGTCAGCAGGGAGCAGGATAATGTGAGCGTTCAGCATGCTTACATCACTGCATTATGCAACATTATTAAACATATGTGGGTCGAAATGCCAACAACAGGCCGGGCTCAGAGCTGAACTGGTGTCAGTGATGATGTGGGCTCACAGCTCACACACATTAAATCAATGCTGAGTCTGCTGGAAGTGAGAAAAAAAATCTTCCAAATGTGATGCTGCACAACAAAGCCTCACAATTTGTAGTCTGACAGCCAGGATGTTTTTCACACCTGGCTTTCAGTCCACGCATAAAATAAAGCATAAAGGTTTGCATGAGCAGGGGCAGAGCCATACATAGTAAACATTTAGGGTTCCGCCTTAGGGGGATCCAGGGTTATGCTCCATTTACGACACTTATATGCACTATTTTTCAAGCCATTTGAGATAATAGAATGCCTGAAAATCCGCACATCATTTGGGAAAAACATAATAGTTGCCAAGAAAAAAACCCATCCTGTACAGCCTACATGCTATTTGTTCTCCAACTGTCTTTCTAAGACCAGAACACAGCCAATGTTGAGGATGACTCATTTTCACTCCTGCCACCTAAAGAGAGGCAACACTTCATGTTACATTTTTATTTACACAACATAGGTAGGGTTTGGTCTAAATGTAACGGGTTGTAAATAGGTTCTGTTAAATTCCTGCATAAATGGGGACAACGGCGTCTGCTGGCGTCACTTTCATATTGCGCTAAAAGAAATTAATTATGCGTAATCCACAGCAGAACTCCTGATAACTGCTGTGGTTAGTCGCATGTTAAACGCTGCAGAGATAATAGCCAAAATGCTTTAAAGCCCACCACACAATGTTTTATTTTACTGTGTTTTTGTTGCGATGTAATTTAGAAATGAATGCTGTTTGTTTGGCGTCGAGTGAGTCAATCATTTTAGGCTCAGAGCTGAATGCTAAATGTAACTATTTTGCATTGCTTCTAATGCTATTCCTCCGTTCTGATTTACTGTGCGTTGTGTAGGGCTGTTTATGCCTCTGTCCACGCGATGTTGACGTGCCTATCCTGATTCATTCTGGTTTCCCCATGTGCAGATGCAGATCCACATACACAACGTAGTGAGACTGTCACATAGAGGACCGTCTAATCTTGAATCCTATTTTTGTTACACTATGCTGGAGTAGAGTTCACAGAATGAATGGCGCCATTTCCCCAGTAATAGAACTTTTGCTCCATTGATTTGCCGGTCCAGTCAGAAAGACTGAGGGGAAATGACACAAAGTTGAAGTTATTTTAAAACCCTAAAACATTTGGGGCTTTCGAAAAAACATTCAAGGCTGGAGCCCCAGAAGCCACCCCTTTGCTCCGCCCCTGTGCATAAGCCTAAAAGAATCCCTCTGAAGTACACCATACTATAGAACACTATTCCAAATAATATAGAAAATCAACAAAGTAAACCTTTTCTTGCTGAGTTATTCTGCCACAGATTTAAATTTCTTTAGTCATTTTAATTAAGAAGATTACAAATAAAAATATTACGGTGCAAATCCGCCATCATAATAGCAATGCGCCAAGGTACAAACGCTCCTGGCTTTTAAAGGGAATGGGAGATGACGCTCTGATTGGTTTATTGCATATTGCACGCCCAAAACACACCTATGAATTAATGAAGACATTAAGTACAACCCTTTTGAACCATGCGCCCGGCACACGCACCCTTTTTTCCGCCGTCACACTAGCAAAAGTGGATTTGGACACGCTCTAAACGCACCTGCGCCATGCGCTTCACGCCGTGCGCTTAGATTGTTAACATAGGGCCCTAACTGTGAAAAGAATGCAATTTTTATATAGTTTTTATTAACGCCTCCGCCCGAGTCTGATTTTTCCCACGACGTCACAAAATGATTTAGGGCAGGTAGACGGCACTACAGAGCACACATTCTGACGGGTCGCAGATTTTGGCATAACACCGGAAACAGCCCGTTAGTGTTATTGTATCCAGCCAGGTAAAAGGTAGCAGGAAATTTCGTCAGAGAGGCCTAATTGTTTTTTTAATTTTATTTTAGAAGTTATCTGCTATAGTTATGGCTGATACTAGGCAGGACCATCACAGAAAAAAGGAAATTAAACAAAGAACAACTAAACGCTAACAGGGAAAGGGAAAGTGAAAGACGACGTGCGAAGCCCGAGTCACACTTGGTTGGGGCTTTCAACAGATGGAGACAATTACGGGATTGTAAATGATTCAAAAACATCCCCGAATTGGCCCTCAGGTATGTTAGCTGTAGTTCCAATGAGACAACCTGTAGGGGGGGACCAAAGAGGGATAATTTACATAGTATGCCTTTAAGTAAATAAGTGGTATCAGTAAGATTTTAATTAAGTATCAAATGTAGTAAAGTATTGAGAGTGAAGAACAGGACACTATTGGGGCTATTCATGCTTCCTCATTGAAGAAGGAAATAAAAGAACGGAGAAAGTAAATAAAGGATGGAGGATAGTGAAAAGAAAGAACTAATACAATGGGGGATATGACAAAGAAAGAAAAAGCACAGTCTCTGAGCTGAATCATTTGTTGACAACGATATTTATTTCATCGTTAATGTGGGTTCAGAATCTGAGGACTTTACTCCCCCCCTTACTCCAGCTATCAGATACAGTAAATCCAATAAGAATGTTTTCTTAACATATTATGTGTAATGTGTTTCAATGCCCTTAAGGACTTTGCATGACCTTGTTTTGTTTTGTTTTGTTTCTTTATCTACACATATAAAAACAATAAAAAGACAAAATACTTAATTTGTAGGGGAAATCTGAAGAAGAATTGACTAAAAGCCCTCCAGGGGCTTGAAAAGTGGCATTCTCCATGTAACAACAGGAAATAATTACATCAATGTAATCTATACACAATTTGTATGTATCTATCAATACTTTTTTACAAACACACACACACACACACACACACACACACACACACACACACACACACACACACACACACACACACACACACACACACACACACTAATTAATAATACATGCATTACACCAGCACCATCATCAGCACACTGGGGGCATATATTCAATTCATTCTTCACCAGACAAGAAAAACAAAGGAGAAAACAAACGCACATAGAAATAGAAAAAAAAAAACAATATGTGTCTGAATGGTGCTCTACAAATACACTTGCTGTGCCTTGCCTATGTAGCGGACTAAAAATGACAATATTTCCCTCTGAAATGTAGTGGAGCGAAATTAGAAAGTCTCCCAAAATGACAATATTTCAGAAAAGTACCAACATGTCAAAACTGTACTTCCCATCTGTGAAATTACACAGATCATTTCAAGACATATTTCAATTGTGAACAAAAATGTTTTTTTTATATACAATATTTCACAAACACATCGTCACTGAACTTCCATTCTACTTAAGCTCATTTTCTTTACTTATCCGAATAAAGGGTCTAAGGACAGAGGGTGTTGTATGCTGTATAGAGTGTGAAGCCCCTTGAGGCAAATTTGTGATTTGTGATATTGGGCTGTATAAATAAAATTGACTTGACTTGCACTATAATAATAAAACCAATAACAACTGACTGTCGGTGATGAAGCTGGCCAGAATCAATGTTTTCATAGCGAATGTGCAGCAGCGGCAAATGATGCATTAATTTTTCCTGTGGGTCCTCCTGATGAAAGCAGGGTTCATTTTATTTGACTGACAGGGAAAGGTCAGAGTGGGGGAATGCCACCCCCAAGCCTCTAAAGATGGAGTGTTATTTCGTGTGAAGAAATCAAAACAAGTCCTCCAGTAGAGAGTGGAGCCTACGGGGAACGGACACCCAGCTGCACTATTGACAGGAGAAGAAGAAGAAAAAAAATATGAAGGAGCTCATGCACTTAGAAACAAGAGCCGCAGAGGGATCAAGTCTGACATTCTGACTGTCATTTACCTGATTTCCCACTTGGTTTAAATTTCCCCCTTCCTGTGGAAATCATTTCATCTATCATGCATGCAAATATGAAAACATTTTAAATGACTGAAGAAAGGTTTCATTACAGAAAGAAATTCTGCTGTTGTATTTTTAAAAATGAAATATTAGAGAGGAATACATATGTAGTGAGTAGGATGTGGCATATACTACCTAAAATCTTGAATATAGGTATAATGGCCTACATATAAAAACAACAAACACATATTGCTTTTTTTTTTTTAAACAATGTCATCAAGTATGCAATCCACTGGATGCCAAATACTATAAGAAATTGGCTCCTTGTTATATACTGGATTGGCTTTCATTAATCAGGCAAGAGAGTGAACTCAACACACTCTTTACTAGGAGACCACAGGAATAAAACTACAACACAGGTTACATCGAGCTAACCTGACGGACCAGATGGTTTGTTAACATAACCATCCGAGAACTTGAAGCTGTCATTGGAAGCCATTTGGAAAAGGGCATGCACTTTCAAAAAAATACCTGGCAGGTGATTGGATGAACCATCTGTCTATCATATCCACCATTATTGTTTTGAACAAACAGCCGTGGCCGTCACACACACACCTAAATTACGGCTGTAGCTACCAGTAGCTCCTCACCGGATGTTTATTGTTTCAGTCCGCTAGTGTTCAGACACAAACACATTTACTTGAAGCCTGACAAGATGGATTTTCTTTTTCTTAAGATTATTCAATAGTGTCATTTATTTATGCATGCAACATACTATTTCATTCCCTCAATCTAATGACCCTTAAAGGTGCCCTGTCACATATTTCATTACTTTGTGGTAATGTCTGAAGTTATACCATGGACTCTGTAACATTTTTTGTAGAAAAAATGCCTTGTTTACCTTGTTTCAAGCCATTCTAGCGTGGTATAGAAAGCCTGCAGGAAGATTTGTGCCAGTTCTCATTAATATTCAACGAGTTAAGCTGCTTGACTCTGATTGGCTAACAGCTAGCCAATGAGAGCCTGGCTATTAGCATCCTTTACCCAGCGCAACTGGGCGAGCTCATGAATAGTAATGAGCTCAGGCAACACCACATCAGACCGACCAGCTTTTGTAATTGGCCTGATTTCTCCGCTTATTTCTTTTCAGTGGCTAGAACTGACAGAGGAGGTAGCAGTTCATTTTCACATTCATGACATAACACAAACACATATGGACCTAACATATTTCAAAAAATACAAGGAAAAACTGTTTTGTGTGGCAGGGCACCTTTAAGGCAGATTTATGCTTCTGCGGGGGCTCTACGCAGACCTTTCGCCGTAGCCTACATAAGTGGCCTGAGGTGTATACTTGTGTGTGGTGTCTACGTTGTTCTAGCGTATCTAGTCTAGAGAATAGCAGGGCTGGCATGTGTGTGTCTGCGTGGGCAGTGTGTGGTAGAGCTTCGAAGCGAGTACCAACTCTGGAGGCGTAGACGGAGAAACTAAGTGTCTCCCCTGTGCTTTCTGACCACAGTGGGAAAGTAGTAGCAGGAAAAGTTAACCCTCTCCTTGATTCCATGTTATTTATGGAGAACGAGAACCCGGAAATGAGTATGAGGAAATGCAATGCTACCAAGCCACGGCCAAGCGGACCAATCACAGTTGTTGCGGTCTGCGTGTAGTTACATATGTACGTACCCACGGCGTTGATTTAACACAGAAGCAATTGGCCTTAACCTTTAACATAAGTTCAAGTACAAAATGCTAACATTAGCTGCAAACCGAAAGTGACCTTGAAACCCATGTTTTGCATTTAAGTTTTTTTGCAAGTTCAGTCAGGACCACTTTCTCAAAATAGATTCATTCATCTGCCATTTGTATTTGGCGGTATGGCTCTGTTCTGGGGCCTCCCTGCACTTCCACTTGCATGTATGGAAAGCCTTAAGCGGGGAGAGCAGCCGTGTAGGAACCCCTATAGGGTACAGAACCGAGCAGCGTCAATGACAGAGACATGACATTGATTAAGTCAGACACCATTAATTTAAAAGGAGGAGCTGGGGTGGAGGTGGGTTGCAAGCGCTAGCAGAGATGCAGCAAGGTAGGCTAGGAAAAGCAGTTTAAATAGAGCGCGCTATTTGGAAATCCAATCAAAAGAGGGAATCAGCTGAGCCATCAGCTGGTGGGCTGGCTGAGGGACTGTCAGCTATGAGCTGAGATAATAGCTGAGCTTGACTCCATGACCTGCCTGAACTTATGCTATGCTTCATTACTGAAAGAGTAAAAATGCCGGAAAAATTCTTTAACTTAAAAAAGTTAAAGAATTAATTATGTATTTTAGTATGCCAGCATGCACAAAATGATAATGCTAACATGCTTGTGATTAGCATGCACTGCTTAACATGTTCACTGTCTTGGTTTAGTGTGTTTAGCATGCTGTTAGCATGTGTTTAACATTTGCTAATTAGCGCAAAACCCAAAGTACACCTGAGGCTGATGGTGATGTAATTGGTTTTGCAAGTATGAGGTTATAAACCAAGTAGGCCTACTGGACAAATTCAATTTTGACCTGATGAGCTCCAGAAATGCTCCTGCCATAATGATACCTCTTATATTATCAGTCATATTCCATTTTCAGGGAATAAGGAGAGCTTCATGATGTCTGTGTCTAGAACTGTTTTTCAACGGCCAAGGACAATCCATTCTTTGACCCAGTAAAAGCATGAAAAATCATACTTTGAGTAACCTCACATTATTTCAAGGGATCGTTTATAAAGCCAGCTGCCGTAACCCCACTACATTGTAATCGTCATCTTGGATGCAGATTGGCCTTTGATCGTTCACGCATACTACAACGTGTCTGTACACCTGCAAAAATCACAAGTCATTTCTAAAAATTGTCAGAAAATGAAAGCAGGATTAGCTTTTTACTCTCAATGAGCCTCTTGGAAAGCACTCCCTGAAGAGGAGAGGCTCTCAGGATCACCATCATCTTTGAAATCACTTCCTAAGACTTATTTAATTATGCTTCTGTCTCCACTGTTAATAAACCTCATCCGCCTTCTCTTCCTGTCAATTCTTCTTGTCACTATTTGTTTCATCGGCCTCTACTGTTCCATTACTACACACTCAATTAACAGAAATGCCTTTTCTTAATCATGCAGTCTTTCAGGTTCACTTATCTCACCATTAGTAAGCCATATTAGAGGACGATAACATATAAAGATAATTTTCTCTGAACCTCACACTTTCTCTTGAATTAATCTGAGTTCACATTTTTCTTTTCTTTTGCATTCACAGCATGAATGTGTAACCTAGTGTGATGCGAGTGTGCCTGCATGTGTGACTAATCTTCCTGCTCTAATGGCACCATTAGAGTGTTTCATTGGGGCCCAAATAGGCTAAGGCCCGCTCTTAATGGAGCTTGCGCGGCTCTAAACCAAAAGCACAGTCCGGTGGCTGGAGAAGGACATTTCGCTCCAGCTATAATAAGGCATAACAAGATCTGCAAAGTGTTGAAATGGTAAAATCAATACTAAACTGAAATGTTGCCATGGACACGTGAAAGCTGGCTGAGGAGAGTGAAGAGGCGCCAGTAATCTCGCACCGATGATATTTAAGTTGAGTGTTGCATGGTTTCATCCTTAGTGATGGAACAAGTAAAATGGCTGAAAGTGCGTAGATAATTTAGAAGTATCTGACCTCGTCAGAGGAAAAAGAACTTTACATGTTAGTTAAAGTGGCCATATTATGCTTATTTTCAGGTTCATAATTGTAATTTCAGATTGTATCAGAATAGGTTTACATGGTTTAATTTTCAAAAAACACCAAATTTTTGTTGTACTGCCCATTGCTGCAGCTCCTCTTTTCACCCTGTGTTCAGGTCTCTGTTTTAGCTACAGAGTGAGACCTCACAACTTCTGTAACATCTTTGATGTCAGTCACACATGCACAATAGCTAGGTAAGAATCACATGAGCTAGCTAGCTGTTTCTCCAACTTCAGTCAGTACAAGGCAGGATTAGCCAGGAGACTTCTTCTAAACGAGGGCGCACTTCCAACTTTGTGTGGAATACCTGCAGAACAGGGACATGTAAGTAGTTCTATACAATTTATTTAGTAGATTAGGGTGAATTTGTGTGTGTTGTAGCAGTGTTTTGCCATTGAGAACGAGTTAGCATGCTAACGGTTAGCCCCCTAGGCCCCTCGTTTCGGCTAGTGACATAGAAAGCTGTGCAGATTTTGAACAGCTCACCTGGAGACTGAAGGGAGGACACATTCAGAAACCCGTATCTCACTCAAAACAGCACTTGAGTGATATAGGCATACAAACTTTTTTTCAAAGTTTGTATGCATGTGGAAGCACCAGAGACACAAAATAACACCCCAAATCTCAGAAAAAGTGATTTTTTCATAATATGGGCACTTTAAAGTTAAAATTTGATCTTTTGCCATGTGTTTTACGAAAATGTGGTACTGTATTTTCGAACATTGTCATGTAGTATAATATATAGTATAATAATGATCTGTAAATATACAGCAAATTATATTTGGACGCGCAAAAGAAAGAACTACAACATCACAGAATTAAAAAAAACATTTCAAATAGCATTAGAGGTATCATTACATGGACATAGGAAAATTTAAGACCCGGTGAAAATTAGTTATGACCTATAACACAAACGTCAGCTAATTTAAAGACTTTTGATGGCCTAACATTTAGATTTTTAAATTTTAGACTTTTTTTTTTACACATTTTAGGACCCCGTGGAAACCCTGCATAGACCGCATGTCCCCGCTACAGTTACCTCCACTAAATAGCTTTTAGTTATTTCATGTGTTTGTCTAATTGTTAGTTAGCAGGATATAACAAAACTCAACCAGATTTTAGGAAAATTTGGTGAGTTTTGGTCCGGACGCAAAAGCACCGTCATGTGGCCATTTACAAGCACTATATCTCTTGCCTCATAACTCCTGAACAATAAGTTGTACTGTTGGTGTCCTGGATTTTCTGGTTTGATCATTACAGGCTGCGCCCATTGTCCTTTGAACAAACATTCCATTGTACTGGCAGGTGTGATCACCTAATGCTGGATAACTACAGTACCCACAACTGAGGGTGAAACGTCTTGAATTAAAACTCCCGTCAGGTGATTTGGATTTAACTTTCTCCACACATATTTAATACTGTTAGGAATGTTTAGCCCTCCTCCCACAACGTTTATCCGATCTTCACCAAATGTGTTACACATTTGGATGAACAAACAATCAAAATTCTTCTTGAATGCATTATGCTGTTGCAAACAAATGTACCTGAGTTCCCACATCATCTCTGTACACTCTAAAAGTTTCCATGGGTTCTCCCAGTTGCTAGCCTATATCGATAAATGAAACGGCTAGTTCCGATGCCGCCGGAAATTCCGCCGGATGTCCCTCATTTTTTGGCCGGATGTCCGTCACCTTCCGCTTTCTTTGTGTTGGCATTCTAAACTACGGTTGAGTTGGGAAACATCCTCCGAGCTCGAACCGACAATGAAACTATATACTTTTTTTTAAAGTAAAATCTTCCAACAAGTTTCAACAAGCAACGTTGCTGCGTCCGGCGCCTAGTGCCGCCCAAGATGATTATGATTGGTTTAAAGAAATGCCAATTAACCAGAGCACATTTTTCTCCTATCAAGGAATGTTGTGTGGGCTAGCCAGACCTTCGTAAGCAGCGCCGTGGAGGAAGGTCTGGCAATGCAAGACTACCCAGTTGCTAGTAGCTGAGACAGATGGCTCAATCCACCAATCACATGCAGTTTTGTCAGAGAAAAGAGTGTTTGGTCAGCCAATAAGATAAGCCAAGCGGGAGGGCCTTCTATTCAGTGGTGTGTGTATTGGAAGAGGAATACAGAGAGGCCAGGAGGACCTCTTGAGGCCTGGAGGCTGAAATGAGTGGTATTTGTCCAACTGATGTCTGATAGCAGACAGAAAATGCATCAGAGATGACACAACTAACCTTTTTGGATATAAGCGTATGGACTTTTCTGGGGGAAAAAAAGCCTAAATAGTTTTTATATTTTTCTTAATTACAAAGTTAATTTTTGTTTCCCCTGATTCCCAAGACTTGGGAGAACGATTTTCAAAAGCCAATAGTCTGCCTTATTGTTCTTTTCTGTGTGATTTCAATACATTTCTGTGAGATTCCATTTCTGTTTAGTCTTTTTTGTCTTTATAGTCATATAACAGTTTATACATTCATGTGACATCCCTGCAGCATGCATAACCTGATAGCCCAGGGCCATCTGAAAGAAATGATGTCTAGAACTTGATTGTGCTTAACAGGGTTGAGGCAGGGCTCGACTGTAACGGTTGCCCAGTTGCCCTTGGCAACCAGATTGAGTCTGGAAAACTGGAAAATCTTATTTGATCTTATTTGTCTCCATAAAAACGCTACATTTGTGCGCAACACAACATTTCAGATGTTGTGTGACCGCTTTCCACACGTGCATATGCCATGAAAAGATACAGGCAACGCAATTTTCTGTTCACGTTAACGGCGCATGTTACAATCCGGTGCTAATATGGCACCTGTGCCCGTTATCTACCGGACGAAATAGCACCGCGGATATCGGTGCCTCATTATTGTGCCACTTAAATGTCTGCGCTGCTCTCTGATGCTCCGAAACAGACATTAGAGGAAACAGAAGCATCACTGCCTGTCATGCTAGTAAACACTAAAACAATAAAATGTTACACTGACAGCTAAACGGTGTAAAAGTATGACTGCATTTCACTGTAGAGGATTCCAACACCGGAGACGTACAACAATCTGCCGCTAAAGCTATGAGCTAAAAGCGGAAGGTCTCGGACAAAAATACAGAAAGACCAAGAGAAGTTTCACTAGAGATAACTGCTGGAATGTTAGACATTGAGGTACTAAGACAAACTGGCACAGAGAGCACAGATTAAATACACTTGGGAGAAAGGGATAATGAGGGACAGGTGAAACTCATCAGGGCGGGGTAGGCAATCCCACAGGCAGGAAAGACAAGGACAGGAAGTGAAGTATCTGAAACGAGACAAAAGGTGAGTATACAAAACAAAACAGAAAGTAATGAAAAACTAAATTAACAGACTAATTTGTGGCACTGAAATCATGAAAATGATATATGCGATACTATAAGACACAAATTCTACCAAAATGTATCAAATGTTGCCCTTTTTGAGTGATGTATGAGTTCCACAATATTTGGCATAATCATGAAGTGATAAGTATGGATGGGAAGCCCATTTTCTTTTTAAGGCATTTTCACCTTTAATGGATAGGACAGCTAGTGGCAAGAGGGGCAAGACATGCAGGAAATCGTCACAGGTTGGACACAAACCATGGACCTTCTGCGTCGAGGTACACACCTCTATATACTGTATGTGCACCTGCTCTACCAACTGAGCTAACCCAACCACTGAAATCCCATCTTCTAAAGCAGCCAACGCTGAGCCCAGATGTGTGTGCGTTAAAACATGCAGTACCTGACTGGGAACACTACAAAGAGGATAACCAATGGCCGCTGGGGCAGATCAACTCACGCTAGTCTCGTTACTGTAAGTAGGCTACAATAAAACCTTTGTGAGTAAAAAGTCAATACTTATTAATGCACTCACCTGTATAGACAGGCATAAACGTGTAGAAAGCGATATTTCAGTCTGCTCTGTCTGCTCAGTCCACTCTTGTCCACCGCGCTGTTTTACGCGAACACAGCTCTACTCTGCAAATAGCGATTTTTTACAAACAAGCTAAAACAAAAGCTGTCTGTTTGTAGTCTAACTGTTTATCTTAGTTTGCTGGGAATCTTGAAATTTGGACAAATTCGTATAAATGTAACTGCTGGCTGAACGAACCATCCTCTTGTAAATCTATGGATGTATTATAAGACCACAACAGATGCATGTGGGTACTTAATGTGCACGTGAATGATGCGATCATTATGCTTGCGTTCTTCATTGTTGATGATGATGCTGGTTGTATTATTTTGCAACAGCATCGTTTCATTGCAAATGGGGCATACATGACAAATGCATAGCCTGCTTATCAGTCCATTCCATCAGTTTCCACCAATCAGGACGCTGCATACTACAACCATGTTTCCCTAATCACAGACTTTAACCATCACTCCTCAGTGAACTGCCTCCTAGTCTGAGATCTTTTTCTAGTTAAAGAGTTTGTGTGAGTTTGCTCACACTAATACATGTAAAAAAAATTAAATATAGCATTAATTCAGTAAGAAAGTGAAAATTTCAAACAAGAATAGGCGTATTAGGTATAAATTAATTTTATTTTCTTTATTTGTAAGTCCGGCCCCCGGAGTGTCTGCTTAGAAACATTCTGGCCCTTGGAAAAATGTAGTTGATGACCCCTGTTCTAAAGGGACAGTTAGGGTTAGGTAAATATCATAGGTGAGGTTACAAAATGTACGTTTAAGTGTCATGAACTGGACATTTAGGTTTAGGAAATGATCATAGGGGGGGGTGTACATTAAAGTGACACATGACGCTGAGAGCCACTGACCATACAAGTGAGAACGTTTTGCATAGTTGTAATACAAAAAGTATTGTATTTGGGTCTATATCAATCTGGCAAAGTTGTCATCCTGATTGAATAAAATGAATTGTTTTCTCCAGATGGTGCCTGGCTTTACATTTCTACTGCCATCTAATCAAGTTAAACCATTCAAGTATTTGTATAGTACTGTGCTAGGTTAGACTGATACTGTATGTGAACATCTATGTGAATTATTGGCCCTTCATTTTTAATTAATTTGTCTTTGAAAAGTGCTCAAAAGGTCCTTGAAATGTATCATTACAAAAGAGTGGCAACCCCGTCGAGAGATTAATACTGTTGAATCAGCCGGCTAACAAAGAATTACAAATGGGTGATGGAGAAGCTGTTTCTGTCTGTCAGTCTGACTCAGTCAGTCGATCAGTTTTGGAGGCGAAATGAGTCACTGGAGAGTGTTGTTTTCTTTATTTTTCCTGCTCAGAATGTCAGGTACCCCGTTAATGAGAAAAACGTGGATGTCAGAGCCTAAACTCATGGGCACTTTCTGCCCGTCTCCAAGGAAACAATTAAGACTCTCTCTTCATGGACAACCATAACCCTCGCTTTCAGCATGCAGGAAATATCTCTATCGCTCCTCTCTATAGAAATCAGAATATGACATTTGGCAAAGCACAAATAATACGTTCAATACAAGTTAATGTGCTTTTTTTTTCCGTATTCAGATTTGGAATCCCATGAGGAAAAAGTTGCACTGAAAATCCATGTCAGTTTGCATTTAAGAGAAAACCATTGTGTTCTTATGTGTTTTCATTGTCATGATTATGCAGTTGAAAAATGTAAATTATGGCAACCTGTGTTCTGGAAGTAAAAGTCTTGTCCATTTTCTCATAGATAATGTTAGGTGACTGCACTTCAAAGCTTGAATGGACACGCAACTATCCCGAGGATTAAGTATAGAGGATTAACAACGATGTTAGAAAATGTCAGGTTCCTTAATGGTAGACAAAGGTACAAGTCAATATAAATAATAGTTAACTACAACTCCCAGAGGCATTTCAGCAAAACACATCCAATCCCACGTCTTATAATTCTGTTGTGTGCACCGCTAATGACCTGCTCAGCTAACAATTACATTTTGTAGAGACCTGATTCAACATTCAGCAGTTTATCCACCTACTTTTAGATTCCAGGTCAATGTTAGATGTATTCAGTGATGGCGCTGTGTTAATTGCAACACTGAAGCGTCTAATTTGAATTTGCTACAAGCATGATTCATGCCTCTGATTGGCTTCTTCTCCACAACGATGGCAGCCAAGGCTCATGGTCATCGTAGCATTTAGAGCCATCTTCCATGCCAAAAATGATGAAGAAAAAAATATTTAAAAAAACAAATAGCAATGTCAGTCTGTCTGTTGGATGGTTCACTACTTTTGTCAATACTAAAACTAAACTATCTGGTGGATTGTAATGCAGTCCCTCCAGAAAAACGCGATTATGCGATCGCATAATTCAATGCACAATCAGCCAAAGTCCGCATATTTATGCGGGGGCCGCATTTTTTCAAATACGCCGCACAATTGGCGATTTCCGCGCAAAATATGCGGGGCTTGCATGATTTCATAATCCCCGCATTTTTGTTGCAAAAAAGTCACATATATCTTAGCAGAAAGTTGAAAAATGTTGCCATTTTCCCCTGTTGCCATGGGAATGTTATGAAGTGACGTAATTACGCGACGTGAACATCATCGAAAAGCTGCAGACCCCGCGATGAAGCCATGATGAAACCGCAGTTTTTGCAAGTTCCCGCAATTTCATCGCATAAAATTGCATAAATATCCCGCATATTCCATCGCATTTTTTTAAGAAAACGTGCCGCATAATCAAGGATTTTTGCCCGCAACAATCACAAAAAAACTCCCCAAAGGGTTTATCCGACTGATGTTAGTGACCGCCTGACTTTTACTCTGTCGCCAACGCCAATGAGGTCTATATTTTAGTTTTTTATTGAAATGTAGCACAGACATGCCCCCTCTAGGATGACTGAAACAACTATGTTGATCCACAGACTTTTCATTTAAATGCAATTTAAATTGCATCTTTTTGTAGTAATTTTGCGTCTCTTTGTGGTCATTTTGCATGTCTCTGTAGTCGTTTTGCATTGATTTTTTTGTCGTTGTGCGTGTCTTTGTGGTAATTCTGTGTCTCTTTGTAGTTATTGTGGACCGTTTGTAGTCATTACGTGTATGTTTTTGAATGTTTTGTGTCTATTTTAAGTTATTTAGCACCTCTTTGTGTTCATTTTGCATTTCTTGTGATTGATGTGTGGGTTCTTTCAGCAACATTATTGCGAGTCAGATACACTGACCCTTTGGGCCCTTGGGCCTGTGTCCGATAGGTCCATTCAGTAATCCATCCATGAGCTCATGATGACTTACTCCTCCATAACAATGTGAGGTGGCTGAGTAAGGGAAGGGTCCTGGTGAGATTGTAAGCTGTCAGAAAAGACCTGGAGATGTTTTAGTCAGAACAGAGGAATGCCAAAGCCAGACAGTTTTTTGCTTTTTTGGTAGACATAACATCTCATCTACATGAGTTCAATCTCAAGCTCCGAAGCCAAGGCAGCACAGTGTGTGACCTCATGGCATCACAGAGGCACATCTCCACTGTCCAACTCTTCAACAGCTAACTCTTAAGGTAATCACCATCATCATCATTTCCTTCCTGGAGAGGCTGGCTGAAGATTTACAGCTGGCACTTTGACAGCTTCAGGTAAGCAATTGCAGCATTTCTTTCTGCAGTGGATCTATATCTCTGCATTGCATCCTGGGAGTTTTCAAGAGGCCTATAATCTTTCCTTGGAAGGTGGAAGGGAATGCATCTCTGCAGGCAGAACTGATTGACCCCTTCGAGCGAATGTGGCTTTGAGTGAATCAAACTGTAAACATGTCACCTTCTGGAGAAAGATACGACAGTAAATTCTCCCATCCTCCAGGATCAGTTCCACATATTGATGTGAGTCAGCATTCTCAACAATGAACGTGGTAAAAAGTCTATACGACCAATTAACATTTGGATTAGTGTCCCCGTCTGTCAATCACACCTTTTGTATAAATGCATTTGGTGCAACAGTGGCGAGGAAAAACTTCCTTTTAACAGGCAGAAACCTCAGACAGAACCTGGGTCTCATTAAGCGGTCCATATGCCGTGCCCGGTTGTGGGAATGTGGTTTAGGGTTAGGGTTTAGAGAGAGAGAGAGAGAGAGAGAGAGAGAGAGAGAGAGAGAGACAGAGAAAAGGTATATTTTTAAAATAAAAATAAAAAAAATATTACACTAATGTTTTGTATTCATAAAATGAGGTATGGGCTTGGTCCGCAATGACTTGCTGATCGGTCAGACCTTGTTCCGGACTTTGAAAAGCCCTGCTGTAGACTCTTCATCTTGTTCTCTGCACTCCACCCTAGAGTCAGATCCTCCTCTGCTTCATTAGTATCTGCAGGATTCTCTACAGTCGCAATCGACCAGCTGTTCTACAGAGAACTCTGTAGCCTGGATAACAGTTGGACTCGAGGGAAAGCTATTTCTTTCACACACATTCTTTCCCCCACACTTTCCATTCATTCTGCACGATTGTGAAATATCTCTCAAGGTTATCATTTAACTGCATGTGTGTGTGTGTGTGTGTGTGTGTGTGTGTGTGTTCGATGCTCAAAGGACCCGTTGTATTGATTTAGACTGCAGGGCAAAGCTGACAGCAGTCTTGAGTCCTGCTGAACAGCACAGGGACATGCAGCTGAAAGGAGATAGATTTCTGGGTTTACACTGTTATTTATCCAGGATACTCTTCATTCACATGAATACAACCCTTAAATGCTTCAATCATTTTTACATTCCTGAAGCAGATATTGAAAATGTCAACCTGTTTAACATCATGTGCTGTTCACTAGAAAGCAGGAATTATTCAATCAGAAGCATTAATGTGTAATTCTGCGAATAACACATCACTTTAAGAGCACACATTTTGTTTGTTTTTTACCACAGCACCTGCCTGGCTGCTTAGTAGGGACTGCTACTTATTCTGAACTACTATTACAACAAACATTTAGAACCTTCTAGAAGGCGTGGACATCTCCAGTAGCCTCTCCATCAGCTCCGCTAAATGTATGCTACGAGTCACTCATCAGGATAGGGAAAGGTGTTTCATTTCTGAAAATATTCAGGTCCACAAACTGTACAAGTGTACCAAATTGTATGTTTTTATGAAAAAAGTGAGCATATTACCTCAAATTTGACACATATCACCTGGACATATCACCTGGATACATTGAATGGCTATTGCTGAAAAAATGACGACATTAAAATGTGTTTGATGGTGTTTTGGATTTTATGAAAATCCTCAGGATTCCAAGAAGGGTTCATTTGCAAAAATAGATATCTCCATTTGATTTATCTTCTTTAATCATGTTTTCTTTTGTCTGCAGGCCAGGGAATATCAATCAAACTCTTGTTGGGTTGTTTTGGTCAGATATCTCTAAATCTTTTTTAATTTTTTATGAATCATGTTTTTATTGTGCACTCAAAGGGATATCAATCAAACTGGTGTTGGTTTATTCACTTTCAAGATGGCTTGTATTTTTGCAAATTAACTCTTATTAAAGTGTTGGTCATTTGTATGTACAGTAGTTACATTGTTAGGTGCTGAGATGAATACTTTCTTGTGATGTTAAAATGTTCTGTGCAATTCACTATGGGATGTCTGTTGTTTTAATGTGCTATATTGGTGCTAATTTGTGTGGCAAAGCTTTGTGAACTGTGGACTGTTGCAAAAAGTCCTCCAAACCCATATCACATTACGGGTTGTTTGTTCCTACCCTCTAACTTCAACTTTATTTGTGTCCCCAGAGGGTGAATATGTGTGCAGCAAGTATACAGTAAACACATACAATTCAATTCAATTCATAACAAGAGTTATCTCGAGACACTTTACAGATAGAGTAGGTCTAGACCACACTCTATAATTTACAAAGACCCAACAATTCCCCCAGTAATTCCCCAAGAGCCAGCATTAGCAGAGGCTAATGCGACAGTGGAGAAACTCCCTTTTAGGAAGAAACCTTGGACAGACCCAGGCTCTTGGTAGGCGGTGTCTGACGGTGCCGGTTGGGGGTGTGATGAACAGTGGCAATAATAATCACAAAGATAATGGAACAGTGACTACAAATGGTAGTCGTAGTAGTTCATGTCATAACAGGGCGCTGAAGGGCGTTACAGGATGTAGCATAGGACAGCACAGCATGGGTGGACGTAGCAGGACGCAGACACTTGGCAGGACGCAGCCGGACACTGCAGGGCATTGCAGAGCATTGGACCACAGTGACAGCTCCAACCAAGATCGTGGTGCCACCCTAATCCAAGGGAATATTCTGGGCGGGAAAAGAAACATAAGGACTCCGGGCAGTAAACTCCCCAGAGCTAGATTAGTAACAAGCATTTCTGGGGCAAGGATGCACACAAATGGAAACAAATGGAAAGAGAGAGGAGAGAGCAGCTCAGTGTGTCACAGGAAGGAGGGAACTCCCCCCGTAGTCTAGAACTATAATAGCATAACTAAGAGAGGCAGGTTAAGGAGAGGAGCCTGGTCGGGCTAGAACTCTCCCCAACCGGATCGGGCTGTACTGGCCTGCCTCCCTCTACTCTATTCGCTCCCTAACTATAAGCTTTATCAAAGAAGAGTGTTTTCAGTTTATTCTTAAAAGTGGTGACGGTGTCTACCCCCCGAACCCAGACCGGGAGCTGGTTCCACAGGAGAGGAGCCTGATAGCTGAAGGCTTTGGCTCCCATCCTACTTTTAGAGACTCTAGGAACCACGAGAAGTTCTGAATTCTGGGAGCGTAGTGCTCTAGTGGGACAATAAGGTACTAAGAGCTCTTCAAGATATGTAGGTGCTTGACCGTTTAGAGCTTTGTAGGTCAGGAGAAAGATTTTAAATTCAATCCAGGATTTTAAATTCAATCCTGGATTTTACAGGAAGCCAATGCAGAGAAGCTAATACAGCATAAATATAATCTCTTTTCTTAGTTCTTGTCAGAACACGTGCTGCAGCATTCTGGATCAGCTGGAGAGTCCTAAGGAATTTATTTGAGCATCCTGATAGTAAGGAATTACAGTAGTCCAGCCTAGAAGTAACAAATGCATGGACTAGTTTTTCAGCATTGTTTTACAACAGGATATTCCTAATTTTGGCAATGTTACGAAGATGAAAAAAGGCTTGAAGTTTGTTTTAGATGGGCATTGAAGGATAAATCCTGATCAAAAATAACTCCTAGATTTCTAACAGTAGTGCTGGAGGCCAGGGCACATACATACAAATCATACAAGACACATAAATACATACAAGTTCTACACACAGTCCTACTGGAACACTATCGTAACAGTAAGAGGACAAATAAATACCAGTATAAGGTGCATGGATAGCGTCAAAGTAACCTACATAGGGTAGGAAAAGTGCATATCAGCCTAAAAAGTTGACACAATATAATCAACAACGACCATCGTCAACAACAACATCAACATCCATTACATTACATCACCAACCCCTAACTTAAATTAAAGCACTAAAACTACTTAGTTAAGTTTAGAAAAAGATTGTGGTCTGGGTTAAAATCAGATGTTAACTTCCGGTTACGGATGTGACGCAGAACGTGACGTTAGTAAGGTTAAAAAAAAAAAAACTGGCCGTTTACTTTTATTTCAAAATGGGTGTCGAATCATGTTCTCCTGGGTGAATGGCCGAAAATTTGGCACTCTTACCCCTCTTTTTTTCACCGGGCTGCGTCTGCGCCCCGGGCCCCTGTGAGCAATCGCGGCCATTCAAGTCAATGCTTGATATTCCACCCGCTGAGCCGTTCCACTCCGCTAAAGATATGCGCCAGAGCTATTTTCACAAGAGCCGCGAGTTGTTCAGACAGCCGGGCAGGAAGTGAAACAGCACGAGCATCCAGTCAATTTACCAAAATAAATAATGTACAATATGTACAGTAGGTCGTAACTGCTGCTTTAACAAACGACCTATGGGAGCGTTTTTTTTTCCGGGGGAGGACAGTCTCGACTGTTGACTGTTAACAATTGAGTTGTCTTTTACTATAGTAGGCTACCTGTAACTCTGTGTTTACAGATACTATGTGATGTCATGTACAAATACATGGGATTATGCAAAGCCCAGTATCTGTTCTAAACCTCATTAACAATAAAAAAAAAAAGAAAAACATAGGGAAATATACAGTACATGTTACAGTAAAGTGAACTGTTCTTGGATGGCTCACACTTGCCGTCCACCCACATGTTTCCATACATAGACTGTAATTGACAGGACAACATATGCTCTGCTTAGTTTGTGCTGTCAGCTTTTAAGTAATGTGATGAATGTTTCACCTTTTTATTTAAACAAATCTGCCAACACCTGAATCACCGCCGCGGCACCAGACACAGCGCTCACCACACAGATTGCTGTCTAAGTGGATTTATATGATGTAATCTCTGCTGATTCATGGGGGAAACCGACTGCCAAGCTCTAGTGCTGGACCAGAGCTTTTCAAATTTCCCCTAATAAATTTCTAAGAGAAGTCCTAGTTTTATACAGTCTATGGAGAAGTCTCAGGAAAATTGCTCCGTCGTACATCTTCAATCTTTACAGATTCATCCTTCACCACAGACTTTTCCCCCCAAATACTTTAGCAATGTTACATTTGCTTTAATTTCCTTTAATGTAAAACACTTTGTAACACTGTTAATGATGTTGACTATAAATAGCTTTAATAAATAACTAATAATTGTTGCCAGGGATGTGAACAATTGTGGACTGTCACTCTAAGTGAGTGATACCGTAATGCTAGATGAGCTTGTGGTTTAATACAGGCAAAACATTTTTTTGCACTACGCTTTGATTGCTTGAATTAGTTCACATCAACTCATTCAGTTGATGGCAGCATGTAGCAGTATGAACTAATTAGCGTGTAATTCATGTATTGCATTGCCACACACGTCAATTATGTATGTACTTGATACAGCACTGCAAGCTCAACAGTAAATGAGAAGGTAAGCAGGTCACTTACATCCTTAACTTACTTTTAATGTGTAAAGTTTGAATCTTTTGTATTTTCCTTTTTTGTCCCAGAAGTCCTTGTTTTGTCATCATGAGATGCAGGTCAAATTTGTTGTCCAGTGGTCTGTTTAAAGCTATAGTGCGTAGTTTCAGTCGCCCCCCCCCCCCCCATGAGGATTTCTAAGTAATGATAACAACACTGTCGGCGCATCCACATGATACTACCCTTCTGTGACCGTGCAGTTGCTAGTAGCCAAGGAGGACACGGATGATTAAAAAAAACATGGACTCTTGAGAAGAGGTAATTATCTTCACTCGAGTTTCTGTGCGCGAAAGTTGTCGGACGACACAACCTTCTGAATATAGCCATACTGAGAAATACAGAGAGAGTTGTGTGGAGCTGATGGTCTTAATTAGCTTAGTAGCAACTAATTTGCCAATGGCTTGAATGTAATGGACGTTCATTAATATCAAAAAGTTACGCACTAAAGCTTGAACTGTTATTACAAGGTAAAAGTAAGCAAGTAAAAGATTTACATTTTTTTGCTGAGCTTCTTCCTGGTTTAACTTTGACCTCTACTGGAGTTATGCACTGTGCTAATTAGTCCATTTGTTATTGTTTCATCATGTCATCAAGTAAAAATGCCACATAGTTGTTCCAACTTCTCTTTGTTGCACAGCGCTGTAAAATTGAATCGTGAAAATTGAGCCGGGTACAGGCACCGCCAGCTGACGGTCCTTTCAGGGGCCATGTAGTGGAGCATTATGTGGCGATGACAAAATATGGTGGTTTGGATTTAAAAACACTCCTGAGGAATGAACAAGCGTTTCCTGGGTGAAAGTATTTTATGTTGAAACCACGTTGTGCTATTTCATTTTGAAATTATTTTCCATTGAATATTGAAGTTCATAAATAAGTGTTTTGGCATGGCCGGCCGAGAGGCACTATATCCATGATATTGGAAGAAGGATTTAATTCTTGCATGTTATATATATATATGATGAATCCATTGCTGTCCTGCAATGTAAACAGCTTTACAATGCAGTGGACCAATGAAACAGCCATTTCAGGTGTGTTTACCTTTTTCCCCTTGCACATAATTTGGTTGAAACAATGTGGTGAAACTTTAGAGTAGTTTTAGTGTCTGACTGAGACTTATTTTGCTCAACATGCTGTCCTCAGATTCAGATCTAGAGTAAAAGGATATCAGCACTGATGCCAGAAATAAAGACAATAACACCAGTGGTACAAAATTACACTGCGACTGAGGTAAAATAATTTCACTGAAGCCTCTTTGAAGACAACTCAATTATTTATCCCTATTGGCAGAACTTTATGGAGATTGTTTATTTTTTTTTAATTTTTCCACAGACACCAGCATGTGGTGAGTTGATTCATGAGGATGTTTGCTCTCTGTGTTGTGCTGCTGACTGTCAGGATGGCTTTTGCTAAGCCATTCATCACAGTGGGACACGAATATGGCTGCTAGCATCAGGAGAGGCAGAGTCAGTCTCCCACCGTCTCTGAAATGAGAGATGCAAAGCGATGTTGTCTCAAAATTAAAAGACAAACTGTCGGCGCCTTAGCAGGAGCGAGATGAACCTGTTAAACAAAACACCGGCGGCACCGTGAGCTTGTGATGATTAGCTTGATGGATAAAAGTGGATGCTATCAAGAACGGTGCTGGACTAAGACCCGCTCAGGACACAATAACTTCTTTGGGGTCCTTTTATTTTGCAGATATTGATAACTGAGCTGGCTTAGGACACTGACATAGAAAACAAAATAAAACAGTATAAATGTACCTTCATGGTAAACCCAGGCTAATTCTGAAATGTACAGTTTGACTTAGAAAACACCTTTCTCACATTTTACAGAACACAGATGAATACACAACTTCACATTGTCATTTTGATGTCTAAATACAATAAAAAAACAGCTAAACAGTTGTCCTATTTTACCAATAACCACGTATAATAGCATAGGTGAGGCTTTATGCATGCTAACAATACCTTGCTAACACATGGAAACACTGGCGCCGGCCGCTACACATGAATCCATCCACATTCATCCAAAGTCAATCTCATCTACACCATATCATCCAGTTAGATGGACACAGAAATAACTTTAACCTTTTGTACATACATGTTTTAACCCGTTATTGCAATATGTACCCTTAATTTTCACACAATGTACTTCGGCATTCTCCACCGCGCTGTTTCCCTGATCGGCCCCGGTAAGAAAAAGAAAGAAACCAAAAGGCACTGCGCTAACTACATGACACCATCACCGACACCTAGTGGCTGAAATAATGAACTGAAAATCGACCTTCTGCAAGCACACAAATAAACATTCCTTTTATATGTTTAGAACATTTGAATTAAATACAAGAATAGAAAATACGTACTGTAGGTAACCAGAAATATATTTAATGGGATGTTACCAGTGGTGGAATATAACTAAGTACATTTACTCAAGTACTGTACTTAAGTAAAAATTGGAGGTAATTGGGCCTCATTCACTAGCCTCGTGAGACCGCCCTGATCTCGCATGCTCCAGTTTTCCACTCGCAGATCAGTCTGGCATCTTGAGACAGAGACATTTTGGAGCCGTTCGCCAAACGACCAACCAATCAGCGTTGGTTTTGAGGCGGGTTTAGGTGTGACACAACGAGAAGCGACTGTTCAGTCTAAACAACATTGCGGCTTCCATGGATGAGATGAGTGTAGCTATCGCGCAAGTTTGATCCAAATTAGAAAGTATTCCTTCATTGAAAGAAGAGCAAAAAACGGCACTGGAGGCTTTTCTCGGAGGAAAAGATGTTTTTGCTCTTCTCCCGACTGGTTTCGGCAAGAGTTTGATATATCGCTGATATATCGTTGATTTGGCCCGTCTGTCACCAACATAGGTGGTGATATACATATGGTTTATGCAATCAGCTAACCAGTATTTTCGCCCCTTCCCAAAAGTTCTCCAACGGAAAGTTCCCAGATGGATATGCTGAGCAAATGCGAAACAATCCGTCTGGCGGAGTCAGGTTAGACATTCACCAATATCTTCCTAAGTTTTTTCTTAAATTTGTTCTTAAGAAAGTCCCTAAGAAAAGTCTACTTCTGATTTATGACGTGTTCTCAAACAGCAGAATTGTTCGCAGGTGTGTTCTGATGAATCCCAAAGTTTTTTGTAATTTAAAAGCTTGTGCACGTTGCTCCTATTTAGCATTGGTAAACGTCCCGTTAATTCCCATAAAAGGGCATGAGATGGCAGGGCCGTGTTGTGTGCACAGTTAGAGAAATGTCCAAAAAGATGTGGTAAAGACTGTTGAGGCCTCGACTCCAAAAGAAAGAACAACTTCAACATATTCTGAAGTGGAGGTACTGCGGCAAGAAGTTAACGAAAAACGAGACATCATATTTAGTAGCGTCAGCAGTGGATAAAAATCAGAAAATAAAACTGATGCATGGAATGCAATTACCATAGACCGTTAACAGTCTACGGCATTTACTCATGCAGTGAACGCTGTATCTGGAGAAGGGGGCAGAACTGATTAAGGATATTGGCCTAGCACAATTCATACACAATGCAATTCAAAGTGCTTTACGAATGAGCAGAAGTGTAAGTGTAGTGTGTATTTCTTAAAACAAACAAACATATAATTACGTGTTAAATAATGAAAATAATTAGTTACAAAATTCTAAAGAAATATTAATATTTTAAATTAGAACGGATGAAAACGGTATAACTATTTATTTTGGGCAAACATGTCAGCTCTCAAATGTGTGTAAGAGTGTGCGTAGATTCTGTTCTTACCTAAGAACAAATCCCAAATAAGAAAACATTGGTGAATGCCAGAATCTTTGTGAAAACTGCGTAAGTGGGGTTTAAGAACACATTTGTTCTTAAGAACGATTGGTGAATGAGGCCCAATTTGCTTTACTTGACTCTTTTCTTTTCATGCCACTTTCTACTTCTACTCTTCTACTACATTTCAGAGAGAAATGTTGCACTTTTTATTCCACTACATTCATCTGACAGCTTTAGTTACTTTACAAATTAAGATTTTTGCACACAAAACACAAGTAGTTTATAAAATCTGATGATGTGTTATGAATGAAACTACCCAACAATATAGCGGCCTACAAAACGGCCTATGAAACACTTCTAGTTTCTGAAATGTGAGGATTTTTCTGCATTGACTACTTTTACTTGTACTACTTTAAGTACATTCTACTGATGATACTTGTATACTTTTACTTAAGTAACATTTTCAATGCAGGACTTTTACTTGTAACAGAGTATTTTTTACAGTGTGGTATTTGTAATTTTACTAAAGTAGAATTCAGGATCTGAATACTTCTTCCACCACTGGGTGTTACAACAAATCCACCACCAGGCTACATTTGGATGTTGTGCGTGTGTGTGTATGTGTGTGATTTGCTGTATCTCTGCATGTGTGTGAGGAGGCTGTGACAGGACCAACAGAGAGAAAGCAGACCTGCAGTTCATTTTTGGTCATTCATTTTAATTACCAAGCAGACAGGCGTAGTTCTGATAGCAGATGGAGGAGTCTGGTGGCCCCGACATGGCGCGATTCACTCCAGCGACTCGTCTGACTCCAATCCACTTCCTCCGTCAACACCCCCTCCTCCTTCCTCTGTCCCCCATCAACCTGCGGGGTTGTGGGGGTTGCGGGGGGTTGCGGTCGAAGGAGACAGGCGTGAAACGTAAGACGCCGCCGTTACACTCCCGCGAAGACTCCTCTGTGATGTGAAAATGTAATCAACCCCCTGACAGCTGCTCAGAACCAGACAAACAGTTGGTTCTTAAATCTTCATTAGTCAACAGTAAATGAGGTATGTTTTACACTGCAACACACACACACACACACACACACACACACACACACATACTGCAACACACACACACACACACACACACACACACACACACACACACACACACACAGGCCGTGTGCATATCCATTACACCTCAACTGAGAACCATGGTAATGGTGTCTATTGATTTCCTTTCTCTCCTTGACTAGTCAAGCATGTAGGAGTTTGGATGCTGGGTAATGAAATTACCTTCACTCTGGAAGATATCAGGAAAATGTTGCAGCTGGAGAGAGGCCCCCTCGGTGAGCGCGTGCGGTAAACACAGCACCTGTTTGCTTCGCCCTTAATTCATAGCCAACGGCAGAGTTTCCTGTCTCAATCAACTCTCCCCCCCCCACACTTCTTCTCTCTCTCCTGCTCCCGTCAGGCCACTAATTCATTTATTATTCATCTCATCAGTAGCACTAAATGATGCAAATGACCTTCTCTGAACTGTATGGGAGTCCATTTGGACACTGTCAAACACCATTAGACATTCAGCGCCCGGCTGCTTGAGAGGGTCAACTCTCCACGCTCAACGCTGACAGATAAAGCGTGACTGGGCTTTGTGCTCATGAATGAAGCCCATGGCCACGCAGGTGTGTATGTGGGCTTTTAAAGATTATCAAAGCTTTTCAGATGTGGGGGGACTTGAGTCACAAATTTGAGGACTTGCTTGTCTTACATTGATAACCGACTCTAATTGACTTTGACTTGGTATTCAAGTTCTTCTCAAGACTTGACTTGACTTAGACTTGAGACGGATGACTTAAAAGGACTTTTTTTACGAGGCGAGTACGGGCGAAAGGGCAGCATCTCTAGGAGCAAATGGCTTTTTTGATCCGTTCCCATGTGTATAACGCCACCTAGCAGCTCGGATTTGAGTAGGTTTGCATGGTGTTGTGAAAGGAGGAAGAAGCAATAATGTCTTTTGTTTTGCTGAGGTTACATTTTTAGGTTTGTATGATATTTACATTTCGTTAGTTTTCTTTGTAATATTAAAAATAAAACAAACCTTGTCATGACAACTGTCTTTAAATTAGGGGTGGGGGGGGGGGGGGGGGATCTTAAATTGTATGTATCGTGAGATTTCAATTTTTTTTTTTAACCAATGATTCACCTAAATAATTTCTGTTTATATGGTACCGCTGACGTCATATATACATATATTGTACATCATATCCGTTTCCAGCAAAACAAAAGCAGAAAATGCAGAAAATACATGTGATGTACTTCTTTACAAGAAGAATAAATGTCAGACTGGCTGGCTGACATGTGATGTGCATTATTTCAAGAAAACAATTAGTTTTTAAAAAGGTTTCATGCTATATTGTCTCTAAAAGTGCATTATTCAACTTTTGTTTTTGTTAAAGAAGGAAAAGGAAATCGCAACACTCAATACTATCAAATTACAATAAATACAAATCGCAATACAAATCAAATCGGCACCCAAGTATCGTGACCAAATCGAATGGGGACAGAGGCATATTGTCCTAGCCCTACTGTGGATAGATCATCAGAATTTTGTGAGACTTGACTTTGTGACTAATAGCAGGGACTCGACTTGACTTGCTCGATCTTCACCACAATAACTTGTGACGTGCTTGCGACTTCAAGGTTAAGACTTGAGACTTGCTTGTGACTCGCACGTGTGTGACTTAGACCCACCTCTGAAGCTTTTGGATGCAATCTCTAATTAAACGATGGGGGCAGAAGGGACAAAATGGCGTGAGTCAGAATTGAACCCATTATATTGACATACATGGTTCAGTGTGTGCCTTGGACATTTGAGTCAACAGAAAGTGTGTGTGTATGTGTGTATTTGCTGTGTTTGTTCCCCTCCCCCCCGAGCTCGCTGCTCTGAGTCAGTAAACACAACGCCGCCTTTAATTGGCTCTGCGGTTATAATTGATTAAAATTCCCTGCAGCGCAATTATATGATTTCATAGACATGCTTTCCTCTCTTTCTCTGTATCTGTCTTTGACTTTTTGCCTCGCTGCATTTTCATTTTTTTTCCTGCCATCTCTCCGTCTGATTTCAGCTTTATTTATAACTGATTAGATGGTCAGGAATGAAACCCCGTTCCTCCTCTGCTGGTCATGGCCCTGGTGCTATCTGCAGCATAACAAAGGTTGAAAGGTCATCTGTCTGTCTCTCTGTTTGTGTGTGTCGACCTGCAGTTGACTGTGAAACTGTTCTCAGTAAGCTTTTTACACATGCATTCAGAAAAAGCAAAGAAATAATGCCTACCATACACTAGAAGACTTTGAACAGACTTTGAGAAGACTAAAGTCTGACACCATCTCACATCTAAAGACAATCCTCTCACATCTAACGTTAAAGACTGTCATAATACGTAAAGACTGGGGATCTTGCAAATTGCAAGACTACAGCTAGATACGTCTTGAAAGATTTAACCAGCTTAACGCTAGCTACCGCTAAAAGTTTGGGGGACTTTCCCTCTTTAGCATTTAGCAAATAATCACAAATTCACTACAGGAATTTATATTAAATTATAATGATTACTTAGGTGGCCAATATTTGAAGTAAAAAAGAAATTCTACAAAGAAGCCTGGCTTGCCGAGGGCCAGGCCAGCTCAGCGGCATCTTTCTCCCGTTGTGTCCTCGCTTTTGTGAAAAAAAGTCACTAACGGTGTCTGAAAAGTCGCTAAATCGCTAAGTTGGCAACACTGACTCTAGCCGTTTGCTGCTTCCTGTTTGGTGCTGGATGGAGCGCACCCATTGGTTGTTGACAATGTTCACGTGATTTAACTTCACTACCAAGACTTAAAACTTACGATAATATCAAAACCTTGTGATTTTGTTGTAACGTCAAGACGGGATAAAGACTGACTCCGACAGAGTTTTATGACCACCTGACATCAAACGATTGAGATGACGGGAGCGTGCCCCAACTCTAGCAAGACTCTCATGATTTCATTCCGATATTGGGAAATTAGTCAGCGACAGTGGAATCGCTTGAAAAGTCATTTGGTGTAAGGTCGGGATAAAGTGTCTAAAGCAGGGGTCTTTAACGTTTTTTTAGACCAAAGACCCCCAACGTGAAGGAGAGATGAGCAGGGACCCCCTACTACAAACCTTTCTTATGGTGCCCTACAATACAAAGCTAAAAAAAAATATTATTTACATATTCATACATCATCATGTTCTTTTGTCAGACCTACATTTCGAAGGCACAGTGAATCCTTAAGCTTAACTATATCTGTGGATGGCTACCATAGTGACTACCTTACCTGTAGGCCAGTAAAGCGTGATTTATACTTCTGCATAAAATATATGCCATGGAGACATGACCCTACGCCGTAGCCAGACAAGCATCTCTCGAAAAATGTAACAACAGGTCGCGGCAACGCACGTCGCTCGGCCGTGGCTTTCCCCCGACTCATTTCCTGGTTCTCCGTCTCCATAAACAACATGAAATCAAGGAGAGGGTTAACTTTTCCTGCTACAGATTTCCCACCATGGTCAGAAAGCACAGAGGAGACACTTTGTTTCTCCCACTATGACTCTAGAGTCGCTACTCGCTCCGAAGATAATCTCTGTCACTCTCTCAATTCTCCCTGCTCTACCACACACTCCCCCCCCACACACACACACACACACACACACACACACACACACACACACACACACACACACACACACACACACGCCGGCTCGATGCACACACCAGAGCACAAGTATATACTTCAGGCCACTTACGTAGGCTACGGTGAAAGCTCTACGTGGAGCCTCCACTCAACCATAATGTTGTTGAGGTTTATTTTAATTTTTTTTTTTTATGAATAGGCCAATTTATCTTTTCTAGTAATATGTAGGATTCATCTTAATGTATATTTTTAGACATATTTTAAATTCTTTTTTTTGGGGGGGGGGGGGGAACTTTCAAAAAAGTATTAAACAATAATTTGGCAGTAAGCTAGTATAGTAAGCTCTATGGACCCCCTTTTAAAGATCTCTGGACTAAACGATTCAAAGTAACAATGAGCAATTTTATGCTTTAACGTTACAAACACAATATAACAATGTATACATTTATGTGGTATCCCTGTGGCATACATATCCTGATAGCCCCGGTTGTCTTGAAAAAAAATGATGTCTATAACTTGATTGTGCATAACAGGGTTAAGGTAATACAAGCATTATTACACAAGGAGACCAGGCGAACCAAAGACTGGAAACAATGGCTTAGACTTCAGAGCATATTAACCTTCTTTGTCGCTGTTCATAATGCTCCATAAAAAAGGAAAGGTTTTCAGACAGTAAGGAGACAGGAGTCTTGAATACGTTTTTTGTATAAACTGTGTGAACTTATTGTCCACAAAGAGATTTTCTTCCCCTCTTTAATAAAGACCTTTATTGAATGAAATTATATAAAATCCTGAGCCCAAAATGTCCAGCAGAGCACACGGCACAGTAAAGAGAAAATAGAAAGAAGCCAGCACTAGCATGTCGCTTCATCATCTTGCTTCTGGAACTAAATATTTTGCAAAGACGCACAGGCACAGATGAATTTCACTTTCTGGTATGACCAAGACTTTACTCTGATATTATCAGTTTGCACAACAAGTTGAAGGGGTCAGAGCAAACAGGAGAAGTCAGAGCGTCCACAATTCAATTATATATATATATATATATATATATATATATATATATATATATATATATTCAATTCAATTCAATTCAATTTTATTTATAGTATCAAATCATAAGAAGAGTTATCTCGAGACACTTTACAGATAGAGTAGGTCTAGACCACACTCTATAAGTAACATGTATTTCTGGGATATATATATATATATCCCAGTGTCATATATATATATATATATATATATATATATATATATATATATATATATATATATATATATATATATATATATATATGACATTTCCACCATAGATTGATGCAGAAAAGGCATAAATTGGTGCAGAAAATGTCACCAGAATGCAGGAAATTAAATATGACGCTCCCCAGACCCACCCGCCCTGTGTCCCCAAAAATGGTAAAAAAACATATAATGCAGACTGCCAGCGCTAATATAAGACAACACACTGTGGTGCCAGCCTGTATGAACCCTTTGTGTGTGTGTGTGTGTGTGTGTAATTATATGTGTTAAACATCCACCTCATCAGAATTCTCTGAGGTATATATGCACGTGCCCAGCAGCGCGGCAGCTCGCCGGCCTGGCATTATTGGGAGGGAAAAAGGCCCATGATGAGAAGCCATTTCACTCCATTGAAATAACACTCTGGCAAATTACTCTTTGAACTTGACTACAGGCTTAAGAGCCTCATCACAGAGTCATTGCAGCCAGAATGGCAGAGTAGCAATAAAGCATCCTCGCACACACACACACACACACACACACACACACACACACACACACACACACACACACACACACACACACACACACACACACACACACACGTCGAGACAGTTCATGAATACCAATGAGGAGCAGGACACAATCATGGTGACAGAGTCTTAAACAATGGAGAAGGGAAGGAAGTCTTTATGTGAGTCCCTCATTTGTCTTTTCTGTTCCTCACACGTGTACACAGATAATTAACCAAGTCAGCGCAGCGTTGGCTCAACGTGACGGTCTAGATGTCAGGATCAGCATTGCAACTCAATCTTGTGGGATTGAAATATCTTATATTTAATTTCCTGTGGTTTTCAAAATAATAAAACTGGACAAAAATTACAAGTAAGACAATCAATGGAACCTTATTTTTATATTTCCAAGACACTGATCATTTCAGGGAACATTCTCCTTCATTGACCCCCTCCAACATTTCAATTTCAATAAGTAGTTCAATAAGCTAGTATTATAAGTATTATTTCCTTTTGGTATTGGCCCTGTGTAGTGTTGTATATACATAAATCATAGTCATACATCAGGTGCCCACAAGGTGAACCATCCAAATTGTAGAGTTAAAGTAAGTAAGACTTAAGGTCAGTGGATTGATTGGGTTTAAGGGATACAGTGGTTTTTATTTTATTTTGTAATTAAACCTTTATTTATTCAGGGAAGGATCATTTCCCTGAATAAATAAATCCCAGGAGGAGACAGCCTCTCTTTTGCAGGAATGCCCTGATCACATTCACACAGTTGCACACATTCATACCTGGAAGCTGCCCAGTACAACCACAATCTGATCTGCTGGCCATTGAGCAGCTCCACTGGAGCGGTTGGGATTAAGGGCCTTGCTCAAGGGCACCTCAGTGGTGGTAATAAGGGAGGGACAAGCGCTGCTCTTTCACTTTCCCCTCCCAGATTTCATCCTGTCAGTCTGGGGATTGAAACGACGACCTCCCAGTCACACGCTTGCTTCTTTAACCTTTAGGCCACCACTGTCCCTGGTTGCGGGTACAAATCAGATATGTCTCTGGGGAATTAATGTAAGTCAACAAAATGTCCTCCTAAGTGACAAAAAATAAGTGCGTAAAGTGAGTGAAGTAAGAAAATTATATTTTAAATTGCCATTATGACAAAAAACTGGACAAATAAGGCCCTGAATAAGTATATGTATCAAAATGAGTGAAAGGAAATCTCACCTTCCAAAAACTTTTTATTTTAGAAAAAATATTTTAACACTTCTCCCCTACTTAAGAAGGGCAGGGTTATCCACAGCCCCAGACAAAGCATGTACATGTTCATTGTAGCTATGTACATAAACGAGACTAAGAGTTGACAGCCATGCTAGCGGCTCTGAGAGGCTGGGCACACCTGTGCTTTGAGCTAAATGCACGCCAGCATGCTAACATACTCACAATGACAATGCTAACATGCTGATGTTTAGTGGGTTTGTTTACAATGACTACCATCTTAGTTTATCGCATTAGCATGCTAACATTTGCTTATTAGCACAAAACACAAAGTACAGCTGTGGCTGATGGGAATGGAATGACTTTGTCATGTATTTAACAACCAGGTCTCACGCCAGTTCGTGAAATGGTCACGTTATTTTTATTTATTGATACGTGTACAGGTCACGATTTTCTCGTTTATTTTGTGTACAGGTCACAAATTTAATTTCGTGTACAGGTTACGAATTTCATTTCTTGTACAGGTTACGAATTTAATTTCTTGTACAGGTTACGAATTTCATTTCTTGTACAGGTTACGAATTTAATTTCATGTACTGCCACGGGGAAATTAAACGCCACACGCCGGCAACAACAACGGACGGACCGCAACACGGGGATGTGTTCCCCGGGCGCACAGACACGATCCGCGGTCTCTGTGGCACGCAACAACGGGGACATGAAACGTCACAACAACGGGACGGTTGAGGTTAGGAAAAAAAAGAACTGGGAAAGGAACCGTCACACGCTGACAACAACGGGACAGTTGTGGTTAATAACATGGAAAGGAACTGCAACTCGCGGGACGCGATCTCTGCTCTCTGGGGTGAAAGTCCTGTGTTGTTTGACCCAGCCACCACTCCGGCCAACCTCCCTCCGCGGATCTTTGGCTTTTAATACTACTCCCTACCGTTGTCGTGCTGTGATCATGAAACATGCTTACCATTTAAATACATTAAATTAAAATTCGTAATCATTACACGAAAAAAACGACATATTCGTGTCCTGTTCACGAATCAATAGATTCAATAACGTGACCATTTCACGAACTGCCATGAGACTGGGCTGGTATTTAATCATTAAAATAATTGACACATTACAAATTTGTCCAATAAAAGATGAAAAGTTAAGTGATCACCAAAGGTATTACAATTAATCATGAGGGGGACTTTAGGAAGTGTGTGGTGGAGAGAGAAACCAAGTAAAAAGAGAGAGTGAGTGAGTGTGAAATTAAAGCTATAATGTGCGACTATATATTAATGAATGCTCGTAACACTCATGCCATTGCCAACTTATTTGATATTTAGCTGATTAACCATTATAACCTCCACAACACTCTCTGTATTTATCAGTATGGCTTTGTTTACAAAATGGTGTAGCAGCCCACAGCAGCTCGAGCGATGCGTTTTACGTCACCGCTGAGAAAGGACAACAACAGTGTTCAGCATTGGAGACTAAGAGGACTGCTACAACAGGTGAAGGCATGGCTGAAAATCCGAAGAAGCGCCCACAAAATGTTTCAGTCAGTGAATGCACTGTTAAGATAACCCCCAAGACCTACACATTCAGCAGAAGGACTTATACCCAAAAACGAAAGTGACGAAGGCAAACATGGATAACCATTGTTGGGGCTTTTCCTAGTTGGAGAGTGCTTAAAATAGAAACAGGAATTGTCGCCTTACTGCTCTTGAACAGGTTAGTAGTGGGTTTTGTAACATATTAGGAGTAGGAATTACTGCGTCATGTGGATGCGCAGACAGTGTTTTTGTTATTATGACAGAAACTACACACTCTAGCTTTAAGGTGGGCTGACCTTTAAGGTGGACCAGCTATTTTCATTTTAGTGATCTCTCCCTTGCTGCAACCTATGCAAATAACAGCGTGACGTGCATCACCAATATGGAAATGGACGCCTAAAAATGAAAAAACAAACAAAAAAAACCCATTCATGCAGTGAAAACCCTGCATCATTATTTCATGACAATCAACATGCTGCATAGCATAAGTTCAGGCAGGTCATGGAGTCAAGCTCAGCTATTATCTCAGCTCATAGCTGACAGTTCCTCAGCCAGCCCACCAGCTGATGGCTCAGCTGATTCCCTCCTAAGCATATGATTGGATTTCCAAATAGAGCACTCTATTTAAACTGCTTTTCCCAGACTACCTTGCTGCATCTCTGCTAGCGCTCCACTCCAGCTGCTCCTTTTAAATTTATATTCATGTTGTCCAACTTAATCAATATGTGTGCTGCTGTTGATGCTGCTCTGTTCCATACCCTAAGGGGGATCCTGCCACTGCTGCTCACCCTGCTCAAGGCTTTCATGTATGCACATGGAAGGGCAGGGAGGTGTGCTCTCCCTGCTTCATGCGTTCAACGTATGCAAGTGGAAGAGTGGGGAGGCCCCAGAACAGAGCCATACCGCCAAATACAAATTGCTGATTAATTAATCTATTTATTGATAATGTGGTCCTGACTAAAGGTTGTCGATATATTTCCCCCAAAACAACAAATGTGAACCCCATGGGGGATCGGTAGTAGGATCAGTAGGGTTCATCCTCTGGAGACCATGGATATCTGTACCAAATTTCATTGCAATCCATCTAATAGTTGTTGAGATATTTAATTCTGGACCGAGGTGGTGGACCGAGTCACTAACAGGCCGACATATTCATTTAAATGAATATGCAATACCATGCATGTGTAATTATATTAATCTATTCTATTTTTTAATTACCAAGTTGAAAAGGTCCACAGCCCTATCAGACAAATTCCCAGCATCACATAATGTGCTGTATGTGATTTAAATGACAGAGATCACTGAGACATAACCCTGAAAATGACTGAAATCCTCTGCAAATATCTTTGATGATTAATAATGACTCCAAGGAAATTGAAGCGGTCTTGGACAACTGAACTCACTGACCACTCCCCTTCAAAGCCCTTTTAACACGACGTTTGGATCTGCTTCAACACAAAGCATTCCTTTCATACGCAGCCAGCATGCTCCGAGACACTTGTTCAAAGCCATCTTTTGATTTTGTACTCTAAATATTGTTTTTGTCAGCGCTCATTCAAAATGGAGTCATTCTAAATACTTAGCTTTTATTGTGGAAGAAGTCGTATGTTTTCTCCTCATAATCACTTACTGTCTGAAAGAAGACACGCAGATGAAAATGATAGATATTTATGTACCGTATCTGCCCTGTATTATGACCTTGTTTTAGGTCATAAGAAGGGGGTGGATAATCTCTTTATCAATCTGCCTGCAGAAACACAGCTGGGCCAGCCGTATCCCAGCATGCCTCAGTTCACATCTTTCTGGCCAAAACCAACTGATTCTGCACGTAGTCAGGAATAACTCAGGCACAGCTTGACATTTGGCATAGGGAGAAAATATATTGAATTTGTAATTGAATTAGTGTAAGTTTTAGGGAACTATTTTGCTGAAACATAATGACTTAGTACACCCCCCCCCCCTTTTCATTTGAGAGCTCAACAAAAACCACTACAGTACTTTATTAAGCTATGCCTTTGCATGTGGTGTTAACAAAAAAGGTCAGATTATACTTTTTGTTTTTGTTCCTTCTTGGCTTTTTAGGCCGTATTCATTGCATCTGGGCTCTTATACTCCATTATACTCCATTAAAGAAAATGTATATATTATTATGCATATTTATCTGTAATTCTTTATTGGTATTTTTATTTTGTTAATTTTGTTTCTGTATTACCTATTATTTATATTTTTCGCTATTTCTTTAGCTGCACAGCCTGTTCTCATGAACCATTTGTTCAAAAAGCTATGAAAAGTTAAGCACTGTAATGCGTAAGCATTCCACTTTTTTTTTTTTTTATGACATTGACGGCTGCTGTAGAAGAATGCAGACTTTCAGGCCAGAGAGTGGAGTTCGCTTCCCGGGGAAAACTAAAGTCTTTCACCCAGGAAATGTATCTTCCTTAGGAGTGTTTTAATCCAAACCTTAATCTTTTTCCTAATCTTAACTGGTCATTTTGGTGCCTAATCCTAACTTTCGTTGGGGCAAAACACTCATATTTTGTGGACTAAATTTAACCATAATGTCCACCGAAACTTCCTGCAGCTCACGGTGCTTTGTACCCGGCTCAAAGTCACCTATTTTCGGGTAACTGAACCGCCAACTACCGCTAATACAACGGAGGTGTCACAAAGCTCTGTAGCAGCTTAAACAACTAGCAACTACCGCTCGGCGTCATTAACCTCGTAGCTAGCCGGCGTCACGGACCAGCCGGCATCTCGTGACCAGCTGGCGGTCCCCTAATTTCGTAGGATATCATACGTTTTGGTGCGCATACATTTTTGTACGATATCATACAGACCGGTTCACGAGTATGCGTTGAGCTGCAAAACATGGTCAAAAAATATGTGGCCAACTGAACATTACCCCTTCATGTGGCAGAAAACTCACACAGTGAGCAATGGACTCACAGATGCACGACTCGTTCACAGGTGTCAAAGTCCAACAGTTTTTTCACAAACTGTCAAAAACACAGGCAAATGTACCAGAACACAGAGGCATGTATCGAATTCACGAAGCAGGGTCATACAACTCACAAGACACGGGGTTAAACAGACTTGAACGCTGAGACAAATGGTACAAGACGGACTGGCACAGGACTGAGGAAAAGGGCAGGTCTATATACACAGACACAGGGGAGACAATTGGACGCTAGGAGGTAGACATGACTTCACGTAGACATGACATCATGTCATTGTTGAACATCTTATTTCAAAGCCATGGGTATTCATCTGCTGCTATTTCAACACATTCTCACTCTCCCATTGCGTAAAATACGGACGCTTGGTCATGTGACTTTTGACGTTTGTTATTCACGCTAAATATCTTCTTTAGCGTTGGGACTTTTGATGTCACTTTTGACGCTCTAGGTCGGGACGTACTGACTGACATGCGGCACAAGAACGGGACAGTTAAGTTTAGGAAAAGATCGTGGGTGGGGTTATAAAATGTATCTTTCTGTGACGCGGGAAAAGTACGTGACACGAACCCCCGGTCTCCTGGGTGAAAGTCCTGTGTTGTTTGACCCATCCGCCACCCCAACCATCCTCCCTATGTGGCATTTCGGTCTTTCATACTACTCGCTAATGCTAATACTACCTCATCTTACAATGCCTCGGTCGTGCTGCTGCTCTGCCTGGTGCATTCCATACAGAATAGAATAGAATAGAATACCTTTTATTGTCACTATAAACATGTACAATGAGATTAAAAGCAACTCCTTTTCCAGTGCCAACATGTACAGTACGTAAACTAAATATAACATGGAATAAAATAAGTAGTGCAAAAAAAAAGGGGGGTAAGGTGCACAGTTCTGAGACGCAATATACATATATATATAAAGGTTTTATATACAGTGTGATATGCAGTGGGGGTTATTGCATATTATTTGAATATTGCATGTTCTTTTTTTTGTTAAATCTTCTTGAAAAAAAACTTGTTTCAAGACATACAAAATATTGTTTGCAAATATTGTTTGTTTCAAGTGCTGGACACAAGATGTCCCCTACTTGTGTGTTCACATCATCATTGCATACTGGACCACAATTGGCTTTTAATATCCTGCTTGTATGTTCTCTAAGATTCAAAGTTATCACAGAGAAACTTTCCCTCTTCAGCAGATGAATGTGAACACAGTCTGCACAGTGAAGCTCAACAACAAGCACACATTTGATTAGAGCACAGCTTTAACGGGAAGAAAAAAATTAGCTCATTGCAAGAACAAAAGGGCTATAAATAATTGTACCCCTTTGTTAAAAGTATTCTCAGGGATAAGGTGAATGGACCAGAAAGTCCAACTACTTCTAAAAACTATTTTTTTGTCTTGGTATTTCATGTGTCAGCAGATGGCATGCCCCGAGGGAGCGCAGTGCGCGCGCCTCTGAACGACCTGTAGCATTTCCTAACAGCTTCATTTAGTTCTAGGCATGGTGTCTGGATGGGTGCCGTAACCTGGCTGGGCCCTTTAGGGCTGCCAAGCACCACAGCACCAGCCTTATTATTCCCCTCTCTTGCTCTGACTGTGTAATTTGATCATGTTATTCATAACATTTCAGCTGACGCCTCTCCCTAGAGTTAGCGTGACATTGCTATTTGCAGAGGATAAATGCATTATAGGATGGCCCAGTGCTAGGAAATTGAGCATTAATATTTGCTTTTGATGTGATGTATATAAACAAACCTCTATTGACAACCCACGAGGGAAGGTGGCTGAATAGTTGGGGCCGATTTGAGAGACGGGAGATAGGATAATCAAAATAACAATTCATGTTTGTGTTTTTATCTGCTGGGAAGGAAGCCTGCTGCTTCCCGTCTCGGCAGTTTGCGTCTAGGTGAGGTGGTTGGCAGCTATCAGCGGGGTCCCAGTGGCACATCAGTCATCACATTGGGCTAATTTCACTCAGAAAGCATGCAGATGCAGCCGGAGATGAAAGCAGCGGTGGATGGAAGCACCACTGGGACTATCCCTGGAATTCAGTCGTGCCTGGTTAAATCAATGCTGCCATTTCCCTCAGAACACCAAAACCTTTGCGGGGCTGAACGCTTTTTTTTTTTATTCTAAGAGGAGACCCCCCTCTTTCAAGGCTTCCAATCTTTCTGTGAATCCATTCAAATACAACGATAGAAGCCAAAAATTCGTCCCCCATACATAACAGCCTACCAAAGGGCCTATGAGGAATAGAAATCGTTCTGTCCTTGGGGCCAACACACCAGTGTTGCTAGCTGCAATCTATATTTTCTATTTAACACCACCTGCTGCAATGGAGTCCTTCAAAAGAGTCACAGCGTTGGGTTGGCCCTTGCAGTGCAAACAACGCTGTTTGACACTGAGGTCTATGCTTGAGGGATGCAGTTAAAGGTGTTGGACTGCAGAATAGCTTCAAGCCTTAAACTAGCGTGACGTGACCTTTCATTTCTAAACATGAATAGCTGTTATTATTGTGCTGTCAACCAGGGTCCAACTTCTGTTTGTTGATTTTCTGAGAGAGCTGAGAGTTGAGTTTGATTTGCATAAAAGCTGCAACTATTAGTTGATTAATCAAATAGTCAATTGACAGAAAAGGAATCGGCAACTATCTTGGTAATCAATTTAGTAATTTCTCAAGCAAATATGCCACAAGCATTCACTGGTTGAACACTTTGTGAAGGTTAGTCACTTTTATTTATGACGGAAAAGTGAATAGCGTTGGGCATTTGGACTGTTGGTTGAATAAACCAAGCAATTTGAATACATCCCCTTAAGCTGTGGGTTAGCTGTTAGTTTATGGACAAGACAATCAATCAAGTCATTGGTTGCCCTCATTTGCATTTGACTTTTGAACATCTCTGGCTGTTCTGAATATTGCTGGTCTGACTGTTTCTCAGAGATTACAAGCCACAGCTCTCCCGTCTGAAAGAAGTAGCCAGTGGAAGTTTCATTTCCTGTGCAGATCTTCCCCTGCTGTGCTCACATTCATACTTGTTCATTTGTCTCTTTACTGGCCTTGGTTTAACCCTGTATTTATTTCTTTTAAATAACCTGAAGATCTATTACATGTATATGTACTCAGATACATGCCATGTAAAATATGATTTGTCCATTCCCACCATGTGGTACAAAACCTTAGGGACTGTCCACAAATTATTTGGGAGGGTCACAAATGGAGAATGATATTGCACTTTTTCTTTTGGTAGGGTAGTGTAGTCTGACGGTTTTTTTTGGGATAGCAGGTGTCTTTTTTTTTCTCGTTCGAAAGTTCTCGGCACAACTTTCAACACTTCCATTTCTGTATCTGGCTTTTATTAATGTGTACATTGGTAGTGTAAATTAGAAGTTACATTAAGATATTAAGGTTTAAATTGGGGTAGACAATTTAACAAGTTGTACCAATGTTATATACTGTTATTATTATTTTTGTATTATTATTATTATTATTATTATTATTATTATTATTATTTTTTTTTTTTTGTGTCTGTGGTTTTGTTTTGTGTATGAGGTATTTGGCTCTCATTGGACAATTTATGGGTTACACTATTGTGCTGTGGCTGCTGTAAAATCAGAAATCAAAACAAAAAAAATGCTACTTTTTTGCAACTTTCACTGTCTACCGCAACTTAATTGCAACAAACATACAAAAGCCATACCAACTTTTATTGCAATTTTTTACAAAAGCTCCCGCGAAATCAGACATTTTGGGCCGCAACAATCTCAAAAAAAGCCGCGAAATCCAGGAGGGACTGATTGGTGTCATATAATTCCGTGTGGGATGGGCTACTTAGTGGCATGACACGTAAATAAAATATCAATCAATCAATCAAAATATTGTAGGGAAGGTGTAGTAGAGGAGGATTTAAAGAGCACATCAAGAACTCTACGCGGGGCCTTGCTTTTTCACGAAGTGAAACATGAAGCGCAGCCCCCCACACCACCTCAATAATTTGTACAGTCCCTTACTGCTTATCACAACATAGTCTTATTAAATGTTATGATATTGTAACAGACTGGGTAACACGTTTTACTGTTATGTTACGAGTTGCACTGTGTTCAGAGATGGTACAGTGCCTTGCGAAAGTATTCGGCCCCCTTGAACTTTTCGACCTTTTGCCACATTTCAGGCTTCAAACATAAAGATATAAAACTGTAATTTTTTGTGAAGAATCAACAACAAGTGGGACACAATCATGAAGTGGAACGAAATTTATTGGATATTTCAAACTTTTTTAACAGATAAAAAACTGAAAAATTGGACGTGCAAAATTATTCAGCCCCTTTACTTTCAGTGCAGCAAACTCTCTCCAGAAGTTCAGTGAGGATCTCTGAATGATCCAATGTTGACCTAAATGACTAATGATGAAAAATAGAATCCACCTGTGTGTAATCAAGTCTCCGTATAAATGCACCTGCTCTGTGATAGTCTCAGAGGTCCGTTTAAAGAGCAGAGAGCATCATGAAGAACAAGGAACACACCAGGCAGGTCCGAGATACTGTTGTGGAGAAGTTTAAAGCCGGATTTGGATACAAAAAGATTTCCCAAGCTTTAAACATCCCAAGGAGCACTGTGCAAGCGATAATATTGAAATGGAAGGAGTATCAGACCACTGCAAATCTACGAAGACCCGGCCTCTAAACTTTCAGCTCATACAAGGAGAAGACTGATCAGAGATGCAGCCAAGAGGCCCATGATCACTTTGGATGAACTGCAGAGATCTACAGCTGGGGTGGGAGACTCTGTCCATAGGACAACAATCAGTCGTATACTGCACAAATCTGGCCTTTATGGAAGAGTGGCAAGAAGAAAGCCATTTCTTAAAGATATCCATAAAAAGTGTTGTTTAAAGTATGCCACAAGCCACCTGGGAGACACACCAAACATGTGGAAGAAGGTGCTCTGGTCAGATGAAACCAAAATCGAACTTTTTGGCAACGATGCAAAACGTTATGTTTGGCGTAAAAGCAACACAGCTCATCACCCTGAACACACCACCCCACTGTCAAACATGGTGGTGGCAGCATCATGGTTTGGGCCTGCTTTTCTTCAGCAGGGACAGGGAAGATGGTTCAAATTGATGGGAAGATGGATGGAGTCAAATACAGGACCATTCTGGAAGAAAACCTGATGGAGTCTGCAAAAGACCTGAGACTGGGACGGAGATTTGTCTTCCAACAAGACAATGATCCAAAACCTAAAGCAAAATCTACAATGGAATGGTTCACAAATAAACATATCCAGGTGTTAGAATGGCCAAGTCAAAGTCCAGACCTGAATCCAATCGAGAATCTGTGGAAAGAACTGAAAACTGCTGTTCACAAACGCTCTCCATCCAACCTCACTGAGCTCCAGCTGTTTTGCAAGGAGGAATGGGCAAACATTTCAGTCTCTCGATGTGCAAAACTGATAGAGACATACCCCAAGCGACTTACAGCTGTAATCGCAGCAAAAGGTGGCACTACAAAGTATTAACTTAAAGGGGCTGAATAATTTTGCACGCCCAATTTATCAGTTTTTTATCTGTTAAAAAAGTTTGAAATATCCAATAAATTTAGTTCCACTATATGATTGTGTCCCACTTGTTGTTGATTCTTCACAAAAAATTACAGTTTTATATCTTTATGTTTGAAGCCTGAAATGTAGCAAAAGGTCGAAAAGTTCAAGGAGGCCGAATACTTTTGCAAGGCACTGTAAAACGCTGCTACTAAGGTTTCCTGGTGTCATTTTGTAAGCATATAAGCTGTAAAATCACTTCAGCTAGCTATGACAGGGATTTTGATTAGTGTGTAATAGTGTGCCGTGATTGTCAAAGAGTTATGAGGGGTGTTTGTTCTTCCTGCAAGTTTGAGGAGTGGGAGTTAGTCTATGAGTGGGAGTCGAAGCGAGTTCAGAGTTCAAAGAGCCAACTGCAATGTTGTTTGTTGTTCTGGCGCTGATTACGGCTTCTCGTCACCTTTGACTTCTAAACAAGTATCTTTAGATAACATGACAAGGACTCGAATGATGAGGCTATAAGCGACAATCTGTTAAAAATACCGTTGCTATCAGTAAATGACAATTGTCAGAAGATAGATTGTGATGACAAAAATGTCTATTGTTAGACAAACGTGTTTTCCTGGTTCACTCCTCGCTGGGGACTCTTGTTAGATGTCATCTCTCCTGTCCCTGTCACTCTCTACTGCCTGAGTAATGATGGCAAAACTGTCAGAAAAATAATCTCAAAAAAGAGTGGTATGTTTGGGGGCTTTTTTGCTTGATTGACAGGTGTTACAAAGCCTAAACACTCAGCCATGGTGGTTGCCACAACTCTATCTGCAGAAGGCTAAACTAAACAGCCCAGTCATCCTTCAACTCCCCCTGGGGGACGCCAAGGCGGTCCCAGAACAGACAAAACATATAATAGCATCAGCTTTTTCTGGGCCTCCACTAGGGTCTCCTTCCAGTTGGCCTGGAATGCCTCCACAGGGAAGAATCCCAATTAGATGGCCAGACCACCTCAACAGACTTTTTCAACAAGAGGGCAAGCAGCAGTTCTACTCCGAGCTCCTGACTCTGTCCCTAAGGGTGAGCCCAGACACCCTTTGAAGGAAACTCATTTAATTTGCTTGTATCTGCGATCTCATTCTTTTGTTCATTATCATAAGGTTGTGAGCAAAGGCAAGATAACGTATTTCTACTGGTAAATTGAGACCTTTGTGCTTAGTTCAATCTTGACCATGACGGCACAATGCCCACATTACGTCTCATGAATTCGCACTTAATACGTCCCACTTGCCTTCTCGCCTTGTTGTTTGTTCGACTTTCTGTAAAACAAGCAGAAGTGAAGTCGGAGAGGTGAAAGTCTGCTGTCGGCGATGTTACCCAACAGGGGAGACATTCTCTGGATGTGAGGCTCGGCCTTTGCGCCGATGCCTGGGAATTCTCCATATTATAAAAGTCTGAACAATAGAAATAATGCAGGTGGGGAGTTTTGTTCACATCCTTGTGCAACGTTTGCGGGGGCCCAGATGGCCTGTTATTTATAAAGGGTAAACCTCGTCAAACAAAAGACACTGTACCTGTCCGGATGTGACATGGCACCACAATCACAAAGTGAGCTTTGTGATTGAAAAGATAAATGTGTTTATTAAAGGGATACTGCAGGAACACTGAGTGGGGGTTGTTGCGCTCTTAGTCTGGATCAACGGAAGCACATTGCCAGGATAAGACTGACAAGCCCCTTTACAACAAGAACAACCTCAGAGCTAGCAAGCTGTTACATGCTAAAAATGTCATGTTTTGACAAAAATTTAAGTCGTGCAATAATAGTGCGTTCCATTTACCTCGGAACTCGGAAGCCGAAGCTGGGAATGACGTCACACCTGAGTTGAATGTGTTCCATATACAAGTCAGATTTTCATTGTTTTCATTAGCTCTTGCCAGGTTAGCCATTGTTAGCAATGCCATTTTATAACAACGCATTACGCTGTTTTTGTGCATACAAACAGTGTAACAGAACTGTCTAAAGATAGATATAGACTATTCAGACACTTAGAATATTAAGCTAAGCCTGTTAGTGACAAAACAAGCCCTTTTGTGAAGGTTAATACAAGCTGGACAATTACCCCATTAACTTACATTGTAGCTTGTTTCGCCGCTGCCAACTGCAGCGATCTCGCTTAATACTGGACCAATGTCAAAGATTGTTGTTCCCATGAGTCACTTAGACACAAAAACATAGGGAAATAGTTGGAAAAAAAACCCGGTAGTTACCCTTTAATTCATAATTTTTTAAAGCCACCATCTCCTCCTCAGTTTTGCACTGATCACAGTGGCAGGAAATGATGTGTCGCTTTCCTGCTCTCTCAGTTTTCCCCTAGGCAACATTAAAGCTTCATTACATGTAATACGTAGTGATTTCAAAGGGTAATGTCTTGTAAATTAAAAGAAAAGGGTGAAGGCTTCGTGCCGAAACATCTTATCTCTCAGATCATTGGACTGCACCGTTGCGTAATGATCCAACTTGATCTCATTTAAGTGTGCCCACTGCAGAAACAGCAGCAGCAACAAGGAGGAAAAGCATTGATCAGCAGTCAGAAGTTAAAGACGCCCATGCGTCATGCTGGGCAGTAACTGTAACTGGGCAACAACTGATCTGGGATATGAAACCAAAACTTCAGCAGCTGTGTATGCCTTGTACGGATCGAGGTATGACAGGCAATTCAAGGGCAATGGCTCTGATTGATAGGATCCCATCTCCCCTTTGGCACATTATCAATCTTATATCAAACCAAATTGCCCTCTTCTCAATCTCCATTGAACCATGTGTGGTTATCACCCCTTCTATCTGGAACACATGGCAAATGTTAAATTGATCTTTGCAGATCTTTTTTGTTTTCTCTGTATCTATGCAAAAGCTCAAAGTGGGAGCATGCTGACCTTGGGGGAACAACCTGTTTGATATCAGCAAGACTACAGACTAATCATGAACAGATTTTCAGGCAAACACATTTCTTGTAAATGTGAGCATCATAACACGTTAATGATTGCCTAATTTGATCCTGAATTGTGAAGCACTTTGTAAAATCAGTTTCAAAATCAGTTTAAAAAAAATGTAATCTCTATAAATGAACCATTGATCATCCTTTGGACGTTTAACAATAATAAAGATGATTGAGGTTGAATTAGTTGTACTGGCACTATAATTAACCCCAGCTAATGACAGATGTTCTGGCACGGAGAAACTCACCGATTACACAGTCGGGGAACACTTTCTTTGCCGTATTTCTCATTGACAGGTCTAATGAGTAGTGGAGCTGGGACATGGCCGTCGTGACCGCTGTGGAGTTCCTGCCCTGGTCACTGATCACATAGTAAGCTGTACAATTAAAGCTCTTATAGAAAATACATTTTAACCTTTCAACACTTTGCAATTTTGGTGGTCTGTGCGAAAACTAGACTTCTGCAGCTCCTCTTGGCTCTGTATTCAGGCTTAAGAAAGGACTTTGGTCAATTACAGGAGACTTTGGTCAATTACAGGTCATTTTGGAAGAGAGAGAGAGAGAGAGCGAGAGAGGTTTCTATTGACTGTTCTATGCATGCATTGCCCGTGTGATAGTATATATCAATGCCATTTCATTTCCGGGATTGTGTATGTGCCGCCGGAAATGGATATGTCTCATTTTAGCCGGATATCCCGCACCTTCCGCTTTCTTTGCGTTGGCATTTTAAACTTTAAGATTTATGAGGACTATAGTTAACTGCTCCTCAGATCTCTGCAGGGTAAATCCAGATGGCTAGCTAGTGGGTCTGAAAATAAAATGCATTCTATGGGATGCATTCTACCCACAGCAGCTTTAAGAATGTAGAACAAAAATTTGAAGAGGCAAAAAGGTAATTTGTTGTTGGAGACATTGCAATATTGATTAGGGGGAAATTGATCTAACGCAATGACATATTATCAGCGAGCTTGGATAAATGACAAGAGTTACGTTTCTGTTAGGGAATAGTTATAATCCCTCACAAATTACTTTTTGAATGAACCAACCAACCTTTGCAGTTGCGGTTGTTCTGTGACTGAATCTGGCTCATTCATTATTGTATATTTGGAGGCTGTATGGAGGACATTATTGTCTCCATTCACTCACACTATGACACCGCATTCACACAGTCTAGATGCTAGATTAGATTTTGCTAGTGTTGGGTAAAATGCTCATATCTGTAAATCAATTTTTAAAAAAAATAAAAAAAATACCTTCATTCCCCGTTGAGTATTGTATTTTTGAAATCATTCTTCAGATGTCAAAGGTTGGTTTGACATCTAAAAGGTCATGAAACTCATGTTTTTCTCCATTTACTTTTTTTTAACATGGTTTTTAGCCACATGGAGAATGGGTAAAACAGTGGACACAGCGGTGGTTTTGCCAGCAGTGATTTCCCCTGTGCTTTCATGCCCACAGGAAATGATAGGACTTGACAGCTGCGTCCCACTGTTTGATTTGATCAACTCAGCGTTTCTTTGTTTTATATTGATTCATGTAGCTGACCCATAAAGGTTAATATTAGAACTCTCGTCCAAACATCTGATGCTGATGTTGGAACAAAAACCTCACGTCCGCACTTTAACAGATTATTAGTGTGCAGTGCACTGACCTTGCTGGAGATTGATAGCTGTCTTACTTTAAACACGGAAATAAAAACTAACTGGTTTATCTCAAGTAGAACTAGGGACTATGGACTACTGAAACCCAGAGAAAATGTAGCTATAATAATCCCGTTCTTATAAATTCAATAGTAGTAAGGACAAATCAAACATTCCCTTCTTTCAGGTATAGCCATTAGTTTGGATTTATTTAAGTATGTGGAAATCAACATACAGAGACTTAAACCTCCATTAAACAGCTGGAAGACTGTCTTGATTGTTTCTTTGCCATTGGAACTCATTTTGAAACGTGTAAGGCCCACATATCTTAAATTGTGCATACCAACATATTAAAAAGTTGTCAGATTTGTTGGCAAGTTCTAGGCTATGACACGATTGCTTGTACCCTAATGATTTATTTGCTTGCTCTTGCTTTTTGTCTTAATTGTCTTTAAAATACAAGATTGTTTTCTTAACATCTTATGGGGCCCTATTTTAATGATCTAAGCGCATGGCGTGAAGCGCATGGCGCAGGTGCGTTTAGGGCGTGTCCAAATTCCACTTTTGCTAGTTTGACGGTGGAAAAAATGGTCCGTGCCCTGGGCGCATTGTTCAAAAGGGTTGTACTTAGTGTCTTCATTAATTCATAGGTGTGTTTTGGGCGTAACATGCAATAAACCAGAGTGTCATCTCCCATTCCCTTTAAAAGCCAGGCGCATTTTTACCTTTGCGCATTGCTATTATGATGGCCGATGTGCACCGTAATATTTTTATTTGTAATCTTTTGCATGTTTGTGTAACAAGCATAGTGTGCGCGCGCTGTGCATAAGCCTAGGTGCATTTTACTAATTTGCTGTTAAAATTACAATGAAATGCTGCGTTGACTTTAGACCAGGTTTTTGTTGGTCAATGGCGCAATCACTTCCTGCTGCCTCAAGATAGCAATATGCCAAAAAATCACCTGAACACACCACACTGTAAGGGTTGGGCGCAGGTGCATTTGCTATTTAAACGACGCAGGTGCTGGACAGAATATTGACAACTGCGTCGGTCTTAAACTAGCAAAGACACTTGTGTCGGGCTTTGCGCTGCGCCGGGTGCAAGATAGGGCCAAAGATGTATTTATATACTTGCCTGGGTCCAGACCTTTAGTCTGCCCACTCCACCAAGTTGACTGATTCATCCGGCATTCATGACATGAAACAGCGGTTTATCTGCTAAAAACTGATCGCTCCAATGAGCGCTGCAGACTAATGCAGTTGTCGAGCATTTTCAAGCTGTCTAAATATCGCCGGACATTGTAGTTTGTTTTTAATTTCCTCCGCTCCACTCAAACCCCGGCTTAAAATGATGTTTGATTCTAGTGGATGCGTTGGTCTCTAGTGATTGGTTAGGGAAAATCGAATCTGAGTTTACGTGGCTGGTGTGAACATTAACTCTTGTGTTGTCTTCGATTCAACCTTGAAAAAAACGCCTTTTTTTCACAATTTGTTTTTGCTTTTTCCAACGTTTTAAATTTTTAAATTTTTCTTCTACACATTTTCAACGCTTATTTCTACGTCCAATATTTTCTGATATAAAACTAAAATTTAAAACGGGCCAATGTGACCCTAGGTCAACACACAAGGGTTAAACCAGTAAAACTGTATTGTGTGCAAGAACTAGAAATAGCAGATAACAGCTGCAGACATCGTTTTCAGCTGATAATGTGTGGCTGCGGAAAGATGTACCTGGGCTTTAGGTATGTCTTCATGGGTTTTACATACAATGTTTATGTTAACAAGTGTTTAACAAATCAATTAATTACTCTGCTTAAGTTAGAGTACAGATGCCACTGTTGATGGATGGTCCCTCTGGTTTAACCCTCAGAGCGGACAAGAAAAAACTCCCTAGTAACCCACAAACGGAGGAAAAAAAGAGTAAATCTTGAGAAAGATCATGCAGTCATGCAGAGAAGGATTCCTGACAAGTCTATAAAATACAGAAAATTGTAAATCATGCAGTACTTGATCACTTTTTTTTTCCTGTCCACCACTGATTGTTACTATATTTCATCAACTAATGTGTTTTTAAAGTGCTCATATTATGCACGTTTTCAGGTTCATAATTGTTTTTAGAGTTTGTGCCAGAATAGGTTTACATGGTTTCATTTTCAAAAAACACCATATTTTTGTTGTACTGCACATTGCTGCAGCTCCTCTTTTCACCCTGTGTGTTGAGCTCTCTGTTTTAGCTACAGAGTGAGACATCTCACTTCTGTTCCATCTTTGTTGGGAGTTGCACATGCGCAGTAGCTAGGTAAGCACTGCTAGCCAGTCAGAAGCAGAGTATGAGGGAGTGCCACGCTAGCAGCTAGGCGAGCATTATAACGTGTGTTACAAAGTGACGCACGTTTGTCACGGAATTAAAGGCTGGACTACAATAGAGCTGTTTGGAGCAGTTTGTGAACAGTGTTTTCTGTTGGAGATGGTAAGTCCTTTTGGGGTGGACTTTGGGCTTTTTCACTTTGTAAACCTATAACACAATTAAGGAAAAGGGAAAAAGCCCAAAAAGCATAATATGAGCACTTTAAGCCTTTGAAGATCATGACAATATGAAAGAGCTAATACTTCGTTTTCACTCTTTACGTCTACAGCAGAACTTGAGTCTTTTCACAACCACATACTGATGTATGCCACCAAGAGATTTGGCCTGACCCCGCCTCTCTATTCAGCTAGAACCCTAATTGCTGGTTTGGATTATGATCATCATGTGCACCGACCAATTCAAAGAAAAGCTGATGGCTCCATTAAGTAAGTTCTTAAAATGAACAACAATATACCCACTAAAACAAAGGTGTGTTAGTTTTATATAAAGGTAAAAAAATATATTCATGTACAAGGAATTTACATTACTTCCTGAAACTTCCTATGCAACAGCTTCAAATTTTAAGCTATGTATATATATATATATATATATGAGTACAGTATACCCACTACAATACATTAGACTACATCACTTTTTAAATTTTGGCATTTTTCTTGCCTTTTCCAGAAAACTGTCTCCCCCAGCTTTAATAAAAGCACTATTGTAAATAAATTAGGCCTTTAGCACCTGACAGTGTAAAAGCTCCAATTAAATTAATTGGCTTGTTTGTTCCACACCCTTTCTCTCATTTGCACAAAATAGAAGGTGGCTGAGTGTCACAGAGTGTTACCTCTAAACGTGCTCAGCTCCATATTTGTCTAATTGGACACTCCTGGGGACATTTGAATACACTGCAGATGTGTTATTCTTCTTTGTCTCATATAACTGTCTCTCGCAGTAGCTATTATCATAAACAAATGCCCTGGCGCTTCATGTTTCATGCTCTGCGAGCTCTCTGCTGTTATACTGGCTGATAACTAATTAGGGAAATGGTTTTCTGCGGCACATGCGGAGGGATTTGATTGTTACGTTAGTGGCAGTTTTTTTGTTGACGTTTGATGACAATGTCATCTGACAAAACACACAAAAAAGAATCATTTCCTTTTTATTTACTTTTCAGTGAATGCTGTCCAGGCTGACATTGTTTTTCTCGCTCATTTGTTTCAATCAGTGTCTGAGCTCCACTTGTGTTGACTGTTGTGCTGATTGTAATTCTCCTTTTGTTTTATGCCACTATGTTTTTCACTCAGAAGACAAAAGCATATTTGTTTGCAGCATTTATGCAATTTAAAAAGCGTCACAGCTCGGCTAGAAACATGAGGACAGAAGTGTGACAGTCTTTGAGTCTGCGCTCAGAGTGGAGTGACAACCTTCTTTGTGCTAAAATGTCATTGTCGAGCAGGAGAAGAATGTCACAGAATGTATGAGGAACTGAGACATGTGTATATTATGTCATAACACAGCGCTGTGGCATAGGAGACACCTGACAGACGACTTTCCTTTTGTCTGCATAGAATCTAAAGTAGTGCGAAGGACAGGAAAATTATTGTCACAGGATTTTTAAGAGGACCATTAAGCACTTTGTAAGGCGACACAAGTATTAATATGATTTTCAAAATGGTTTGTGCTTTTTGACAGGAGCTTTTGCTGCTTAAGGTGCTTTCAGACTGAACAGAAAGTACATTTACAGTATGCCCCGCCTAATTCTGTTGGAGTGTTTTCCCTGTCTGTGTTTATTACCTACACATTTTTACATGGATGTGACAAAACAGGCAAAAGCTGTACCCATTTATCAGTGACTTTGTGTGTGTGATAGCTTAGACTAATGTCTCAAATTTCACCGGATCGCGCTCTTTTCTCCCGGATGTCCGTTACCTTCCGTTTTCTATGTGTTGGAATTCTGAACTTCGATGGATTTCTGAGGACTATGGTTAACTGCTCCTCAGATCTCTGCAGGGTGAATCCAGACAGCTAGCTAGACTATCAACTTTTGAACTTACCCATGTTCCACCAAAACAAGTTCCTTCCCGAGACTATTTTGCAGCGGCACCGGGGCGCCGTCCGGCGATTAGCGCCACCCATGACGATTGTGATTGGTTTAAAGAAATGCCAACAAACCAGAGCATGTTTTTCTCCCACCACGGAATGCTGTGTGGACTAGCCAGACCTTCCTCCGCAGCACTGTGGAGGAAGGTCTGGCAAAGCGAGATTACAGGACAACCAACGTATTTTGAAAATGAATGAAAATAATAAAAATGGCAGGCCGGAGAGCTGCAGCGGGTGGTCGAAACAGAAAACATCAAATTATACAAATGTAATGTATACGTGGTACACGTATGTGTTTTTTTCTCTCCAATAAGTACCACTGTACTGTAGTCAGATAATGAAATTAACAAGCCGGTAAATATTTTGTTGGGCGACAGTAGGTGGCGATAATGCTACGCCCAGCTCCAATTTACCATTTAAGAAAAAGAAGAAGAAGACGAAGAGTCATTTCAGGTAAGTGCAGAACGGCCGTGCATGATTTGAGACAACACTACTCTGTCAAAATGTGCGCACTACACAAGTGAGTACATAGTGTACACAGTGTAAGTGTATTCACGGAAGTATCCAAATTGAGACGGTATATATATATATATACCGTCTCAATTTGGATACTTCCGTATCTATATATATATATTTCTATGTTTAATCTGTTGTTATTTAGGTATTTTAAATCTATACCTGAACAAGTCAAACGAGTCACATATCTAATATGATATTGTTATTACTTAGTCGTAGACAAAATAGGAGAGCTTGAAACCATTGGTCATAAAACAGAAGAAATGGAAAACAAAAAACAAAAACCTTGAAAATGCAAAAAATAGAAACTATAGAAAGATATAAAGGATCCAGCGGAGGCCACACAGTTGGTTCAGAACAGGCTACATCAGATCATCAACAGACAGCTGTTCACCCCACACCTATACAGAATTTTAATTAACTATTGATTGCTGAACCAATCATTACACTGATGTGTGTAAGTGGATTCCAGGCACAGTGTCATACTGCCATGTACTGTTGCTCTTTGCTTTCATTTTCTATTAGCATGCCGATCCAGCTACTCTGGCTTACAGTATTCAAAATGTGAAATGATCTCTTGGTTAAAATCTCTTTAATATTGTAGGAGCATGTGGTTAGTACAGTAAACTACCAACACCTCCTCATAATAGCACTCATACAATTACATTTTTTTATACATAGAATTAATTTTAGTAAATCCAGGATAGCTGAGGAAGTCTGATTTATGGTTGTGCGGAGGCTCCATGCAGAGCTTTCGCCGTAGCCTACGTTTACAACAATCATCAGTGATTGGCATGATTAATTATTTAGTCGCCTAAAGTTTATACATGTGAGTTGGTTTGTGCGTCGATCTCTAACAAAATAGCGGGGCCGTAGTGTGGGGAGTGACGCGATTAGCTTCGTAGCCTAGTGGAAGAAACAAAATGTCTCCCTTGTGCTTTCTGACCATGGGCAGAAATTTTTCGCAGCGAAAGTTAACCCTCACCTTGATTTCATGTTGTTTATGGAGAAGGAGAACCAGGAAATGAGTAGGGGGAAATGCAACGCTCCCAAGCCACAACCGAGCGACGTACATCGCCGCGACGGGTTACATTTTTTGAGAGGTGCACGTCAGGCACCCCCATTTCAGTTTAAAAAAAACCTGTTGCTACGTTTCGTAGCTCGTTGATACTAATTAACATCAAGACTCATTCAACTGAACAGGCTGTTTCAAATGACATCCTGTCCTGAACTCTTTAAAAAATATACACACTTTACATACAGTATATTTTCTACAGGCTAACATAATTCACACACTTTATTGAAGCTGTGACTTCACCTACAGTTGCATAAGCACTCTGTTCTGTTTTGCAAACGCTATGCGGGGCATTGGTCCGCAAAGTATCGATACTAAGTCTTCTTTGAATATTAATACTAGCGTCAATGGTAGTCTCACATTGCCAGACCTTCCTCCACAGCGCTGTGGAGGAGGGTCTGACTAGTCTATACAGCATTCTGGGATAGGAGAAAAACGTGCTCTGGTTTGCATTTTTTTAAACCAATCACAATCATCTTGGGCGAAACTAAGCACCTGACAGAGCCACGGTGCCTCTGCAAAATAGCCTTGGGAAGGAACTTGTTTTGGTGGAACGTGTGTACGTTCAAAGGTTGTTTTAGTCGTGCAACAGAAGACTCAGATTGGACAGATAGTCTAGCTAGCTGTCTGGATTTACCCTGCAGAGATCTGAGGAGCAGTTAACCATAGTCCTCAGAAATCCACCGGAGTTTAAAATTACAACACAAAGGAAGCGGAAGGTGTGGGACATCCGGCCTAGAAAGAGGGACATCCAGCGGACTTCTCGCGGCACCTTAACAATCACGGAAGTGGAATGTCGTGGATATAGACTAATAGGATGGATACCCCCGAAATTGATCACTATCTTGTTAGATCACCCTCTGGGCAAATGGACACTGTTCTCAAATCAGCACCATTTGCCTCTGTGCTGCTGCTGCTGTCACCTTTTTAGTTCTGACAATTTACACAGTGGTCATTCAGTGTTAACAATTAAACATGGTCTTTATGTTTTAACATGCATGTGAGAAAGTAATTAACCGCAAACAGTAAAAATAAGTAAAAGCATTCTGTGGTATATTCAGAAGTAGCATGTTAATGTGCATTCAGCTCATAAGTCATGACAAATGTACATGATAGTATGTTAGCTGCTTTTCATTTTTGAAAAGTAAATAGCCCTAGAAGGGACTTTGGAAGTCAGTTGTAGTTGGGGGTGCTGAGAGAAAGTCAGTCCATATAATGATGTCATATAAAATACTGAATGCTGCACGGCATTCATGATTTTTGCATTAATTTCAAAGAAGGAGCCTCATAAAGGTGAACTACAGGAAATGCACGAGCATCGTTCTTAAACTTGTTATTCAAGACTTGTAACTGAACTTAATGACTCTTCGAATATATATATTTTTTTCTGTCTATTTATTTATCTATCTTTTTTTATAGGCCTCTTCACCCAAGTAATGTGGTGCCACATTTTTTATCAAAAGTCCAAGGAAATGGCGGCAAAAAACAACGACAAATACTGAATCACTTAGTTGGTTATATTCATTGGCTACCAGCTAACATGGCAGTTAGATAGACAGTTTCACCTGCCAATGGTAACATTCACCCGCATTTGGCGCGTGGTCGGGTGTTCATTTCAGGCCCTGCTTGTATTGCATTTAAACCAAATTTTGGGGTTGTTTGGGAGGCTCAGGAAGAACCTTCCAGAAAAATAGCTTTGTTCTTCTTTTATGGGAAGAATAAGTCTCCCATACTGTATGTATCTCAGGGGAGCATTTAATCCTAATTATGAAATACCAGCATTTCCAAAACCAGCACCAGTTGTAACCACAAACCCGTCGCCAAGATTATTCCAGCCCGACCGCTGAGGACACGGCGGTGACCTCATGAGCAGAATCCTGTTGTCCCTGTCCAGCAACACCTCATGAACCCAGTTCCCACAAGCTGCTGGTGTTGGCCGGTCCCTCTGTCCACTGGGTCCTCTCTGAACCCACAGAGTCTGCTCCGTTTCCGTCAGCCGTCCCAGGCAGATTGCATGACTAATGACGAGGAGCTGCTGTATCCCTCGCAAACCGTGTGCTAGAGTCAGGGAGCGGGAGAGGGTCGGAAATTACTCAACTCTCTTATTACTCACATAAAAGCAGGAACTACAGTTTGCAATTACCTACAAGCGCCTCAGGATATGTGGAAGTAGAAATAGACAGCCGCGGTGCTGTAATTTCTCTTGACTACTTGCTTTGGGTGAAGAAATATATTCCAACAAGCTGATGACACGTGACACTTAATTGCGGAAGAAATGACAGCAAGTACTATTTTCTTCGCGACTTTGCCCTTTTTCTCATTTCAGTGCAACAATTCATATGGACTCTGGTGTTAGTGCATGAGTAGACACAATGTGAATTTCACATCCAGAGTTTACCTCATGCGACAGCTGAACTGGAAACGGCAGCCGGCTATTTCATATGCAATTCATCATCATGTCGAACACTGTGTACAGGCAGTTTCCTTTATGGAAATGAATGTTTGCCAGTTGTTGGTATTCTGCCAGTGTGTGAACACATGTCCGGAGTCCTCTTCAACTGTGACAGTCTAATGAAAATAAAACAGCGTTGTCACACAAACATGCCGTGGCCCCTCAGCGGGTCCCCGAGATAGTCCCCGAGGTGATTGTAAATCACCGGCAGAGAAGAAGAAGAAAGGTGTTATTATCTCTTCGTTGTAGCCATGCACTCGGCCACGGATGCTACTTTATAATTTCCACCCATCACAGCCGTGGTGAATTTATTCCATTATATTGCCATGAGCGTGCATAGCTTAGCTGTGTGCACGTGCATGCTGTTAAGGTCTGGGTTTATCGGCTCCGCTGCCTGAGATTCTCTCAGACCGGAGATAAAGCTTGCCGGCCTCCGGGCTCAAAGCCTCCGTCTTATTACAGCACGCCAACCGGTTGTCATTCAGGTACAGCAGCTGGAGAGAGAGATGAGGCATGCTGGGTAAGATTAATAGCAATAAACATAGCCAAGTGACAGGATATTGTGCATGTAGGAATGTTGTGTTCATGCAGTGTGAATGTCTACGTGTGTTTTTCTTGTGTGTGCCGTATTTGTGTGATCCCGACATGCCGGATTATTGTAGTTGAAGGAGAAGCACCAGAGATTAGAGTGGAGAGAAAAAGGAAGGGTTTTCAGGTATTTTTTAGGGATTTGCACCCGACGCTTTCACCCAGCGATTCTCTCATTCTTCATTCACGGTTGCTCTCCGGGCCGATGAATGTCATTCTATTGTTAAAGCCCGCTGCACACTCATATAATCAAGGGTAATTTCACCTTTCAAAAGACCTTGTGCAGCTCTTATTACTTGGACTGCTGCTCAATTCATTTATTCTTTTCAGCTGATGTCCTTATCCAGGACACTTTTGTACATGGGAGAAAAAAAAAACAGGTTGATACAGTTTTTGGGTTTCAATCAGCAGCTACATTAACATGCAGATCTGTAATCCAGTTGCAGAGGTGTGTAGATTAGCCTTTTGTAAAAGTAGAACTCTGGTAAGAGTAGGCATTAAAATAACTACTTGAATCAGAGTACAGAAGTATCTAGTAAAAAAAAACTACTTGAGTAACTAGTAGGGGTGTGCATCTCTTCACTGATGTCACGATTCAATTCGATTACGATGATCCTGTCAATGATTCAATATCCAGATTACTTGCCTTCAGACATGCATAAACTATGTCTATTATGTCAAAAAAGTAAATGTAAAGAGTGTCAACATGCTACAGTGTCCTTTGATTGTTTCAGTACAGATGTCCTAAGTCCCGTTTCCATCACAGACAGCCACAGATCAGGTGCAAAGACACCACATCCAGGTGTGTCCAATCACATCGAATCACTTTCTAATCATACTGACAATGTATTATATCAGATGACTCAGTAGGCTAATTAGGATACAATGATGTAATGTTCCATCATTAATTGCCTGTTAAATACAGTTGTGTTTGAGCCCTGCCAGAATACTTAAATCACCATGTAGTTAATCGACACCTCACTCTTATATCACAATTTTAGGCTATTGAATTAATTCAATTCAATTGATTTATAGTATCAAATCATAACAAGAGTTATCTCAAGACACTTTATAGATAGAGTAGGTCTACACCACACTTGGTGCAACAGTGGCGAAGAAAAACTTCCTTTAGGCAGAAATCTCGGACAAACCCAGGCTCTTTGTGGACGACACAGACACTGATACAGATAAACAGATATAGAAAAATGTGATTCATAATTATAGCAGTTGGAATGATGAACAGTGGCAATTATAGTAACAATAAAGATAGTGGAACTATGACTAGAAATAATATAACCAACATAAAAGTATTTTCCTTTGTGTGAATAATTTGCACTCTATTGTTCTGTCTCTCTCCATCAAGCTGCAGTGGCGATTCTAGACCATTTAAGATGGAGGGGCCAGGGGGCTAGATGCGATTTCAGGGGTAGAAAATACTGTATATTAAGCACAAGCTTTACATACTGCCAACCCTCCATAGGTTTGGTTCTATAAAAGACTAACGATACACATATCACAATAAACACAAGACTATTTAATCAATGTTAACCTACATTTTATGTATCACTGTACACAAATAATATCCCCTCTTTGGGGATGAAGGTAAAATACATTAAAGATGTATGCAAATATTTGCTAATGTTAGGGGCGGGTCAAGGCTTAAAATTACTGGGGCACTGGGTTAGGGTAAGGGTAGTCTCACTTTACCAGACCTTCCTTCACAGCGCTGCGGAGGAGGGTCTGGCTAGTTTTCTGTTGCACGACTTAAACAACCTTTGACTGCACACATGTTCCACCAAAGCAAGTTCCTTCCTGAGGCTATTTTGCAGGGGCACAGTGGCTCTGTCCGGCGATTAGCGCTGCCCAAGACAATTTTGATTGGTTTAAAGAAATGCCAATAAACCAGATCATGTGCGGGTGGCCTCTATCTCACCCAGTAAGAGCGTGCGCCCCATGTAGGCTGAGTCCTTTGCAGAGGCGTGGGTTCAAATCCAACCTGCTGCCCTTTGCTGTGTGTCATCCCCCAGCTCTCTCCCCTTTCCTGTCTATCTAATAAAGGGAAAAAGCCCCAAAAAATAATCTTAAAAAAAATCAGAGCACGTTTTTATCCCATCCCGGAATGTTGTGTGGACTAGCCAGACCCTCCTCCGCAGCGCTGTGGAGGAAGGTCTGGCAATGCCAGACTAGGTTCAACATGATAAGCAATCTTCTTAACTTTACAGTCACTTAATATGTTTTTTAAATGGATTAACACAGCTTTACACAGGGTTGTTTTTGGGCCTGTGATGCTTTACCTTCATACATCCATTCACAGCTGTTTGAATCCTTCCTCTAACTGTCAGTGCCTCTGAGCTGAACAGCTTTGCTTGAGGGCAGCTCAACTTTTCACTTTACCCACCCATATTTTCCACTTGTGATCAGAGATTAATGTATGTGTGTGTTTGTGTGTATTTCATCACATAAGTGACCAGCTCCTGAGCTCTTGCTGGTAGAAATCTGGTGCCCTAGGGTCAGGATATAATAAGGTGACACTCTACTTCTCTCTGCCTCTTCCCCTTCAGTTATTCCTTCTGATGTCACTCAGCGCTATCCCCTCACTGCCACTATTTCTCCGTCTTGCCTCAAGAACCGGGGGCACAGAGCATCCACGGGAATGTCAACGACGGACCCATGTGTCGCCCTCAGCTGCAGGGGGGCTCTGATGAAGAGGAGAGTGCAGGAGAGTGCTTTTTAATGACAATGCGACTCCCATTCGGTCGCAGCACAAAGACTGAGGCCGCTCCTTTTTTTTCCCCCACTGCCAGAAATACAGAACGCAGGTCTTATTTGAATAGCTCCCCGTGCTTTTAAACTTTAAAGTTACTTACAGAAAGCCAGATGTTTGCCCAGGGCTGTTCCTCTAACCTGAAAATCTCTGAATACTGCATGTGAAACAGCTCACCGTGATTTCATAGCTTATTTTCTTATTTAAAGATTACCTTAAGGCAGTGAAACAAAAGATAGTGACATGCAAGGGAACATAAATGCAAATCAGTGAAGCAGATTTGTTTTTTCTGGCATGAACACTTTTCATGGTCCTTTTTTAAAAAATAGCACCTCCACTCTTTACTTGAGGACTTTTCTTTTGGTGTCGCCAATTTGCCAACTTTCTCGTTCCATTTTACAACTTTTCAGACCCTCTTAATGACTTTTTTTTCTAAAAAGCAACTAATGACAAATGTGGCTACTTCAGACCATCAAGAGAAAGGTGAGATATAATATGTTGTAATTAATTTCCATGCATGATGCTCATAGGAATCACAGTCCACCGCTCTTCTCCCTCTCCCCTTTGGCCATAAGCAGCAGGCAGTTAGCTGACACAGCCACTAAGCTTTAGGCAAATTATACACAATGACGTCACCAATATGCAAATTAGACTGTGACTTCATTTGGCGACTTTTAGAGCTAGTGCTAGCTACTGTAGCACGGGTAGGAATTCAGACTATTGCCATTAAGCTTAGAGGGCAAAGTTAATTGTCTATTGGCTCCCAGGCACAGTGAAGACCATATATGTTTGTGTTCAGCCCCCAATCCTTTGTTAGTTGTTTGCCCCCAAGTAAAGGTAAAGGCACTTTATTGTCACATACACATACAATGCCTTGTGAAAGTATTCGGCCCCCTTGAACTTTTTGACCTTTTGCCACATTTCAGGCTTCAAACATAAAGATATAAAACTGTAATTTTTTGTGAAGAATCAACAACAAGTGGGACACAATCATGAAGTGGAACAAAATTTATTGGATATTTCAAACTGTTTTATCAGATAAAAAACTGAAAAATTGGGCGTGCAAAATTATTCAGCCCCTTTAAGTTAATACTTTGTAGCGCCACCTTTTGCTGCGATTACAGCTGTAAGTCGCTTGGGGTATGTCTCTATCAGTTTTGCACATCGAGAGACTGAAATTTTTGCCCATTCCTCCTTGCAAAACAGCTCGAGGTCAGTGAGGTTGGATGGAGAGCGTTTGTGAACAGCAGTTTTCAGTTCTTTCCACAGATTCTCGATTGGATTCAGGTCTGGACTTTGACTTGGCCATTCTAACACCTGGATATGTTTATTTGTGAACCATTCCATTGTAGATTTTGCTTTAGGTTTTGGATCATTGTCTTGTTGGAAGACAAATCTCCGTCCCAGTCTCAGGTCTTTTGCAGACTCCATCAGGTTTTCTTCCAGAATGGTCCTGTATTTGGCTCCATCCATCTTCCCATCAATTTTAACCATCTTCCCGGTCCCTGCTGAAGAAAAGCAGGCCCAAACCATGATGCTGCCACCACCATGTTCGACAGTGGGGATGGTGTGTTCAAGGTGATGAGCTGTGTTGCTTTTACGCCAAACATAACGTTTTGCATCGTTGCCAAAAAGTTCAATTTTGGTTTCATCTGACCAGAGCACCTTCTTCCACATGTTTGGTGTGTCTCCCAGGTGGCTTGTAGCAAACTTTAAACGACACTTTTTATGGATATCTTTAAGAAATGGCTTTCTTCTTGCCACTCTTCCATAAAGGCCAGATTTGTGCAGTATACGACTGGTTGTTGTCCTATGGACAGAGTCTCCCACCTCAGCTGTAGATCTCTGCAGTTCATCCAGAGTGATCATGGGCCTCTTGGCTGCATCTCTGATCAGTCTTCTCCTTGTATGAGCTGAAAGTTTAGAGGGACGGCCGGGTCTTCGTAGATTTGCAGTGGTCTGATACTCCTTCCATTTCAATATTATCGCTTGCACAGTGCTCCTTGGGATGTTTAAAGCTTGGGAAATCGTTTTGTATCCAAATCCAGCTTTAAACTTCTCCACAACAGTATCTCGGACCTGCCTGGTGTGTTCCTTGTTCTTTATGATGCTCTCTGCTCTTTAAACAGACCTCTGAGACTATCACAGAGCAGGTGCATTTATACGGAGACTTGATTACACACAGGTGGATTCTATTTTTCATCATTAGTCATTTAGGTCAACATTGGATCATTCAGAGATCCTCACTGAACTTCTGGAGAGAGTTTGCTGCACTGAAAGTAAAGGGGCTGAATAATTTTGCACGCCCAATTTTTCAGTTTTTTATCTGTTAAAAAAGTTTGAAATATCCAATAAATTTTGTTCCACTTCATGATTGTGTCCCACTTGTTGTTGATTCTTCACAAAAAATTACAGTTTTATATCTTTATGTTTGAAGCCTGACAAGTGGCAAAAGGTCGAAAAGTTCAAGGGGGCCGAATACTTTCGCAAGGCACTGTACATGTAGCAAAATTCATTCTTTGCATTTAACCCACGTTAAGGGAGCAGTGGACAGCCATTTACAGCAGCTGAGGACCAACTCCAGATCTGAGCCAGTGCATTGATCAAGGGCACTGACTGGAGAACCTAGTGCATGTTTTTTGATGGTGTGGGAAACCGGAGCACCTGGAGGAAACCCACGCAAACATGGGGAGAACAAACAAACACCACACAGAAAGGCCTGTTATGACCTGAATTTGAACCCAGAACCTTTTTGCTGTGAGGCCACAGTGCTAACCATTGGGCCACCAATTTATGTATAATAAATAATAAAGTATATATATATGTCTGAGTGAACCCCTCCGTCTGTGCCCCAGACAATGAATTGACAACCTGAATGTACTAGAATTTATGAGGACTGAAGACTTTCCTGTAGTGCTTTTCATTGTCCATTCATTTGGGGATTGCTGTGTCCTGCTGTACCTACAGTAGACTTCCTGAATTATATTAAAATCGTTGTCGTGGCATCTCTTTACCCACACACCTCCATCACGAACAAATATGTTGATATACTTCAGCTAAGGCTCCTGAGGAAGGCCACATTTTGGGCTAAAACGTTGTGTGCCTGATTCTGCACTCTTAAATAAAATGCAGAGCATTTAACTGTTGTGCGGCCTTTACCTTTGAATAATTCAGCTAAGACCAAGAACACTAAATCATTGGAAACAAGTTGACAACACGGTTTTCCTTGGGTTTGCTCTCTGTTTACTGTACTTTAATCACTATTATTACCACTTTTCAGTAAAAGTAGGGTGTTATGTGGACCGATTCATTTCTAAACAAAACATCCTCCTACTCTTATTAGAACACAGAAAGAAGCAGAGACAAATAAGCTGTGTGTAGATGTGAGAGCTGGACAAGCACCTGCGTCAGGTAAAAGCAAACAGAGTAAAGGCCACCACAGGAGGCAGAAATTGGCTCCATACTGTGACAATTCTCAGCACCACCTGGTCCCAATTTCCACAGCCACAACTAAAAAAAGTCAACTGTTACATGATGAGCAGACAGCATGCAGGGCAGTGCAGTTACAAAGAGGGCTCAGCTTCCCATTGCGAAGAGTGGGCCATGGATCACATTCAGGTTGTGTTCTGTTACATCTACAGTACCGTTGTACAGTGCTTACATATGTGTTTTATGTAAGCTCCTTTCAGACATGAACCTCTTTACCTTTTTCTGACTGCAATGTGACATGCCGGTCTCGTGTCTGAATAGGCACAGGCACTAAATTCACTTTTATATAACACATTTAACACAATACAAGTCTGAATTGAATGCTGTCAGATACATTTAAAGGCTGCAGCAGCACAAGGTGAAACATGCACAGAGAAAGAAATTAAATGCACACTTTCTAAAGCCTTCTAAGATCACTGATACCATTTAAGTATTTCTTTAGCCTTCATCTCTTATGCACACAATCAGTTCAATCAGGAGAGACAAGTGAATGAAGTGAAGTAAAGATGAATGTTTATAGTAAGATATATGTGATTTGTAGTCTTGGTAAAAGGTCTTTGGTGCTAAGGCCTTGTTCAGACTGCCAGCCAATGTCAATTTTTTGTTGGCATATTTAGATTGTATCCAAGAAAGTCTTAACAGTAAAAAAATACATGAAATGAAATGCGATTTTTGCAAGTCAGATCCAAATAATCCAAATAACACTTGAAAGTTATTTAAAGGTCCCACGGCATGAAAATTTCACTTTATGAGGTTTTTTAACATTAATATGAGTTCCCCCAGCCTGCCTATGGTCCCCCAGTGGCTAGAAATAGCGATAGGTGTAAACCGAGCCCTGGGTATCCTGCTCTGCCTTTAAGAAAATGAAAGCTCAGATGGGCCGATCTGGAATCTTGCTCCTTATGAGGTCATAAGGCACCTGAGCTTTCATTTTCTCAAAGGGAGACCAGGATACCATGGGCTCGGTTTACACCTATCACCATTTCTAGCCACTGGGGGACCATAGGCAGGCTGGGGGAACTCCCATTAATGTTAGAAAACCTCATGAAGTGACATTTTCATGCCATGGGACCTTTAAAAATATCTTCCTTATTGTATTGAAGTATGGTATAGAATTTCCACCGATGATAAATGTAATGCTAATATTTACGTGCAGCAAGCTAGACAATAATTCCCGAACATGTTTATATGTGTCAGTTGCTTGGACACACGGCTGTCTGTGCTAACGTCCTGTTACCTTCTGGGAGATGTTGTCTGTACCATCTCTGGCTCTGACCACTGGAACAGTGTCGGGACAGCGTCTCGTTTCAACGCGGCGTCATAATTCCATCTAGGCCTACGTATTACCATCTCTCAAGTGTAAAATCAGTCACTGCAGTCATCTCAACCATTGAATCCCAGCAACAGGAAACGTTACTCTTTTACTCGACGTTTTTTTCTGTGCCGAAATGTTTCGCGGTTTTGGTGAATTCTTAAAAAAGAAATAAATACACCACATAATTTCAGGTTAAAATGCATTGTAACTTGCGTTACTGAGATTGTAACGGGTATAATATTACCGACATGTAATTGCGTTACTTTTGTAACGCGTTACTCCCAACACTGTTCGGGACATGATGGACATCCATTTGTCAAGCTTCCTTGTTGGAAAGGCGCATTACCAGCGTAGCTACACTGATGCCTGGGTTGTTACCACAGCAACCCATGCAGATGTCTGGACACACAAATCCGATGGGATCACTTGCAAATAAAAGATGTGACTTGAGAAACAAATCGGCTTTGCCTGCAGTCTGATCGTAGCTGTAGGCTCGACAGAGAGATTGTAACTGACGGGTGTCTGCTCTGATCAGCAGCAAGATAAATCCCCCAATGAAATCCAGACACTGGTGGGGATGGTGGCTGATGATTCTGATGAGGCTGATGGAGCTGAATAACTGTGAGATCTGGCAGTGATGGGGAGGTGGAGGGGCACTTTGCCATTTGTGACAATTTGCACTGAAATGATAGCTGACAACAGAGAAGAGAACATATTTAAACAGCATAACAGCCGGGAACATACAGCGCACGTAATAGCTGCAGTATGATAAGCATGATGTAAGCTATTGGATACAGCAAGGAGCAATGAGTGAGCATGTGTGAGAGGATTGAATGTGGCTGCCTGGGTAATAAAAAAAAGGCCTAAGCAAGCAAAAGTATAGTTTTCCTGACTGAACTTATGCTATAGTGTAGGACACACTGTGACAGAGCCAAGGTGTTTAAGTCGTGCAGCAGTAGCTTGGACTTGGCTTGGGACTCGGAGGGTCGCTGCTTCAACTCCCCGTAAGGACCAAGTATGGAGTGTGGACTGGTAGCTTGAGAGGTGCTAGTTCACCTCTTAGGCACTTCTGAGTCTGCCTTGAGCAAAAATCTCATCATTGATGCATGTGTATAGGTCCTGTAGGTCCATGTGTATACAGTAGGCAAAGGGAACACATCACCTGGTGGGATCACACCAGCCCCAGACTCGCCCTCCATTTTCATCCTAACTACACACCTGTAAAGGTTTTGTGACTGCATCTTGCATGGCTGTGACGCTATCACTGTGACAAAATTTGGCTGCAGAAAGGGAGAAATATGAACACCTACTTTAGGTGGAAAGTTACTTAAAACCTCTTCTGTGGTAGTTCCTGCGACAGTAGGGCCACCATTTTGCCATGATCACTCACTCACACACACACACACACACACACACACACACACACACACACACACACACACACACACACACACAGACACACACAGGTGAAAACAGCGTCGCTGTCACAGCTGGTAAAAATTGATATACCCCTCGAGGGACTTTCTTTCTTCCTTTTTTGTTGAGATGATCGATCTGCTCAGATCGATGCAGTCTATAATAACTATATTCCCCTTGTGGTTTGACCAGAGTAACACAGGTTAAATAGTCATTTTACACAAATAATCTGACCAACTGTCTCTCCATGTATAAAGTTCCGGCAAAATGTTTTACATACAGCTTTTGAGCAAACAGGAATAAAACAATCATATGTTGGAGGGCAAAGTCAACACTACCATATCACATGTAACTAGTTTTACACTAAACTCGTGAGCATAGTGAATTTGTAGCATAAACTAGTGAGTCCCTTAAAGTTTTACAAACTTTTTTGCTGTCTTTCATTTGGATTGCACTGATACACTTTCATTTTTCGGGCGTCATTCGATATAACACTTTTTCTGAGACTGTGGACAGCCTAGGGAGGTGAGTACTGTATACAATTTATATTGTTTTAGGCTGAGCTATTCCTTTGAGGTAAAGACCCAGTCGAAGCATACAAATAGTTTGGCATCGCCTGAGCCGCTTCTCGAGTGTTGCTGTGGGCGAGTAGCTCGCCTGTTTAAACATTGTGTAAATAAGTAACTTAGAACTTTCTTCAAAAATTGACATGACCTTGTGCCAAACACCACTTGAGTCAGTTTGTGTCCGTAACGTTTGGCACCTTCCTTGTTTGCGTTTTCCTGCAGCTGTGATGCGTTTTTGACTTTTTTGTATATTTTGTATATACTTACACTTATCATGTTACCAGTGGTGAATAGAGTAATGTGATTTGCTAAATGTGGGGAGCAAGCAAACTCATATCGCAAACATACAAAGATTGTCAGCACAGTCAAGACTTAAATCACAGAGCTGCATGAGACTTTATTGCCAGCTCAAGGCATGAATATTAACTCGATTGAGTCTTTTTCTTTGTCATACCACTATGTTCTCCCTAATGTAGAAGCAGCAAAAGACATTTGGAGGGGTTATCGCAGTCAAACAGATGACTTTCATGGACAACCCAGCTCTCTGACAAAATTTCCCACACACCATAATCAACACCATATTTCTGTCCCTGTCAGATACAACATGTCAGTGCCATAGTGGATGGGAGCGAACACCCTGTCACAGGAAAATATCCTCCGTCAGAAAAATATAGTTATTATCTGACAAAAATCAAATCTGGTCAAATAAAAGCCCTCAGAGGCTTGGAGGCTATATTGATACACCTGCAAATACATTTGTCTTCCTTTAAAGATCCTATGACATGCTGTTTTTTGGATGCTTTTATATAGGCCTTAGTGGTCCCCTAATACTGTATCTGAAGTCTCTTTTATATAGACCTTAGTGGTCCCCTAATACTGTATCTCAAGTCTATTTTATATAGGCCTTAGTGGTCCCCTAATACTGTATCTCAAGTCTATTTCCCAAAATTCAGCCTTGCTGCGGAATTACAGTCACTAGAGCCAGTCCCACAATGAGCTTTACTTAGGACGTGCCATTTCTGTGTCTGTAGCTTTAAATGCTATTGAGGAGGAGAGAGGGGGGCAGGGTGGAGGGTGGGGGTGTTTCCTTGACCAACTGCCACTTTGCGTGTTTGCAAGCCATGATGTCTCTCTCTTTCTCATGGGTGGGCCAAATTCTCTGGGCGGGCAAAGCAGAGAAACCGGAGGTAACCCTGCTCCTTATGACATCATAAAGGGAAGATTCCAGATTGGCCCATCTGAGATTTAATTTTCTCAAAGGCAGAGCAGGATACCCAGGGCTCGATTTACACCTATCTCCATTTCTAGCCACTGGGGGACCATAGGCAGGCTGGGGGAACTCATATTAATGTTAAAATACCTCATAAAGTGAAATTTTCATGTCATGGGACCTTTAAGTAATAGCATTCTATAAATAAGTTTGAACAAGACTTTGACATGATATTGACTGGAAAAAAAAGCCTTTTGTAACATCACTTGAACTAAATCTTTTATTAGTCACGTGACCTGGCTCTCCTGTGGTCCATCTTTTCTCACATACTGATACTCCTCGGGGGTCCCTCCAGCTCTTTGATGGAGATACAAAAGCACAGACTTGGTAGCTCACCTCATCTACAGTCTTTGAGGACATCCTACCTCTGAAGAGAAATACAGCAGTAAAAAAAACTATTTTCCATTGACCCCCTCTCCTGTCTCCACGGTGTTCTGGGGACGCCCGCCCCAAACAGTGGATGTCAAGAATGGTGTACTAGAAGAGGTGTTGTTCTCTTTGGTCTTTTTAGGTGCTGGAGTCCAAAGTGAGAGAGTGTCAACGGTTTTTCTTTTTTTTTTTCTTGATCTCAGTGGTCTATAAAAATAATTGCTGTGCCATTTGCATAAACATTTTAGCTGACAGCAAAATGATTTTGTTCTTTTTTGTTGGTATTTTAGGCCTTTATTTAATTGGACAGTTTAGACATGAAAGGGTAGAGGAGGGGAATTGAACCCACAGCTGCTGTGGCAAGGACTGAGCACCTGTACATGGGGAGCACGATCTACCAGGTGAGCTAACCAGGCGCCTCAGCTAGCAGAAACTTCAAATGAATACAAAATGCTATCAATGGCCCAACAACTGTTTGAGGACTGGGAATGATACAACAGCACGTAATGGCTGTTGTATTACAGAGTGAGCCTGTTACTTTAAAATAGTCTCACAGGATCATAAAAAAATGCAAACCAATGCATTTTTTAAACCAATTACAATCGTCTTAGGCGACGCGACGCTCTGGACGCAGCAAGTGTGGCTCTGAAAAGTGGTCTCGGGAAGGAACTTGTTTTGGTGAAACATTTGCACCCCTCAAAAAAATGAAGATAACTGTTCAAACAATACAGTAACGTGAGCTATTTAAATGAGCTGCATATATGGTTAAACATAATTTGTTCTTACCAGTGTATCTCCGTGTGTTTTATGTTTTAGAGAGCAAATGCTGGTAACATTCTTTGTAAATCCTAACAATCATTCCCCGAAGGAACCAAGCCTGCCTGCCTGTTGCACGATTCACATTTTCTTCAAAACTTACCATTTTCAGCGTGTAATGTAGCTCAGGTGGAAAATATCATAATGGCCTAACCTCTATACATGTAGTTTAACATAGGGTAGCTCATTTTGTCAGGTGGGAAATATCTATTAGAATGGCCTACCTCCTCTATAAACATAATTTAAAGTAGTGTAGCTTATTCTGTAGGGTGGGAAATATCTATCAGAAAGGTCTACCTCCTCTATAAAGTAGTTGAAGTAAAGTAGCTCATTCTCTTAGGTGGATAATATGTATCGGAATGGCCTACCTCCTCTATACATGTAGTTTAAAGTAGGGTAGCTCATATTGTCTGGTGGGACATATCTATCGGAATGGCCTATCTATATAAATGTAGTTAAAGTAGGGTGGGTCATACTGTCAGGTGGAAAATACCTATCAGAATGGTCTACCTCCTCTATAAATGTAGTTGTAAGTAGGGTGGGTCATTCTGCAGGTGGGAATTATCTATTAGAATGGCCTATCTCCTTGACAGATGTAATTTTAAGTAATGTAGCTCATTCTGTATGGTGGAAAATATGTATCAGAAGGGCTTACCTCCTCTATAAACGTAATTTAACTTACAGTTGCTCATTCTGTCAGATGGGTGATATCTATCACAATGGCCTACCTCCTCTATAAATGTAGTTCTAAGTAGGGTAGCTCATTCTGTCAGGTAAGGAAATATATATCAGAATGCTCTACTGCCTTCATAAATCCGGTTAAATGTAGAGTAGTAGTATTTTCTCAACTGACTTCGGGCTCCATAGGCGCTCACTTCCGTTGGGGAAAGAAAAAAAACTTCTGTTGTGTTTATGTTCTAGGTTTTTGTATTTTTGTTGAACTGTCTCGGCCACCGTACCAGAGGGCTCTTACACTTCACAGACATTTTCCATTTTGAGAACGTTCTTTGTTTGCTGTTGGTTGTAAGTGTCTGTTTTTACATCACGCTGAGTACAAATAAGTTTAGCATGGGTGGACCCAAAGGAAATGGAGATTTAATCCTAACATTGTTGTGTTATGCTATGATCTAGGAGTGTAACGACTCAGTGATTTGAGTCGATGCACCAGGCTTAACGTCTGACATGAATCTGTATTGATTCAAGCCGCTTTAGAAATGCTTTCTTTGAGCGGTGAATTATTTACCATGTGTATTATTTTCCACGTGTGGAGGTCATATATCCCTTCACCACTTCATAAGAGCAAATTAACTTCTGTGTGGTCCGTTACCCGACCATTTTTTCAATTTTTGTCAATAATATCAACTGAGTGAGAGAGAGCACATACAGTAAATGTACTAAACAGCACAAAAAAAAAACAACCTAAAATTGGTGACCTGTTTGGGATGTTGTGTGAAACCATACTGGTAATATGTTAAACTTGTCAGTGACAAATAAAGTCATTAAATGCTCAGTTAGCCTCTACTCCGCCAGAGAGTGCTGAAATTGATGACTTAAGCCGTTGTATATACATAGCTCCAAGGCATTATTAATAATCAGTAGCCTGTTTGAAAGGACTGTTTTATGTTGACTGATTTTCATTTTTATTGTAAATAAACATAAATGAGCAAATAAGTCTGAAAGCAATTTGGCGGTAAAACTCGAAACCATTCATTTGCATGGGGATTTGCATGGTTTAATTGCACATGCACATGGCATGACATTGACACAGATGTGAAACCACTGAATGGTTGGTTGGTTGGTTGGTTAAGCTGTAGCCTATCTTAAGTGCACTGAATTTAATTCCTGGTTGAGATCGAATCAGTGTCAGGAGGAGAGAGATACTCCTCCCTGCAGCAGCGCTTAGTCTCCTCAGGGCCGTGGTAAACATCCACCTGTACACCAAGACCTTAATCTATACCCCCTCCTCCCCCTTCCCTTCCACAGATCCTTGTGTAATTGCTCCGGCTAAAGATAATGACAAATGACGTGCAGAACATGGATGTCAGCAGGTTTGGCACGGTGACCTTTCCCAGTTACAGAGGGTTCATTATTCACATATACATCCTGGAATGGCAATAGGCAAGGCACTTTAACGAAGGACCTCTGAGCATGTCTGAGAATTCCCAGCTGTTCCTACTGAAAGGTACAAAAGGTTATAGGATACAGAGCAATGCAAATGTAGCAAGAACATTCATAGCAGTACTCTGAGCTATATACGGTACCTCTGTTCTAAATATTTCATTTACTTCTAAAAGAAAACTGAATTGAATAAGCAAAAAGGATAAAGTGGTGGTTGGGATGGTCGGGGGGAAGCCTGGGTCGGTACTATTTTGGGACGATACTGTGTGCTTATAATATTAAGCTTCCATACTGGGTTGAGGGTGTTTACATTCAATCATTGGTCTACAGTCTACAGTTGCGGAGTAAAGGAGCGGGCCCTTCTCAAAGTGGTACAGTCAGTGAAAATTACTAGGGCTGTCAACCGATTACAATTTTTAATCAGAATCTGTTTTTATGGACAGGGTATGTGTGAACACATACAGGGAACTTGACTCTGGCTTTTTGTTGCTCTCTAAGTACACACACAGAACTATACATTTCTTTATCCTAAAGCCATTACCACAATGAACTCTGCACTGAAACCACACACCTTGTAGACACAACTGTACAAAATGCAAAATGTTTACATTTATGCATTATTACAAATGGTGCAATACACAAAACTCTTTTAACGTTTAAACATGCATATGTTGACAATTATTTATACATTTCATGTTGTGTGAATGTTAGATAGCTATATTTTTGATGTAGTGCACCTGAATCTCATTGTATATATCATGCAATGACAATAATGGAATATTATCTTATTGCACAGGGATTGATTCTGACACTATGGACTGGTGTTAAGTGTTCTTCTGTCTGGCTGTATTGGCGAACAGAGTTCTTTTGCACCTACCACAGGGGTGAAGCTGAAACAGGTTGTGTCCAGGGTATGAAGGGTCTGGTCGGAAGAGATCAACCTGCTCATTTCCTGACATAGTGATAGTATCACGATTTCTCACAGTTAATCAGAAATGAAGGCTAAAAATGGAATCAAATGTGTGTGTTTTTTCTATTTAACCAAGACTCCATGTATCTATCTGTAATAAGGCTCTACAGGACAATAAAAGTACAATAAGCAGGCATGATCTTTCGCTCGTAATTAATTTTCTTCTCTATGATGCTTAAAGAAAAACAGAAAGAGAGAGGACAAGTATCTTGTGCAAATTCATATTATATCAAGAACCACCACAGGATTACAATGTCTTTTCGCAACAGCCTCTCCAGATTTAACAAGCATTGCACTCAACAACAAGCCCTCTTAAAACCTTATTTTGTTGTGCATTGTGGCATCTTGCTGCATCTCACAGTGGGGACGGGCTCGCTCATTGATTGCCTGGCAGATAATGGGCCATACGCGACCATAATTAGGTTGACATTTCATGCTAATAGCCCAAACCTCTGTAATCGCTTGTTGTAGTGAATTGTAATATTCAGGGTGAGATCATTTGAGTGTTCTGCCTGCCTACATATTGTGTTATATTTATCTTCCCTGAAAAGGTTATGCAACGATGTCTTTTTAATGCATCCTTGATGGCATTTGTCGCTCATTTTTCATGTTCTACTCAAGTGAATTAGGTTCGCTGTTCTAAGAGGCCAGCAAGGAAGAGGCTTGTATCAGACATAGAAATAAAATGGATAGAAATGCTGTTGAACTGTTTGCTGTTGTGGTCATTTGATTAGTACAAAACAAAATGGCAATATTTGATGTCTGGAAATTCTTTATTAGGAATAAACGCTTGAGATGTAGCATCTCATTTTCGAGGGGGTCCTTAGGAACATAAATATACAGTAGAATCACAATTAGACACAACAATTTACAAAACAACAACAGCCACAAACAATAAGAAAAATGCTGGGAAGAGGGGCGATCCCTGCCTTCAAAAAACGCCACATTGAACCCATTCCATTAAGACCCAGCGGAAGCGAGTCAGTGGACCTTTAGACCCAGCCTGCTGTTTGGCTCATTTTCTGTAACCAATGCAGCATTATAGCAAAGAACCAGGCAGAACCAGCAAGACAGCGAACAGGGTTAGTTGGCTCACGTTCGCTTGCTAACTCAGCCTCGCCCTCAAGTCATATCTGTCACACAAAAAATGACCTAAACAAAGCTGTCACTCATCTGGCGATAGAAATGTGCGTTGTGTGAATGAAGCATTAAGATGTTAAATTTGACTAATTTTTCAGCTGGCTCTCTGCTTCATGAATTCACTGCGCATTTGTCTGTTACTGCAAAAACTTACCTCTGCGTCTTTCCACTGGTTGTTTTTTTAGTTAAAAAAAAACAAAAAACGGTTGCCGCTCTGACCGCTCGCTACGTCAATTTGAATGGGAATGGCCTTTCTATCCATTTTATTTCTATGGTATCGGATATCAACGGCAGTCTGAAGAGCATGGATGAGGCCAGTAGAAAATCATCAACACCATCTCCTTTCCTCTAATGAATTCAGAGGCTGTTTTTCAGCATCTCTGTCTCTGGTAAGAGAGGCTCCCTCTCCATCGTTTATCAGCCAATTTTTCTCCACCTCACGCCTCCACATCCTCTCGTCTCTCCCCTCCACCTGGTACACACCGCTCTCTCCAGATTTAGTCATACCCTGCCTCTAATAAAGAAAAACAAGATGTGTCAAGAACTACTTCTGTGTTTATGAGGTCGGTGCTTGAGGAACAAAAACGTTGCCAGTACTCTTAACCAGCAGCTGTATCTTTTATCTAAGATACCCTGGTGTGATTATTGTACATCCAATGGGAAATCTATGTCTGTATTAAGATACACTTACTTCACAAAGAGCATATGCGCAAGTAATTGTTTTTTGAATAGTGGAATACATTTCCTTCATGGTTGAAAATTGAATATACAGGATATGGAAAAGGATATAATGTGTGTATGTATTTAGTCCAGGGTACAAAAATAAATGTTTGCAAGTAGGCTTCAACTAAAGCAATTCAATGTATGCCACAAATTGGTCTAAATAATAATTACATTGAGAAAGACTGCCTCTAAAGACCACCAGTAGCCTCCGTGTGGGGAAGTCCCAGCAGCAGCTGAACACAGTTAAGATCTTTCATCACTTGATTTTGATTCAGTTGAGTTTAAGTTTTTGACATTCTGAATCCATTTAACCAAAGACGTTTTTAGTGTCATTTAAATTTTAGCTAGGGTTCTTTCTTTATTTTTTATTTGAAACAAAAAAATAATACAAGAAAATATAAGTGCTTAGCAACACACCAAAAGGAAAACTATATCTATAAAGCGTTACAAACAATATGTTCAATCTGTCCGAAAAGGAGCAGGACAAAGCCGAAGCTTGTTGTTTGTCCCACCCCTCATTCAACTTTAAATAGTTCCTGTATATATTATATATTTTGTAAATGAATGTATCATATATTTTATATTATATATTCATAGCAAGATAACAAATATACATAAAATATATATCAGTTTAGGTTTGTATTCAAAGATGACCTGCATTAACAAATGTCTCAAATACAGGCTGAGGAGTAGTGGAATACTTATACACTGGAAATATCTGTACGCTAATAAATTGCATGATTAATTCAGCTTATTGTACATAATCAAATGACTAACAGTATCTCTGAAATCCTCTTTTTAAGGGAATGAACACTAACAGTCTACAACCATGCTAGCTCAGAATAAGTTGTTAATAACTTACAGAAACTTTGCGTGCAATCGTCCACAATACGGAAATACTTAATGATGAAATCATCAAAGACTGACAAGTGTCCATCTAATTTTATTAAATCATAGACAAAGGTTCTGTCATTCCAATCATCTTTAAAAATGGATTTACAGTTTTCAGTATCACTCGGTTGTTCCACAAAAGATGTCAAAGGATCTCCAAAATTGTAATCCATTCCTTCTGAGGGGAACATGAACCAAATCATCACAATCCATCCAACAGTTATTAAGATATTTCAATGAATATATAAAACCAAAAAAAGTTAACTTCATGGTGGTGCTACAGGAAAGGTTAAGTAACCAAAAAAGTCAGTATGATCCATCCTCTGGGGAAAATGAATGTCAAATTCAAATACAAATACAAATTCAAATTCAATGGCAATCCATCCAAATTTCTGAGGTATTTCAGCAGATGGATGCTCGCAATATCACGAGTCAAGCTGCTTCGTAGCGCGGGACTTGCCTAGAAGTTACGTGGGATCCATAATAACGTGTGTGACGGCCGTGACTGTTCGTTCAAAACAATGGCGGACATGATAGATGGATGGTTCATCCAATCAGCTGCCAGGTATTTTTTTGAAAGTGCCTGCCTTTTATCCAAACAGTTTCCAGTGACGGTTTGCTGCAACAAACCATCTAGCACGTCAGGTCAGAGAATTCACACCATTTCCAGCTTTCTTAATACATCCATATTTTGGCAGACTTAACTCTGATGTTCTAAATTGAAAATTCTAAAAATGTAAATTCTAAAACTCTGAATTGTGAATGAAGTTTGCAGATTCTTTGTTATGTCCTATTTCAGGCGCATGTTTTTCAAGATAGGAACTTCAACCCGTGACCCATAAGTGAAATCAGGTTCCTGCGGGACTGCAATACAAACAGATGTTACTGCCAATGAAACTCAACACTTCCTGCAAAAGTTTGAAAATAAAACCAGGAACAGGGGGATCATGTCCTTTGAGCTGTTGGAGGGCTTTTAATGTGAAACATCTGTGAAGGAAGCTTTAACTTTCATTGACAGTAGCTTAACAGCGATGGAAAAACGACAGAAAGCAATATCTGTGTTAGGGAAGATAAACAGAGCAGCAGAATGGCGAGCAGGTTTATTGTTGTACTGATGGAATTTTATTCTGTGGATATGTACATTATCCTGAATTTATCAAGAGGAAGAAGTTGGCATTAACATTCTCTGATCGGAAAACAAGAAGGCCTTTAGCCTAAACTATGATAACATACTAATAAAACAGAGGAAATGAGTAATAATACTTAATAAAAGTGCATGTCTCTCTTCATGCGTTTCTTGAATATCCATTACTATATGTATGTTGCTGATTGAGCACCATGTTGCTTTTGTTTCCTGGTTGGATATGAGCATCATCACTTCTGTTTAATGAAGCCAAATGCACCACTGACTACCTCATAAGCTTTGGACCGGATGATTACATCTTTACTGCACGTTGTAAAACTTACATCTGGACTTTAAGTGCTATTCAACTGCAATCAGAACAGCCAGTACGTTTTTTTTATACCCTTGAGTAAAATAATGCGCCTCATTTCAAGTTACTCTAACTCAGAGCAAAGTGCTTAAACTGATTTCATTTGATAGTTGAAATTGCATTCATGGAAAGACTCAAGACCATGAGAGACATGGAGATGAAATTACTTGTTTCTGTAGTGTTGTTCTGGATGAGTGGTGGAGTGTGAGAAGGTTGGGAGACTGGAAGTGAAGAGTGAAAAAGAGAAGAGGAGGTGTGAACCTCTGGCGTCAGCAGGGGGAAGTCTTTTATTCATACTCTCTCGTCGCCCAAGTGTGGAATAATTGGTCATTCCCACAGTACATCTATTCAGAGGGGGCTCACAGACCATCATTTCCACGTGACTGGACACAATGAATGAGACAGCAACAGGGTGTGGTATAGGTGGGGTTACAGTGGAAGAAGGATGGTGGAGGAACAAAAGGGTCAGGCAAGGGAGTTAAAATGGATGTTAAACTATATATATATATATATATATATATATATATATATATATATATATATATATATATATATATATATATATAAAACCACCAACCTTGTGATTGGTAGGCGACCGTTCTTACCACCTAAGCCACAGTCGCAAAAAATTCCCAGATGTGAGGTGTGGACCCTACAAATGATAAGAAAATACACTCATCCAATTACAACACATGTAGTCTATATGTAGACAAACCAATAGAAGTGTAACAATGTAGCATTTTGTAAGCATTTTGACCATCCGTCCACACACATACAGAATTTTAGGTCACTGTAAACAGAGCTTTTTGAAAACTCTGTCATTTTTGCATGTCTGGTTCCCTCGTCTTAGGTCAATGGATTTTTTATGAATGGGTTTTTGGTTGGATGCCTGAAATAAGATATGTGGTTAAGAGACGTTTACATTTTCTTTTACAACATAACATACATCAGTAAATACCATATTCATGAATTTTGAAGCCTTTACATATCGTTAAAAAAGGCGGTTGCTGAGTGGCAAAATGAAAAGTCAGATGTTGACGAGGATATTCCAATACACCAAACACGCAACACTCCAAAATCTAATGGAAAAATCACATTGGCTGGGAACCAGAGCGATGCTAACTTCAGGGTGGGCCTACAAAAATACGTCAACCCTGCAGCACTCTTTGGTTAAGTCATCACAATTCATACTGTAGGGGGACAAGAATGTCTGCATCAAATTCCATGGCAATCCATCCAATAGTTGTTAAGACATTCCACTCAAAACCAAAAATGAGAACCTCGTCGTGGCGCTAGAGGAAAAGTCAGAGGATCATGAAAGTAATTTGGGGTAATTGTCTGGGAGTCATGAATGTCTGTATAACTTTGTTTTTGACAATTCATCTTGTAGATGTTGAAGTGAAAACCTTGACCCCCTGGTGGTGCGTTTAAAGTCAGGGGATTACCAAAGTCATTAGGCTTTTTCCTCTAGGCATCATTAATATCTGTACCAAATTTCATCTATTAATTGTTGAGATATTTTAATCCGGACCAACTGAAAGAGCAACATTGCCATCCCTAGAGCCATGTTGCTATTGGGTATTAAAACTAATAACAATGAGCCTGATATTCATATTCGTAGCACTTTCCGAAATAGATTGGATGGAAGTATAAACAAGAGTGACAGATAAGCCATGCACAAACTAGGAAAGTGCATAGCTCTATCTGTATTGGGCATGCTGTCTGTTTTAGTGATGGAAACTATTTCTTGAGAATTAGATTTCCCTGGGGGAAAAAAGGCCCATAAGTTGCAACATAAACACTCTAATGCAGCTATATTTACGATAAACCGGAGGTTCGTGAAATGCAGTGAAATTTAATATAGTCCAATAAAACTGTTGCTGTCTGAGATTGCCGCACACAGAGTTAATCTCTCTTCTTAAAGGCCTGAGCTCTGTTGTGCAGAGAGACGGATAGAACGACGAGGATAGGAGAGAGAATTGTTCACGCTGAGAGTGACCAGGCAATTTCTCTCCATCTCTGGTTACGCATCAACAGTGTACTTCACAAGCATAATGCACTGCAGGTCTGGGAACACACACACACACCTCTCCGGGCGATGGTGCTACACTTCTTCACTGAGTCACGCGCACGACATCCTGAATGTAGCACACACATGCATTTACACGCACACACAGTCATCACGTGGCCTCTCACATTTCAAACTTGCTATCAAGACACCCTGTCACCCTCTGTGCTGTGTTTGCTGAGGCCTCTGTCAGCCGTGACTGACAGGATGACAGGGGGACGCTGTTATGAGTCATGCCTGGGCTGGTGGCCTCACAGCTGGATACCTCCAGCACACACCTGGGTACACCGGCTGCCAGCCACACCAGCCAATCCCGACGAGCAAGATGGGAGAGGCGAGCATCACTCACACAGAGAAGCTGGGATTCAAAAGAGATTATTCAAGATGGAAGGAGGATGCTGAATATGGATGTGTGCCAGACACTCAGACTTAAGAAGCTTGTAAGGTGAAACCTGCGTTAAAAAAATCTGCAGGCGATGCGCATGCAGCGACAAACCAAAGACACAAAAAGGACACAAGTGAAAAGTTTGTCTGAGGAGGGGATTTAGTCAGAAGCCACGGAGCTGTTTGGTGCAGAATGTAGGATTCAAGAAATGTTGTGTAAATCTAGTCTATAAGCCTTTGTGATTGGTAGACGCTCTCAGCAATTGAAAAGTGACCAGGAAAAGGTGTTTTAATTATGTTCCGAGCTGACTTTTTTCACCCGTATCATTGTCAAATAAAACGCACCACTGTCTCAGGGCAAGGATCTATGATTCTCTGATCTAGGGGAAAGGTCATATGTTGTAGTTCCTAGCTTATTAGCACTTAACACAAAAGAACAGCTGAGGCTGATGAGTCATTAGTTTTGCAGACATTTGGTCATAAACCAAAGTATTACACATATTTCCCTGACCTAGTGATGGAAAGTTCAAACCTTTATTATAATTCATCGTTGGGGGGGAAATGAATAACTATGTTTACATACACATAATATTCCGGTTTTTGCCCTTATTCCGAAAAAGACGACATTCTGACTAAGCCGTTTACATGGCTAATGAAAGTGAATATTCCAATAATATTCCCATTTACATGTAGCCCTGCAATATATGTTTTTTTTCAAAGTTTTCCAGCGGTGGCGGACTTGTTGGACCGTGCGAACACAGCGTCCCTCTTTCAGTCCTTCAACCAGCAATGTAGCGATGTGTGCGCATATCCAAAAACCTGTTGATAATCAAGTCCTTGATAATGTTTAAAAGTAGCTGTGTTTCTCCTTATCGGGTCTGCAGCCTTGCAAACTGTTGGCTGGTTGGTTTGTGTCATAGCAACCATAGCAAGACACAGAGCTGACCTTAAGCCGTAAACAGGCAAGAGGCCGTAAACTGGGCGTTAACTGTGGTAAAAACCCCGAATGGACGCATATTCCCAATGCGCTGTACACATGTCCAAAGAATGACTCTAAAACCCGAAAAATAAAAAGTAAAACGTACTCAGTGTTTGTACCAAATGTCACTAAAATTCATCCACCAGGTGATTTCACTAAAAACCACAAATGTCAACCTCAAAACACATGTCACACATTTCATCGCCCATACACTTTCACTGTTAAATTGAATGCAGTATAGAGGTGGATGAATAATGTCTTTGTCATCATGTAAATTGTTTAGTTTGTTTGTTTTGTCAATGTATATGTCACCATTATGTGTACCTTTTAATTTATAGTGAATGAGTGCTGTATGACTGCTGGCTGTCTCTATGTTAGTCCTATGTCTGCCTAGGGACTGCAGATGAAAAGTAGTTATTTTTACTAATTCTGGCATATTAACGTGGTGTTTTTTATACAACAATGTTCATAAATATGCAAGGTCCCTATCAAATAAACCAATAAAATAAAAAAATAAAATAAAAGTGAGGGGGTAACCAAAATCAGTTACATTCGTCCTCATGAATATCTGTTGAGACATTTGAGTCTGGACCAAAGTGGTGGACCAGCCGACTGACAATGCCATCTTTAGAGCCACGCCACTACCATGGTTTATAGGACAAACCTACGGCCTCTCAACAAGCTTCCACATCCTCACCTACTGCAGACCAGTGAGTGGTCTTCTACCCTCTCTGCATCACCTCACTGGAATGTACCACCTGCTCAGGGGTAAGCTAGACAGATTACACAGCATTCAAATAACACACAGCAACACAAAAAATATAATGTAAGATTCCTCAGTTACTGCTGACTTCAGATGTACCTACTGTATGTGCACAAACACACACTAATGAGTGCACACAAGTTATGTAACGTTATTTAATGCAGAACAGTTTCACCCCTCCGTCCACAACTTGACAGTGCCCTGTTCCTCACTACCAAGACACCTAGCGATGCGCACCTGTTTTCACTTTTCCTGATAGCGCAGATGACCTGCACCAACACCACGAACACCAAGAAACATCTCAGACAGTAGAGCCATTTTAACACTTATCATAACGTTGTGGAACACAAATAAGACCACGCAACTTAAGCTTTCAGATTTGTGTTATGTGGCCGATAAATGTCTCCTTTTCAACACCTATTCAAACATCACACCTTTACTCAACAGTAAATTTACAACATAACAACTCTGCTGTTGTCTAGTCACGGCTCTTTAGATGCAGTGAAAATGCTAACCCTTTGAGTTGGCACTAGTGGTGCGCGATACTGCAATATTTAGTATAGATCCGATACCAAGTTAATACAGGGCCAATATCGCCGATAACGATAGATACTTTTTAATAATTAAGATGAATGAATTTTCATGACCTTTAGCCTCAAAAGTGTTTTTGTGATTTTACATTTGGATTATTAATAAGTTAAAACCAAGGACGGAATTGCTTGTATAAATTTGTTGTCCTACTACCAGTGTATCTTACAGCCTTTTTACAAATTATACAGCTTGCCGTTGTTTAATTTTCAGCCAGAAAATATAGCCACACAGCGCTCCTCTTCCTCTCTGCCATTCTTCTGCTCCGTCTCTGTCCAGCTTATGTGTGTGTGTGTGTGTGTGTGTGCTGCTGGCCACCGCCGCCAGGCCTGGCTGCTTGCTTGTTTGCCTGGCGCCGCTGAGTCACGTCACGGTACAACGTCAAATCACAAGATTGGGGAGGAGGAGCAAAGTGTGTCTGCTCCGCGCTGTGACAGGAGCTGCCCTTACACAGACAGCCAGGTCGCCTCTTTGATGAGGGAGACTGGAGAGACACTGAAACTAAAGTATCACTCTCATTACACTGGTATTGATCAATATCAATACCAACGTTGATATCGATATTATCGATATTTGGATCGATCCGACCACCACTAGTTGGCACACGTATGAAAGCTGATCCAGTGTAAAAAGGCATGGTTTTCCATGGAGACATAGGGTTAGGTTTAGGTTTATTTGAACGATTTAAAATGTACAGAATGACAAAGATAACAAACAACGCTCCTCCTCCCCTTCCACCTCTAATCTCGTCAACCAAGGCACCCGGAGTCCCCTTCCGGCAGACAGCTCTTTCGGTCCGTCTTCGGGTTCCTTCTCCACCATCACCAGTGTCTGGGAAATTCGGCCGCCCCTGGCATGTGTATAGGATATTGGTTAATTTATCTGTATTATTAACTGCTGAGCAAAAGTAATGATACATATCGTTAGCATTGAAAGAATAAGGACATGGATACAAAAGCGATTGGATAACAACTGGTAACAGAACATGTTAAACACCAGTTAATTGGTCTTTTTTGGTCTTTTTTGCCAGGGTGGGAAAAGTCATTCCGTAATGTAGTCCCCCTGTTGGAGGTGTGCTGCTGGTTTCGAACAAACCAAGGTGTCGACTGGAGATCTTCATCTCACAGATCACTGTTGCTATTTCCATTTTTTTACTACAGTCCTCTGCCAACTCATTTTCGCTCCCAGCGCATCAAAAAACCACGCTTGGTCAGGCTCCTTTGGCGTTTGTTACTGACGCAAAAAGTCTCCTTCAGCGGCCACCCCTTTGGTATCATATGAATATATATATATATATATATATATATATATATATATATATATATATAAAGACGCGCTTGGTTGGGACTCTTGGTGTCTGTTTTGGACACTCTGGTTCGGGACGTACATTTAACTGACATGCGGCACAATAACGGGACATGAACCGCGGTATCCTGGGTGAAAGTCCTGTGTTGTTTGACCCATCCACCACTCCAACCAACCACCTTACGTGGATTTTCGGTCTTTATACTACTCGCTACCGCTATCGCTCTTGATACTAGGTCATCTTACAGCGTCACAGTCGAGCTACAGCTATACCCGGCTTCCCATACAGACGCTAAAAGGGGGATTTTGTGTGTCGGTATCTGACGCTGAGAGCCACTGACCAAGTGTCAGTATATGACAAGTTGGGAATGAGAATTGCCCCTGCACGTCTTCCTTTTTGGGCTTTTTGGCCTTTATTTTTGACAGGACAGCTGAAGACATGATTGATTGACAGACAGACAGACAGACAGACAGACATAATGACTGACTTGTATTGATCCCAAAAGAAAATGGGAAATTACGGTGTTGCAGCAGCAAAATATCAGACACACAGAACACTTAGACAATATACATCAAATAATAGGATACAATATACATTAAATAATAATAGAATACACAAACAAATATTAAAAATATATCCAAGTTGGGAATAAAATACAGTGAGGAAAATAAGTATTTGAACACCCTGCTATTTTGCAAGTTCTCCCACTTGGAAATCATGGAGGGGTCTGAAATTGTCATCGTAGGTGCATGTCCACTGTGAGAGACATAATCTGAAAACAAAAATCCAGAAATCACAATGTATGATTTTTTAACTATTTATTTGTATGATACAGCTGCAAATAAGTATTTGAACACCTGTCTATCAGCTAGAATTCTGACCCTCAAAGACCTGTTAGTCTGCCTTTAAAATGTCCACCTCCACTCCATTTATTATCCTAAATTAGATGTACCTGTTTGAGGTCGTTAGCTGCATAAAGACACCTGTCCACCCCATACAATCAGTAAGAATCCAACTACTAACATGGCCAAGACCAAAGAGCTGTCCAAAGACACTAGAGACAAAATTGTACACCTCCACAAGGCTGGAAAGGGCTACGGGGAAATTGCCAAGCAGCTTGGTGAAAAAAGGTCCACTGTTGGAGCAATCATTAGAAAATGGAAGAAGCTAAACATGACTGTCAATCTCCCTCGGACTGGGGCTCCATGCAAGATCTCACCTCGTGGGGTCTCAATGATCCTAAGAAAGGTGAGAAATCAGCCCAGGACTACACGGGAGGAGCTGGTCAATGACCTGAAAAGAGCTGGGACCACCGTTTCCAAGGTTACTGTTGGTAATACACTAAGACGTCATGGTTTGAAATCATGCATGGCACGGAAGGTTCCCCTGCTTAAACCAGCACATGTCAAGGCCCGTCTTAAGTTTGCCAATGACCATTTGGATGATCCAGAGGAGTCATGGGAGAAAGTCATGTGGTCAGATGAGACCAAAATAGAACTTTTTGGTCATAATTCCACTAATCGTGTTTGGAGGAAGAAGAATGTTGAGTACCATCCCAAGAACACCATCCCTACTGTGAAGCATGGGGGTGGTAGCATCATGTTTTGGGGGTGTTTTTCTGCACATGGGACAGGGCGACTGCACTGTATTAAGGAGAGGATGACCGGGGCGAGATTTTGGGGAACAACCTCCTTCCCTCAGTTAGAGCATTGAAGATGGGTCGAGGCTGGGTCTTCCAACATGACAATGACCCGAAGCACACAGCCAGGATAACCAAGGAGTGGCTCTGTAAGAAGCATATCAAGGTTCTGGCGTGGCCTAGCCAGTCTCCAGACCTAAACCCAATAGAGAATCTTTGGAGGGAGCTCAAACTCCGTGTTTCTCAGCGACAGCCCAGAAACCTGACTGATCTAGAGAAGATCTGCTACAGGAAACGTTTGACCTCTGTAATTGCAAACAAAGGCTACTGTACCAAATTTTAACATTGATTTTCTCAGGTGTTCAAATACTTATTTGCAGTTGTATCATACAAATAAATAGTTAAAAAAATCATACATTGTGATTTCTGGATTTTTTTTTTTAGATTATGTCTCTCACAGTGGACATGCACCTACGATGACAATTTCAGACCCCTCCATGATTTCCAAGTGGGAGAACCTGCAAAATAGCAGGGTGTTCAAATACTTATTTTCCTCACTGTATGTACAACTGTTTCACTAGTATTGATAAAGATGTAGATAAACCTATTGTGCAAGGTGCATTTAGTGCCGTTGTGATGTATATGAGTCTTATCTCACACTCAGAGATGAAGTGTTAAAAAGTTTAATTGTGGTAGGAATGATCAGAGAACTGCTGTAGGTGATATGACTATGAGTTGTACTGGAAGTCTGTGGTGTATAAGGTTAACAGAAAAGGAGACAAGACAGTCCCCCTGTGGAGCCCCCGTTCCACTCATCACCACATCAGACAGAACACAGTCCAGACGGACAAACTGTGGTCTCTCTGTCAGGTAGTCAGTGATCCAGGAGACTGTGGACGCACCGACACCCATCATGCCACAGCTTCTCACCCACTAGCAGTGGCTGGATGGTGTTGAATGCACTGAAGAAATTGAAAAATGTGATTCTCACAGTGCCGCCACCGCCATCCAGGTGCAAATGAGCTCGCTGCAGAAGATTGACGACAGCATCGTCCACTCCCAGACGAGGCTGGTAGGCAAACTGTAGAGGGTGAAGAGAAGATCTCACCTGCGGCCTAAGGTAGGCCAAGACCAGCGTCTCCAGCACCTTCATCACATGGGATGTGAGAGCCACTGGGCGGTAGTCTTTGAGGCCAGATGGAGTCGAGTTCTTGAAAGGGGAGAGAGAGGGGGGGGGGAATGACATGCAGCAAAGGGCCGCAGGTCGGAGTCGAGGAGTAAACCTCTATACATGGGCGCCCGCTCTACCAACTGAGCTATCCGGCCAGCCCCAACATGAGCCTTTTCTAAACTGTTGTTGGTCTATTTGCCTAATGTCCCTTTTCACAAGTTGTCAGGTGCAGTGAAAAGACAAGAAATGACTGGATTTATAGTTATTGATTAAGGTCATGAGATTAGTTGAGATGAACAGACCAATCAGAGCAAATTGCCAGCTCACCATCCAGTCCTTCTGTGTGTCCACATAACCGATACTTCACTATCAGCCAAAACACGCACGGATGTGAGCTCATTAATTTTGCTATGGGCAGAGACATGTTGGCAAATGTGGAACACGGTCACCTTGTTTACTTGTTTACCGAGAAGAAAAGTTGGCTCGGCTGTAAGTTTTGGGTGACTTCGCCCATCAGCAGCTAATCACAGCAGCTGAATGTACGGCGAGAGACGAGCCCTGACCCTCTGACAGACACCCGGCCAAGCGCCCAGGCCTCAGATGCTGCTAATCTAATCACCTCGTCCACATGGCAGCTCACCTCCTTTCACCTCACAAACACACACAAACACACACACACACACACACACACACACACACACACACACACACACACACACACACACACACACACACCAGAACTTGTTGTGCCCCAGCTGGGAGTGGAGCCACCCAGACACAGCTCACTGGAGCAGGGACCAAACCAGCACCTGCTGCTTGGCCGGACGATCCACACACGCACACACACACACACACACACACACACACACACACACACACACACACACACACACACACACACACACACACACACACATTAACTATTCTGTCTCACAGGCTTTGTTTTAAAGTAAATCTCCTGCCCTCCCTTAAGAAATGACCTTCACTCGTTTATTTATTCTCTTTGGTTCTCCTTGCCCATCATCCCTTCTGTCCTTTATTCCTCCAGTTTGTCCCCTTAGTCTGTGACCTGCCACACATTTTCCTTCACTCATCTTGCGCTATACTATCAAACATTTTGCTTATATTTCTTCATTTCAGTCTGTTATACAGGCATATTTAATATGGTTACATGCCTCTACTGCTGGATGGGCATGTGGCCATATTTAATCAGCCCTTGAATTTTGTTTTTGACTGTGGGTACTCACAGTCAGTACGCCACACATGATCTGGATGGGGTTTTTTTACCAGCATGTGATTTCTTCATACTGTTTTTAATGTGTTTGTGTACTTTCAACACCTTTTGCATCCTAAGGTATTTGGCAAGGCCTGGTCCTGAACCCTGGGAGTGTATGTGAGTCTGTTCATGTTTTCAGAAAGTTGAATCTGGACTACAGCTGTGGTCAAAACTACAGCGTTTGAGACAAAATAACTTAACTTGACTCAAGGTCATCTGGGTAAAAGTCCTGCGTTTGTTTGATCTACCCCACCCATCCACCCCAACCTCTTCCCTACACAGACTTTGTTGCTCTTTATATTACGTCTTCTCACAGACGAAATCCCGGTCCGTCTCATACAGACGTGGATTGGTAGTGAGAACGGGCTGACTTATGTGACCCAGTTCTACTTGCTGATTAAGACCGTGTGATGCGGTTGAAAGCTCTGACAAAACTAGTGAGTGGACCTTTAGATTATTTTGTCAAATTTGGGGCAACCAGTTAATCCCACCCGTTTTATTAACCCTTTCTTGACTGTTGCTTGTGGGTCTCAGTAGCTAACAGAGCAATATCATCAGTTGGAGGTGTGTTGGAATATTTATTGACTGTTATTATTGATCGTTTACATTTCCATTTATAATAACAATCTGAGTCTGTCAGTGGCAAAAAACTTTTTCTGGACGTACATTGACGGCACTGTTGTAGCAGAGTCACCAGCTGTCGAGACCGAGTCAAGCTTGAGTCCCCAGTGTGCGAGTCAGAGTCCAAGTCCGAGCCACCAAAGAAGAGTCCAGGACTCGAGTCTGACTTTAGTTGCTAATATCTGGACTCCAGACTCGAGTCAGACTCAAACTTAGGTAATGGTAACTCGACTCAGAGTCGAGTCCAGAACTCAAGTACTCCATCATTGCCTATTACACATAAAAGTAGTCAGAAACTTCATCCAACTTCCGAGTCCTATTTCATGAATACGCAAGTCCGATTTCATAAATCCTAGAGTTCAAGTCATCAGTGCACGAGTCCAAGTCGAGTCATGAATCCAAAGAAAAGCAACTCAAGTCCAGGAATCAAGTACTAGTCCAGGACTCGAGTATGAGTCCAGGACTTGGGGACTTGAGAACTCCATCACTAATTGACAGTGCGCATGTGCCCTATAGGATTACATTGCAGCCTGGTTTGCGGCTGTTGGTTCCAGCGTTCTCGCTTAATACTTGACCAATTTCAAAGATTTTTCGATCACATTTGTCACTTAGACAAATGCATGGGGAAAATAGGTCCAGGTTAAAAAATACCTAATTAACACTTCAACCAAGTACTCTAGGAGAAATGCAAGAGAAGCAGAACAACTGCTTTACATGTTTACAGTGCAGCCAAACAAACCGTGGTTTAGAGGATTTACCACATTGCATCATCAACTTTGTTGTCGGACATAATACTGAACTCATTATGGAATGTTGTGCTCTGCATTATGTCCAGTACATGAGTGCGGATCGGGCCACATTTTTCTGTCCGAGCCCAGCCCCCGTCCGACAGAACAGTAACCGAGCCCGACAGGCATTTAGATATTTATGTCCGAGCCCAACCCAAGCTAGACACAGTTAAAATCTTGTTTTTTTGTCATACTCATGACACATATGTTTTCTGTGGAAAGCCTGCTTTTATTAAGCCACTGTAGGAAGGCATTCGGAAATGTCAACAGATGAGCGCATCAGCGCACACGTAGGCAACAAGCACACGTTAACGCAGGCGCGCACCTACATAATAAGCTTTTTAAAATTTCAAATGTTCAGTGCCTTATCGTGCTGATGTGACCGAGCCTGACCTGAACCCGAACATCATTTCTAAATATCTGTCTGAACCCGGCCCTCGGTTCAGGTATCCATTCTCTAGCATGCATGTATGTAGTATGTTCACAGGAAAATGTCCTGTGAACCTCTTGTGGGTCGGTATGTAATTTTGCAGGAATAGCGGACTCCAACAGTAACAAGAAAACAACATGAAAAGGTTTGGTAATTACAGTAAGCAAATACATTGAATGACTATTGCTGAAATGCCGGCCATACATAGTATCAAAAATGCCTGGGGTTTAATTTTAAATCCACCCATGACCCACATGAGCCTTGTTGGATTGATGCTTTGTGTTTAACCCTTGTGTTGTCTTCGTTTCAACCTTGAAAAAAGCACTTTTTTTCCTGACATTTGTGACACCTTTTTTCACTATTTGTTTTTGCTTTTTCCAACGTTTTAAATTTTTAAATTTTTCCTCTACACATTTTCAGCGCTTATTTCTACGTCCAATATTTTCTGATATAAAACAAAAATTTAAAACGGGCCAATGTGACCCGAAGTCAACACAAGGGTTAAGTCAATGTGCAGCTGTGGCACCTGAGCCCCCAAATCCGTTTAACTATTCCCCAGGTGAAGAGATGGCTACTCTCACTAAAAAAAAGAAAAGAAATAAAAGGACAAATGGGGTCAAGTATTACTGTATACACAAACCAATGCATATTAGTTCTTTTTTTGTTTTATTTTATATTTTTTAAGTTTTTCGAGGTTTCAGGATTTTCTTCTGACAATGCTGGTTCCGTCGTGGTTCTAAATAACCTGCTAAGTAGCCAAACATGCCATGGCTGTAACTGAGGGATTTGAATTGGAGATTGAGCTGGAACCGCGGACCATGGTGACACATCTGCTGCCCCTTCTCTGTTCATTTTTAGCTCATTGCAGGCCTCAAGATTATCCGGCCACTGTGATAGTCACAGTCAGTGGTCCAAGGAAAAGGCGGAAGAGGTCCTGCTGAGCACACTCATGGTACCCAGCCCTTCTAAGCATCATGCACACATGCACACACACACACACACACACACACACACACACACACACACACACACACACACACACACACACACACACACACACACACACACACTACTGCTTACTGCTGTACAAATCCCTATAAACACAAAAACATTTCAGCACAGCCCATTAACTGTTACAGAATGTCTTGTAAGCTGACAATGGAACATAGTGAAAAATAACATCCATAAATAGATTTGCAAATGGTAGAGAAGCATACCATGGACTACAAAAACACCACACTGCACAACAACAGGAAATTCTACTAGAAATCATCACAGTGTTACAAGAACAGGTAGAAGTTGACAAAGTGCTAAGCATAACAGAGCAGAGATCACTGATCACACTGAGGCAGAGGCAGGCCTGGCAGTTTAATTAGAAACCTCCTGCAAGTCCCAGCAGTGACTTTATGAGGATCTCACTGTAATGGGAGAATATCCTGCTGGTCATTATCTAATTATAGAATGAAATAAATCTGAGTGTCCACTACAGATATGACCACTATCCACATCGTATCATAAAGGACCCCATTCACCCTGGTCATCGCCTGTTCTCCCCCCTACCCATCGGAAAAAGATACAGGACAATCAGATCCAGAACAAACTGAGATTGAAAAACAGCTTTTTCCCCACAGCCCTCCACAGCGCTGCGGAGGAAGGTCTGGTTAGTCCACACAGCATTCCGGGATGGGAGGAATACCTGCTCTGGTTTATTGGCATTTCTTTAAACCAATCACAATCGTCTTGGGTGGTGCTAAGTGCCGACACAATAACGGTGCCTATGCAAAATAGCCTAGGGAAGGAACTTGTTTGAAAGTTGTTTTAGTCGTGCAAAAGAAAACTCAGATTGGACAGATAGTCTAGCTAGCTGTCTGGATTTACCCTGCAGAGATCTGAGGAGCAGTTAACCATAGTCCTCAGAAATCCACCCGAGTTTTGAATGCCAACACAAAGAAAGTGGAAGGTGTGGGGCATCTTAACAATCCCGGAAGTGGAACGTTGTCGATACAGACTGTCCAATCAGTTACTTCATACCAGCGGCAATCAGGAGCGGCAGCAATCGTTTCGGCATCACCTCTATTTCTTTCGCGAGTCGTGAGCGAATGTGTCAAGCCAGGTAGGTAATCACATACAGGAAGGCCACAGCGCAGCCAGATGCTTTACAAAATAAATCACATTTCAAAATAAAACACCTAGGTTTATGGTGATATTGACTGTCTTGACTTCTCAGCTGTATCTAGTGAGACAGTCGGACTGCCAGACACACACACACAAGCGCGCACACACACACACACACACACACACACACACACACACACATTGGTACAAAACGCTACGAAAAGTTAAGCACTGTAATCCGTAAGCATTCCACGTTTGTATCAATGTCTGTCAGTGGTGGATGGAGAGGGGGTTAAAACACAGTGCTTTCAAGCCGGGGAGCGGAGTTTGCTTCACGGGGTAAAAAAAAAAAAGTCTTTCACCCAGGAAATGCGTGTTCCTTGGGAGTGTTTTAATCCAAACCACAATCTTTTTCCTATACTTTTCTGTGGTGGATAAAACCAACTTTTTTTAAGGTTTAACTTCAAAGGATAAGGAGAGACAGGGAAGAATCCTGCATCGTAATGTAGGAGAGTAAAAAGAAACATCAAAATACAATCAAATCTCATTTTCAGTTATCTAAAACTAAATACACACAGACAACTGCAGTCCATTTCACATTTCTTTTGTTTTCTTACATTTTCTTTTTTTTCCTTTCCATAAAGCAGAAGTGTTAAAAGACCAGTCAATTCAATGTCAGCTCAGCGTAACCAAATACTGCTGTAAATTAGAACAGAAATGAAAACCCAGACATGAGCACAAATTGAGAGCAAACAGAAAATACAGGAGGAATACAAGAGATTGGCTCTGCTGTCTCTATTTAAATTCTCACCTTTTCGTTTGCTGTGTGTTGTACATGATGATTACATCCATTTCAGAAACAGAAACTGACAAGAAATGGCAGGCTGGACTGGGGCCACGGAAGGAAGAAACATTACTTAGTAATAGAGGAAATACACATGTTAAGATAAAGCTGAACCTGATTATCTTGCAAACATTCAGATTCAGCCCTGTCTAGAGCTGGGCGATATGGAGAAAATCAAATATCCCCATATTTTTTACCAAATACCTCGATATCAATACTGTGGCAATATTGTAGGGTTGACAATTGGTGCTTTCACAAAATATGCACACAATGAGATTTTTGATAATCATCAGTTATGTTGATATAATAACGATGTGGGTAAAGGCAAATAATGGAACAGCTAGAACAGTCTGGTGTGTTCAGAAAATTACATCACTTTACTGTAATGCAGCCTTTAAAACCATGAAACGACAACACTTGTGTCATATCAGAATATTACGATATCCAAAATTTAAAACGATATCTAGCCTCATATATCTATGTCGATATAATATCGATATATTGCCCAGCCCTAGCCCTGTCTCGTAGAAATGACGTTCCCATACAATGAAACTGCATTCTCAATTAGGTATCATATGTCCCGGGTTATGTTTGTCTTAGAGCTATCACAAATATTTTTTCTGATCAATGTACGCGAAAGTCCGTGTTGGGAGGAAGTGGATGGGTGTGTCAAACATAAAGGACTTTCACCCAGGAGAGCTCTGTCCGTGTCCTTTGTGAAAAGAAACGTGACCTGGGTACGTAACATACGTACGTAACTTAAGTTATGTGACAAACTTACTTATTTTAACCTTAACCGTCGTCGTTATCTTAAACCAAGTACTTTTATTTCAATTCGCAACGTTAACCACGTGTTTAAAACAGCGACCGTTTTGTCGCTGGAAAATACCTTTCCCTCGAAATTCAACGGAGAACCCAGTTGTATGGGAACGTACTTTTTTAGGAGACAGGGTAGACAGATATTTCATCTTTTTTTTTTTTTTTATGGAAATCTATGTACAATAGTGTCATTCTAGTTCATATGTTCTTGCACAAAGTGGAAGAGAATGCACATTACAGTTCTACTTTAAATTCATCCGTTGGCCAGAAACATATATGGATGAAAAGGTGTCACCTTCCCCTCACATTTATGCGATTTGACACAAGCTTAATTCAGACAGGACCCTCTGAGTAATATTCCATTTTTTTTTATCATCTATAGTAAATTTATATAATATATTAAGGTATAATGAGGTACAACGGTTTGTGTTAAATTTTGAATTTTGAAGCCATGAATGCATGGTGCTCCTGACTGGATGTTTAAATATGCAATTTTTTGCTAACGTGTTATAACATCTTTATATTGCAATACTATTATGTCATGGCTGTGTTTTTGCCAGCTGTTGTTTCTTGTTGCTACTTTAAAAAACTTAAATGTATATTCAATAAAGTTTTAAATGCAATTGACCGTTATAAACTGTTGTTTGATGTGTCATATGTTATGCCTCTATGTTTTTTGACTGGGGCTCATATAGGTTGAATGGAGTTAATGGGGAATATTGCTTTTGATGAGGCCATTACAGCCAGTTAAATGCATTGCAAAAGAACCAGTCATTACTGAACAATAGAGCTAATGGAACCTTAAGGGGCTGCTATTGATCAGTGAGCTGCCACTGTTTTAGACTAATGTCGTCAATAATTCAGCCATAGCCTGAAAAAAAAGTCATAATAGTGCCAGTGGCGTGGCACTTACTCCTTTTGTGAGAAATGTGAGAAGCACACCTAATACAAAACAGTTCCATTTGTGAGACTGCAATGAAAGCTGCATGCTATTGTAAGTAGATGCTATTAATACTTCATATTCATGGCTGAGATAGCACTTTTCTATGAAAGGCCGGCTCTCCGTCTCAGGGAGGAAGCAGGAAGCCACTTCCGAATGGTAAAATAGCTTTGATAAAAGGGATAGGGGTAATGCAACGAAACTTTGGAGACGGAGAAAGTTAAACAGGAAAATGAAATGAGAGTGGAGGGTAGGGCAAAGAGCCCGGGTGTGAATCAGTCAGATACAAAATAAAGCTGTTTAGTTATTGACAAAGAGGCAAAAAAGTACAAGGACTGGAGGGACTTTCGAAGGTTCATGTTACCGTGATAGCAATATTTGATTGTTATGTACTGGAGACATGGCAACACATTCTCACTCCCAGCGTGTCAAAAAGTGACGCTTAGTCATGTGGCTTTGGCGTTTCTTACTGACGCTAGGGCTGGGGCGGTATGTATTTTTTTCTACCGTGGTTGAAAAGCAAGAAATTCCCGCAGTAGCGTGGTATACCGCAATCCCCTTACGAGAGTAGCGTAAGTTAGAGCGAGAATGGCAGGGTGCCTTAAGTGAGTGACGTCAGTGCCCGTGTGGTCGCGCAAGGAGAGCGAGCGGTAACGGAAAGTAGCGTACGAGTGCCGCTGTGAGGAAAAGCGAAGGGGGAAAAAGATATAGAAAAGATGATGTAAAGTGAGTTAAAAGTGAACAAGATGAAGGTGGCTTTATCTATTGTCAGTACTGCCGGTAAAGTGAATGGCGTTACCCCCGAAAAAACATCGGCTTAAACCTTACAACATGTTCCAGCCCGAGTGCAGCCCGTCTAGCAGCTGAGCAGACAGAGAGCCGAGAGGGCGACTCGGTCACTCGGCAGTCCGCTAACTTGTTGCTCTCTCTACCGATATAAGCCGCTCTGTTTTAGGCTACGAAACGTGCACGCAGGCTGAAATTCAACGTGCCGTTTTATCGGGATAAAGCTATAAACAGAAGGAAACTCTGCTAGCCTCTAGGCTAATGTGCAATGGTACACACTGCAGCTGTAACGTTAATGTGTCTACCTCAGCTGAGAATGGAGAAATGTCTTTACCTTTCCTACCATAATACACGGTATGGAACATTGCGCTCCCCAACTTGCGAAAGGTCGGATTTGCTCCATCTTTTGATAAGTTTTGTTTAGAAACTCTTGAATCCATGTAAGACACAATGTCATCAATTACAATCCATGTCATTAGAATCAATGAATCCATGTCATTAGACACAATGTGCAGGCCAATGTTTTTTTTTTTGTGGTGATGGCGGTGACGAGCTCAGACCCGCGGTAGGCGTCACGTGACCGCGCTATTGCGGTAATGCGGTAACCGTCCCAGCCCTAACTGACGCAACAAGTCTCCTGTAGCGTCTAGCTATAATGCACTTGGTCTGGACTCGTGGTGTCACTTTTTGACACTCTGGATCAGGACATACGTTTAACTGACATGCGGCACGAGAATGAGGCAGTTAGGTTTAGGTAATTCTGGGCTAAAAAGAGTCTGAAGCCACCCACTCACTCCGCCCCTGTCCCCATGTTAAAATGCATATTTAATCACATACAGTAATATCTTTATGTGAACTGTTATGGAGCTATGCATACGGTTTCATATAAAATGACCAAGTGGCTAAAAGTGTTTTAAGGACATGGCTCTCTTTGTGCATCTTCACATTTCCTGAAGGGTTGGGCAAGAGATGTATTACGTCAAATCATGTCTCAACTTGTCCTTTTACCCCCGGCTATGAGGAGATTAGATTAGGATCATATCCTATCACGGATAAAAAATAATAGTCACATTCATCATGCCCTGTTTTCTTCTTTAACTGTGACATGACTAAGAGTAAGTCATTATCAATCAGGCTGCCTGTCTATCTCCTGGTCTGTTTATCTTGTTTTTCTGTCACAATCTTGCGACAGTGTTCTCACTCCGCCATCACAAGAGATCAAACAGTCAAAGTCTTGACAAAGTTTCTCTCTGCTAGTTTCATTTAATTTGGATTCATGTGAAGATGTCACAACTAACTAGCACATTTATGTCAGTTGTGGTTCTTGGGATGCAAAGATGGAGAGACAGGGAGGTGGAGAACTGTTCAACATTAGCAGTAATGGAATGAAGGGGCTGCCTGTTTGTCCTTTTGACTGTACAGCTGGTTCATGAGAGTCACATTCTCCTCACCTAGTCATTATCTGGGCAGACATGCCCCGGGCGAGGATGACTCTTCTGTCTTCCTCCAGTTGCTCTTTTTTTTCTCTTCCTTCCCTGCTCTCTCCTTTTTTTAAATGCCTTTGCTTTTCTCCTCTCATCCTTTCTTTTTTGTCTTTCTAGTACTGACTGGGGAACAAGGCCATAATTAGTACAAGATAGATGCATAGTATATATATATATACCTTTACAAGACCTTTACCTTTAAAATATCAAATATAATCTCATCACAGGGTGAATAATTTAACATGAGGTGAAATGTATAACATGTATACGTGTTTTTTGGACCTTTTAAATGTAAAACTCAAATGTGAATATTATTACTTCTTATATGATCATTTCATAAGTTATACTTGTGTTGCTGGCCACTTGGAGCCTTGTCATTTTAGCAGTCAGCATTTAGAGCAGAGATCTTCAATAGGGGGTCCGGGCACCTAGGGGGTCCTCAGAGTAACTGCAGGGTGGCCGCCAAATTATTGTTAAAGTTTTTTCAGTACAGAAAAATACTTTGCACATCTATACTGTGAGACAGGTGCATTGGAGGGGGATAAGTGAGTCATAAACTAACTTGCAAAACATAAATTTATTTGGCAACGTTTCAGTACTAGACCTTCATCAGGCAAAATGAATGAAGGGAGTTTCTTTGCAACTTTTAAAAGTTTTGAAAGTCTTAAAGTGCTCATATTATGCTTTTCTCCTTTCCTTTATTGTGTTATATATCTTTTTGTGCATGTTATTGATTTACAAAGTCCACCCCAAAGGGACTTACCATCTCCAACAGAAAACATTGTTCACAAACTGCTCCAAACAGCTCTGTTGTAGTCCAGCCCTTACTTCACGGATGAACGTGCGTCACTTTGTAACACACGTTATAATGCTCGCCTAGCTGCTAGCATGGCACGCCCTCATACTCTGCTTCTGATTGGCTAGTAGTCTCAGCTAGTCCTCACCTAGGTACTGTGCATGTGCAACTCCCAACAAAGATGGAACAGAAGTGAGATGTCTCACTCTGTAGCTAAAACAGAGAGCTCAATGAGCTTTTAAGTTTTCAGAATTTGGTGCATAGTTCCATTTTTGTGTGTGTATACAATGAAGGAAAACTGTAATGTTATTGCCTGTGTTTTCTTATGATGACAAGTCCAAATGTCAGCAGTGTTGTACACTAGCCCAGATTATTGTACTTTGTTTAGCTTTTGATTTTACATTAAATTAAGTTTAATTAAGTCAAATCATTGCAACTTAACTGTGCCCACCTCTTTGTTCTGTTCCTATTGCTGCTCTAATGCTTGCATTTCCCCCTCAGACATATACAGTCCACCCGACTTATACTGTGCACTATGTATGTATGAGATCCCTTTCAGGGATGTCTGGGTGTCACTGCTGGTCAGTGGTGTAGCCTAACGTATTGTAGTGGGTATACTGTACTGTATATACTGGCCAGCATCTGCCTTTTGGGGGGGGGGGGGGGCATATCATAGTGGGGAGGTCTGGGTGTCCTCCCCCAGGGAATGTTTGAGCATCAACAACTTAATTTCCTGTATTTGGATACACTTTTATGCACCAAATACCTTTTATGGAAATATTTTTATTTAGCCTATGTGAAGACGAAAAACGCAGATGACAATTCAAAATATATCAAACATAATGGAAAGTATGTTGTTGCGTGTCATTGGGCATTTTTAAGTGGGTATATGGAAATTCTGGAGCTTTCTTAGTGGGTATACTGCGTATACCTGCGTATCACGTAGACTACACCACTGCTGCTGGTGGTATCCTTACCTTACCTTACATGACGGTCCGCCCGGCTGCCATCGTCTGCCGCTTTAGTTCCTCTGTCGGTAAGCGGGGCGCAGAACTGCTGGCTGCCGGCAGGGTGACAGCCCGCCGAACGGGGCCGAGGCGCGCCTCACAGCTCGGGCGGAGATCTGGTGGCAGGATGTAGACGGTCCGTCAATCGGCACACAGGTGGACACTGCTGTTCTTCGAAGTCTTCAAACTGTCGCTGAAGAAAAATAGGGAGCAGATCTCTGGTCTTGCAGCTGTAATATACAGTATCTGTTGATGTAAGAGGGGCCCGTGCAGGGCACAAGGGCGCGAAAGAAATCTTCACGACTGCGCATGCGCAAAGAGATAAACCCAATAGCAACAGTTCTTAGAGGACGAAGCCTATACGAAATTGAACATTGGATTCGAATATTTTGTTTACAAAGTTTAAATCTATCTTTCAGCTTTCTCTCGTTGTATCTGTCAGTTCATCTCTGTATTTTCCCCCTTCTTTCTTTCTCTCTCTCTCTCTCTCTCTCTCTCTCCCTGCTTTCGCTATCAAAACGACACAGATAAAAGTCCTCGAGAGGGTGCTTGTTCACACACAGATGAACAGGCGGGCAAACTAGCAGCATATTCAGTACCTCATGTGCCTAATTCAGAACAAAAAACAGAAAGCCTCTCTGTTTCTCAGAGCTGGTTTGATCAAGGCTGCTTTTGACATTATCCGCCCCGTGGGTGCTGTTACTTTTCTCAGCTCCATATACATCCTCTTCAAACTGCGCGCTCCTGAAAGAATTAGCAACCTGCAATAACAGTGTCAGGCTGAAAGCTACGGTCTGCTACACAGCGCTAGCTCCAGACCGCAGCTCAGCTGCTTATAAATCTCCTACTAAACATCTGGCCTTTCTATAAAAGGCAGGAGGGCTGAGCATGTGTAGCGTACCTGACACCAGATACTCCCCGTGACACCGGGCCTTAAGGACACCTAGAACCAGCTTTTTGCTTTTTCATTGGCTGAGAGTGGCATGAATGCCCCAGCTGAAAATTTATGAGGGAATTGTGCACCAAGCTTCCGCACACCTTTGCCCCTGCTCCTATAAGCGAAATTAAGATATATGTACAAGCTAAACTAAAAAAGTTTAAAGCCTGCACCCTTTATCAATTACAGTGTGTAATACAATCTGTGTATGCTTCTGGGGATTCTCCAATATGCTGGCCTAAAACTGAACCGTTCTAGCGGTTTCTGACTTTCTTTAGGGTCTGTCAGAACTGAACGGCTTGAGTGTTTCCCCTCCTGTTAAGTGCAGGATTAAAAAAACCACAAGTGACATATTAGCTGGTGACAGGATCCATGTCGGGGCGCCGGTTTATGCTTCCAAGGCTGCTGATCCCTACGGCTGGCTGGAACTGGGTTTACAGGACCCAAGGACCTGCAAAGTTCCAACCTGACACACTAATGGCTTTATGTATTTAAACAGTGTGCACTGTACCCTTTCATTGCACAAGCTCTATCTGCGGGATCTGACAAGTTGATTCCTCGGAGGAGGGTTAAGAGCCACTTTGTTAGCCCAGAAGGATTAACTACGACCCTGCTCTGGATTTTGGCCTTAGCTGTGGATGTGACGGACAGAACCCAGCAGTCAGTTTCAGCCTGGGAGTGTCATGATGCAGTGATAGTTGGGTGAGGTTGCATCGCAGATAACGTTTGATGATTCATTAAAGGCAGGGTTGGAAACAAAATCCAATATACACTTCTTTATATATTGTTTGAAATGGTCTTTACTCCCCAACTAGTCTCGTTTTGCCAGACCTTCCTCCACAGTGCTACAGAGGAGTTCCTGGCGAGTCCACACACCATTCCAGGATGGAAGAAAAATGTGCTCTGGTTTACTGGCATTTCCTTCCAATTACAATTACAATCATCTTGGGTGCCGCTAAGCACCGTATGGAGCCAATGTGTCGCTGCAAAATAGCCTCGGGAAGGAACTTGTTTTGGTGGAACGTGTGTACGTTCAAAAGTTGTTTTTGTTGTGCAACAGAAAACTCAGATTGGACAGATAGTCTAGCTAGCTGTCTGGATTTACCCTGCAGAGATCTGAGGAGCAGTTAACCATAGTTGGAGTTTAGAATTCCAACACAAAGAAAGCCCAAGGTACCAAACATCTGGCCGAAAAGAGTGAAATCCGGCGGAATTTTCGGCGGCAATGTAGCAATCCCGGAAGTGGAACGTCGTGGCTACTCCCAAAACAGTAAAAAAAAATAACTTTTGGGCTCTGTTGTTTTATCTTGTAACCTGTTCTGCTTCATGCTTTGTTTCGTTGATAATCTTTTTGCTGCTGTGCCGTCTTGTTTTTTTGTTCTGCTTTGCTTCCGTTGTCTTTTTCTCTTTTGTTTCTTTGTATTTTAAAAATGTTTTTTTTTTTAACATCCAGGCCAGGGGACTACAGATGAAAAATAGCCTTTTGGCTACTTCTGGCATTTTTAACCCATGTAAAATCATGCGTTTTATTAATATGCACTGTCCCCTGAATTGAATTGAATGGGCTCTGAAAAAGGAGCTGCTGTAATCCCGTAAAACCCACCAATCACTGCCTCGTCCTCTGCTTGGAAAGAGCCAATGAAATGCCTCCTTGCCCGGCTGCGCAAACTCCACCCCTCCCACGTACGAGCCTGAGCTCAATGCGCGTGTGTCATCGCCGCCGGAGTTACTGCAAGTCTACTGGAGAATGGAAGAGAAAACTCAGCAAAAGTTGCCATTGCTGTAGTTAAATGCAACTGCCAGCCCTGCTAAAAAGGCAAAAGAGAACAACTAAAGTAAACATTGGCATAGCTTTGTGTGTGTCGGAGCCCCGAGGGCAGGGGGAGGAGTTAGACGGAGCCCCGATGCTTTCAAAATCTTGCTAGCTTTACCAACCCTGCCTTTAATCAAGCTTACTTTTACCATGGTTTTATGCTGCTATCACTCTGTGTAACGTTGATACCCCCCAAAAAATGTACAGGTTTGATTTCAACAACAGCCAAAGTTTTTGAACTAAAAGCTGAATCCAAAACCTACTTTGGGGAATGTTGCTCCTGGCTGCCTTTTCAGTCTGGCCCGTCAGTTTAAATGTGATTATGTACACTATGAAAGGCTCACAAGAGGGCGTTACACATAAACACATTAGTTATGCTGTGTGTCATATGACAACTGAAATGCTATAAAATCCCTCAAATAAATGAATAGATAGAATTCTTTCCAAGGAAAACCACTTTTCTTCTCAACCTGACAAAGCAGGAAATACTCAAATACTGACAGATGTTATGTTGAACAGTGACATACAGTATACGTACAGCCAGCTGTCTGTATGTCTATAACGTCATGAAGGAAAACTGTTGTCATGTATTAGCCTTAAAGTCAATGTGATTCTGATTAGTCCAAATCAAGAACAAGACATCTTTTCATGTCCCTCGCACTGGAAGGTTCTCATTTAGTGATGCAGCAGCTCAATTGTTGGCACTGCTGATCCCTTCCTCTCTGCTCAACTATTTACCTTTTCTTCCTGTTGAAGGACGTTTGTGGTTTTTTTAACACTGGGTAAGGTTCGGTACTGCACCTCTGCACCCCTGATTTATGTGGTACGAGGGGTTTGGTGGATAAATATTAAAACACGGCCGCTCCATTGGCTGCCAGTAATAACAGGCTGACTGGTTTCCTGTGCAGGGTTAGATTGCCTTCTTCGCATGGGCTTCTGGGATGCAAGGCCAGTCGGAGTCACAATTCAGAGAATGGGCACCTGAGAAAGAATAACGAGGCATAAAAAATGGACTAAAGACTGTATGAGATGGAGGGCCAATGAGAATAAACACTTGAAGGTCATTTCACATGTGAATGCAGCGGTATTCACTTGAAAACAAAGATAAAATACCACTGCAAACATGGCTCACACTAAACATCAACAAGGACGTGGCAATAGGGTCAAGAACACAGTGGCAGCAGTGAAGGATTGAGACTTGGCTGACAAAATTGGGCAGGAGAGTTTCCTGGTACTTTGAGAGAGCATCCCATTGCTCCATTGCACAGTGTTGACTCAGTCTTTGTCAGTTTCTATGAGCAAGACCCTGAACCTGGACCCTGTGGCTCTGCACAATAACCAACCATGTGAGCCAACCCCAAATGGTAGGAACTTGTTTTGGTGGAACATGTGTATGTTCAAAGGTTGTTTTAGTCGTGCAACAGAAAACTCAGATTGGACAGATAGTCTAGCTAGCTGTCTGGATTTACCCTGCAGAGATCTGAGGAGCAGTTAACCATAGTCCTCAGAAATCCACCAGAGTTTAAAATTCCAACACAAGGAAAGAGGAAGGTAACGGACATCTGGGCGACATCTGGGCGAAAGGACATCCAGTGGATTTTTTTGCGGCAACGGAGCAATCCCAGAAGTGGAACGTCATGGATATAGACTACTCCCCAACAGCAGGGCTGAGACTTGAACTTAAAGACATGTCGTTTTGGGGCTAAAACAACTGATGCTGTCATGCAGTGCCATGATGTCTGATAAACTTTCAAACTTATGAATCTATCACCCAAACCAGTTTCTTGATCATATTTCATATTGTATTTGTGTTGTCACAGAATAGAGGGATAGCAGGCCACATGGGACTTTGGGGGGGTGTTGATAGTTACATTTCTGTTTAAATGTATGCAAATGAGGGCCAAGATTCGTCGGTGCGTTCTATAGTAATTTGCCAAAACACTCAAAACGCAAAAAATCTAAGGAAAAGTCATAGTCCAAAGTCAAAGTAATTTGTAGATCCCTTATTTATGGTGCTTGCTTCAGTGTTTAGTGACAAGCAAACAGTGATATAGGTGGTGTCATGATATTTATCTGTTTCCTGAGTGTCATCATCACCTTGTAAACCCATGCCAACATCTTTGTGTTTTTCACTTTTTAAAAAAAAAGATGAGTAGCTATGCAAGCCGACACACATCCAGCTTATTGTTAATCTTATACTGTACCTTTAAACAAAATGCAGACAAAAAAAAAATGGCAGCCAGGAGTTTGTTTGACTCTGGGTCTGCAGGACAAAAGTAATATTGCCTAACCAACATATCTGTTTCAGTACACTGTGTGTGTCTTTTAACAGTCAGAGCCTCTAAAAACGAACAGAGCCCCTGGTAATAAAACAAAGAGACCATAAATGAAAGATCAAGTTCTCTTTGTTTTCCCTCAGGGAACATGATATTATGATGATAAGAATCGCCTTGACCACCAATAACTGCCCGAGAGTTTGTATTGGCAGTTAGCGGAAACATAATAGGGCTTCACAGAATATAATAATGACACACAAGGTAGTAGGACAACAGGATGTCATGGTGCATAAGAGCAGTGCAGGATATATTTATGATTTAATTTAGGATGTGTACACTGAAAACAGAGCAGTCCACGTCACAAAGGTTGGTCGGATGTTCTCACGTACGCCACAACTCTCAATGCTCGTCATCTGGCTTCACATACACAACACAACACAACATCACATGCTCTGTTTCACATGAAATTTGAAATCAGAGTAAATTCAGAAAGTAACGTTGACATGTGTAAATATCGTAATGTCTCTCAATAAGAAGTCGGTGAGATGTTAGCCAGTTTACTGCAGTTTATTACTGACCTGAAACCAGGCTAATGTGGGCCGTAGCCAATGCCAAAACAAAGCCACAAATTCCGTCACCCGTCAGCATCTAAACTCACAACATGTTTACTCAACACGTTCTCACTCCCAACTTGTAAAATACTGACGTTTGGTCAGTTGCCCTCAGCGTCGGACACCAACGCAAAAATCACCTTTTAGCGTCTGTATGGGACGCATCGGGCATAGCAGCAAGCCCAGAACGATTTTGATTGGTTTAAAAAAAATGCCAATAAACCAGAGCACGTTTTTCTCCCATCCCAGAATGCTGTGTCGACTCGTCAGACCTTCCTTCGCAGCGCTGCGGAGGAAGGTCTGGCAATGCGAGACTAGCTAAAAGATAAAGTAGAGAGCCATTACAGTGTTACACGTTGGCAACAAGTATTTATATTTTGTCTGTGTCCACCTGATGAATGTTATTTTACCAACTCCTGAGAAAAGAAATATGTGTTTTTAAGCTGTTTTTAAGCTGTTCCACTTCATTCAGCAGCTAGTCCCTGGCTTTGTCGGTCTGTCATTTGGTGCTGCTGGGCAGGCAGTGTACCCTAACCCAAACCCTCTTTTACGCTCAGTCACAGTCTTTTAATCCAATTTAAATACAAAAAAATATTGTTAAGTGGAGCTTTAAATAAATAATAAGCAATTCAACACCTACATTCCTGAAGCGGAAATGTAAAGTTCTAGCTGGTGTGCACAACGGTGGGTGCACTGTAGGGATTATGGGGTGTAAACACATACCCACCCTGGTTTACATGCAGGCTAGCCAGAGGATTCTCCAAGGCACGAAGCATGTGAGCAACATTGGAACGGACTTAACAAAGCATGCTCCAAATCCTGGTGCACCTGCACACAGGGGCCTAAGGAGAAACAGCAGGATTATCAATAAGAAAAACATGCTGACAGCCGTGGGGTGGAGGGCATTTATTGACATTGTGCAGACACACAGACCTGCACAGGAGTACACACAGGTATGTGTATGCATACAGCATCTTTCCTGTAGCCAGAGAGGAGTGGGATACATGTAGCTCCCTGCTCATTAATCTGACAGTTCAAACATTATGCACACACACGCACATGTGAAATAGCTCGTTTTACACTGTGATTGAAAGTGTGTGTGACAAGCAGGTGAGCGAACATACAACCGGTACAGGTTTGCACAAACCAAACTACGGAGCGGCCCGAGGCCCAAATCTCAGAATGTGCGTGCTTTACTGTAATCACGTGTCCAAAAAATTGGTAGTGTTAAAAGGAATTTGTGTTAACTCGTTATTATCGCGTTCATTTTGACAGCCTTATAACATGAAACATAAACCTTTGATGTATGACAAATATATATTTTTTAAATGTATACAAGTTTTACTCATATTTTGACTACTGTGATGTATCACTATTTTTGTAACACCTAGCTTTTGCCTTGTTTTGGTGTACTAATATAACCTTGATACTGTAAATAAACTGTCTAAATAAGCACAGGCTCTCTGTGACTTTCAGTAGATTGATCAATAAAGTCTGATTAGTTGTGTGTGTGTGTGTGTGTGTGTGTGTGTGTGTGTGTGTGTGTGTGTGTGTTCCATGTGCCCCTTGTGGCCTGGTCTGTCGGCTACACACTGTTGGTTTTGCATAGTTAAATATCAGCTGTTTTATAGTAGAAATCAATTAAATGATCTAATGTCATTAGCATTGTACCACTTCACTTATAAAATGGTTTAAACCAAAACTATGTTGAATACCCTGTAAAGAAGCGTATATTTGCAGTGGTTCTTGGTGACCCCAGTAAGTCCCAAAGCCTTTGTTCTACTTCTGACAGAATCACTGAGCTCATGTGGTTCTCTGCTTTCCTCTCCCACAAAGTCATATGATGTTATTACCTCCTTTAAAGACCACACTGACATTATTTTGCATAATGGTAGGAAATACTTAAAAAGAGGATACAAGATGTTTTATTGTGTTACAAGTAGATGCCGGCCAATTTTAACCATTATAACCCAATGGTGGGTAAATGCTCTCATTGGTCTCAGATGGAAATAATTTACATATTTTGATCTGTTGCCTTCATTTCTTCTTTTCCATTATTTTGTTTTGTTTTCCTTGTTGTATAAGTATCATTTGGATGAGTTAAGTTAGATTGTATGTCATTTCAACCATAACAAATATAATTTATCAAAGGGTATAAAAATCATCAAGACGTCAAGATTAAACAAAAACTATTTAAAGTTGTATTGATGCATAAAAAACCTGACTGAGATAGAATATCTGAGGGAATAAAATGTTACATTTATGTATGTATAGCACAAGCAACAAGTCCTCCAACCCACATGACCACATATGGGTAATTTTTTTTTTATTGACACGTGGTTAATGTTGTGAAACGATCGCAGTTTGGTTAGGTTTACGCACCAAAAGTACTAAGTGAGGTTAAGGAAAAAGATTTTGGTTTGGGTTAAAATCATTAAATTTGTTACGTTCCTTAACTCAAAATCTGTGGCAGTTTCACAGAATCGGCGAAAATTCCGTGATAGGCCCACAGAAGAATTTTGTGAAATGAACACGGATTGCCGAAAATTCCAGGATAGGCCCACGAAGAATTCCGTGGAAATGAACACGGCCCCTTAAGTTAAGGAAAAGGTCGTGGGTAGGCTAACGTTTCCATGACACACGGGACAACAACGGGACGGTTGGGTTTAGTAAAAGAACAACGGGACGGTTGGGTTTAGGAAACATGGCATGCGGGACACGATCCCCGGTCTCCTGTGTGAAAGTCCCATGTTTGATCCATCCACCACCCCAACCAACCTCCCTTTGCGGATTTTCGGCCTTTCATACTACTCACTACCGTACTCACTCTTAATCCTACGTCATTTTCTCATTGACTTTACGTTGGCATTGTTTTCCGTGGTGGCCACACGGAATTTTCACACATTCCGTGCCAGCACCACGTAATGCGGTGTTAACAGTTTGTGATCATTTCACGGAATTCTGTGAGACCAGGCTGGTTACGTTACTTCAGTTCCGCATGCAAGTACATGACTTAAGTGTGACATAAATGCATGAGATGTAAAACGTTATGTACGTTCGTTGACCTTTAGTTTCAAATGGACATGGAACAGTGGACTATGTCAAAGTCCCGTGTTTGTTTGACCCATCCACCACCCATCCCGCCCACCCTAAACAGACTTTCTCAGTCTTAATACAATGTTACATGACTTCCTGCTTTGCTCCCATCATATGGGATCAAGGGCAGTACATTTCCAGGATAATTGCCTGACATCTCTTCTGCTCTCTGTGTGCTGCCGTTCTCAAACTCCGCTCACTTTGGGAAACAACAACAACAAACTTTGAGTTAGGAAGCTACACGCTAAAAATGGCAGAATTTAATCAAATTTGGATCGTGCAACAAGGCAGGCCTGCTTGGTTCTTTCGGGGAAAGATTTACAAAGAATATGTTTACGGCATTTACTCTCTAACTGGGCTGTTTGGGACAGACTGGTGGGATTACTACACACTGGTAAGAGCATATGAGGTTTAACCATGTATCCAGCTAATTTAAATAGCTCATGTTACTTTATTGTGTGAACAGTTAACCTCATTTAATATTGTGTGTGACGTTTTCTCTGGACCAGTGTTGGACAGACAGATTCTTAGGCCATTATATCAAGGAAGTAAACTGTTCATTTCGATTTAAACACAAAATGTATATCAATATATCATTTACATCACTGGAAAAAAGTAGATGTTTTTATAAATTTGAATCATTAGTTGAATCCAAGACAATAGCATCAGCGATTGTCATTCCAGCTCTCCTTACCCTTCCCCCATGTATTTGTTACTTGTTACAAATGAATGATCAGCCTGATATCACCAATCCCATATATTTAACCGCTATTGCCATCTCATTAATTACATACAAATCATCTGATCCTATTATCCTTCTCACCCCGAAAACAGTTTGAGGCGAACACAATTCCTTAAGAAAATAATAAGATACTATCTGACGCATAGATACACATTAAAATTGTTTGTCACAATATTTAATGATTTTGCCACTCGCATTTGCAAAAATCATTAGTGGTGTTATTGGCCTGCTCTGCTGAGGTGTTAGCAGGGGGCGGCTAATATCAGCAGTGAGTATGCAAAACCATGTTCTCTATCAGTCTTTGAACAGTGTGTTGTCTCTTCTTATGCCACCAGCTGAGATGCACATCCACTGTCAGCATCAATTCCCAGGATGATGGAGTCTCACTGTGTGTGTGTGTGTGTGTGTGTGTGTGTGTGTGTGTGTGTGTGTGTGTGTGTGTGTGTGTGTGTGTAAGCCTTTGTTTATCATTAGGCCTTGGTAGACAACTCAATAGGTTTGCTCCGGTTGACATCTTTGTTGATGGGCCCTGAGGGATCATGTGATGTTGTTTTAGTATTTGTGTGCATTAGTAGTCTCAGTCTCCTTTTTCTATTTTATAAGAAATACAAAGAGCCACATTTAAACTGGAACTTCTAGGTTGTGTTCCAGAAGTACGTAAGAAAACCTAATTTAAAATCACACTGACATTTGTACTAACGTAGTCTATCCAATATCTGTCCAATCTGAGCTTTCTGTTGCACGACTAAAACAACTGTTGAACGTACACATGTTCCACCAAAACAAGTTCCTTCCAGAGGCTATTTTGCAGAGGCGCCGTTGCTACGTACGGCGCTTAGCGCCTCCCAAGACGATAGTGATTAGTTTAAAAAGAAATGCCAATAAACCAGAGCATGTTTCTCTCCCATCCCGGAATGCTGTGTGGACTAGCCAGACCCTCTGTGGTGCTGTGGAGGAAGGTCTGGCAATGCGAGACTAGTACTAACGTAAATAAAAAAAAATAATCAGGCCTTACAAAATAACCCTGCTCAACAGTTGTATGTCGTTGTATGATTAATTGCACTGGTCTGGATAGTGACAGTAGATATTTTAAAAATCGTGTAATAATGTTTATGCCATAGGTTTATAGCCGTCTTTACCAATCACTGTTTGACTGCAGGGTAAACTTAATCGTTGTTTTGGTTGCAGGATCTTGTACAATGCAGTACATTTTCAATACATTTTTTTTTTTATTTTAACATGTCAGTCTTTCTTTATCAAATTTCCAGCTACAAATACCTAGAAATTCGTACTTTTATTACATAACTTACATACTAAACTAACGCCATGTATGTACGGGAAGTTACATAATAAACCTACTTATTTATCTACTTATAATATTTTCCTAAACCTAACCAAGTAGTAGGGCACTGTAGCTGAGAGACACTAACATAGCATGTGTTATAACAAAGGGGGGAGGGAATCCCATACATGTTGCTTCTTAATATAACTGGGCTTTGTTTATTTTCTCTAGTTTGTGACATGTGGATATCTGATCTCCCACATGGCTCCAATCCAATCTGATTTCATATTTGTTTTAGTTATTTAGAATCCTGCGTGGCAACAAACATCGCGAGGCGTCTGTGCCTGTTCATAATTTGCAAATGCAGTGGATGGTAACCCATTCATTTAGCAACTCTTTATTCAAATTTAAAGAGTTTGCCATACATACATTGCATTGAGATCTTAGGGGGGTGGGTCAAACGAAAATATAAGATTCAGCCCCCCCTCCCGCCACCCCCCACCCCAATCATTTCCATACGGTCCCTAGGATTATCAGTGAGCAGCAGCCCATTTCCGATAGAAAAGTTTGGCAAAAGGCAAACACAACTGCCACTAATAGCTACCACCCTTTAGATGAACACTTTGAGCTGCTTCCTTCAGGGTCGAGGTATCAAACCCCCCCCAGGGTCAGGTGCAATACTGTAGATACAAACATTCCTTTTTACTATGTGCAATAAAATCACTTAATTTGCACTGCAGCAATTAATTTGCACCCTCCGTAGTTACAAGCATGATAGTCACTGTCTTCTTTTTTTATATGGTCTATTTATTGTTCATTTAAATTTTTTAATTTGTTTTTACTACCTTTACTTATATTTTTTTATTCTCTTTTAATATTGAGTCTGTTTTATTGTGCTGCGTGCCAAATTTCCCAAATGGGACAATAAAGACTAAAATGAGCTGCTTTTACAAGCTGATCTGAATGTGAATTGCACTAACTACCAACTGTAGTTGTAGAATAAAAGTAGCGTAGTCTATACAAGTCCAATATTTCCTCCTGAAATGAGGCAGAGTAGAAGAATACAGCAGCATATATTTGCTTTATGACTCTTGTCCTGTCCTGCACCATAAAGACAAACTCACTTTGTTAAAGGAGCGTTAAAATCCACTTTGACTCAACTTGACTTTCATCATTCTCTTCTTCTCTCTCCCCGCGGAACTTAATCTACCATTTATTTGATCAACTCACAGCAGAAACATTAATAAATTCCAAGGAAAGGTTTATTTTACAACACCCTGTGCCCTGCTGCTTGCTTGTTTTCAGTAACTCAATCTTTGCATTTACATTCTTTGTACTATTTGGATGTGAAAAGCTGTTTGGCCTCATCTCCACCTTTGCAGATTCGGCTGTTACACCCATGAGAGGTCAAAGAGGTTCATCCGTTCCTTGACTGTCGTCATTTATGTTGGGTTACGGTGATTAATTCATTAGCCAAGCTTTTGTATTTTTCTTTAATCTTCGCCAAATATATGATTTTAGTATGTTCTGTTCAGAGCTGTAAAGCATCTTTCAGCTCAGTTTTCTGCCGCACACATTTTCTTTTAGTTCACCCTCACCACATAGCCTTGCTTACATTTGTAGCTGTTTCCAGAGACAAAGCTCTAAAAACCCACTGTACACCACCTGCACAGTAACACACAACAGACACACACAGTTAGCTGGTGAACATAGAGGAGCATTTAGCAACTAAAGAGCCAGATATTTCCCTCAGGAGTTGGAGAAGTCCAAAGAAAGCGCTAAAGGAGAGTAAATATTGGCCTTAGGTTGCTTTCACACCTGAGTTGTTTGGTCCGTTTTAACACAACCATGGAGCGTTTCGTCAGATAGTCCGGTTGGTTTAGGATGGTTCGAACTCTGGGGCGGACCAAACAACCGAACTCTGGTCCGCCCGATAAACTGGGTTTAAGTTTGCTTCCAAGTGCACTAGAGTTTGGTTCACTTGAGAATGTGATCCTACCCAAATAGAGGAACAGACAACACATCATAATCTCTCCCATGCCATCATGGCCCTCCTTCTCCTTTGATACGTCTCATTCAAAGAATGAAATTCTCAAAAACTGAAAAAGTCTTGTTGAAAAAAAGCTGCTCATATTAAGTTAGAAACACCAAAGCAAACCAGTTTAATTTAGTTTAGTTTTTAGCCTCTATGGCTAATTTCCAGCTGTAGATATTCCGTAATGGTCCAGTAATTCTGTCGAATGGGAAATTTGTTTACAATGTTTGGTGCGCTTGACAAAGTGCAGTGTGAATGCTAACTTAACCAAATTAAAAAAATGCAACAATGTTCCAACTTCACCCACCGAAACACACAGAGTTGACCAAACTATAGGTGTGAAAGCGCCCTTAGACACGCCAGGTGGCCAGAAAGACAAATCGCCCAAAAGGAATGCTAATACTGCTTTGGATCTGCTGGATGTTTAGGCAACTGTCCACTAACAAGTTCATATCAACTTATAAGGTGATTATACACAAATGTCATGTTTACAGCTTGTTCCTGCTTCCCCCTTAGTGGATACATAAACTGCTATGGCAGGGTTAATTACTTTATCCTTTTACCACCCAGCAGGGCCTGAAGTTTTGAACTTTTTTGGCCACCAGCCACTGTGGTTGTGGATTTTTAAAATCCACAACCACAGTGGCTTATTACCAGCCTGTTTTTATTTTTTGCCTCAGTAAAGGTGAAATACAGGAAATGCATGAGCATTGTTCTTAAACTTGTTAAGAATACACATGTAAGTGTTAAGTTATTAAGGAAATCAATAGAATTGAAGACTCTTGATTTACCCATTTTGGAGCTCAAATCCAAGGCAATGCATACTTGGTTGAAATATGAAAGAACAACTAATGCATCAGCTTAGACAACATCAGTTCATTCATAAGTCACAGGTCAGGGGACAAGAATATTGGACCAGTCTCTAATAACCAAACCTGTTCATTATTGTCTCTGTACAGATTCAGGGAATCTAGGCAGCTGTATAATAAGGGAATGTTTTGTCTCAGGACTGTCTCCTTTTGGAGGTCGCTGGCCTAGCCACACTTTAGCATACTTTCCAGAGAGAAAGATAGGCTTAACTAGGCTTTAGCATCTGTCTTTAGGCGCCAAAACGTAACGCCTCCAGCATGAGTTTAAATGCACCTTCAGGAGGACAGGAACTTCAGAGAGTTGGGACGGCACCTCACAATAACACATCGTGGTTAAACTGTACTGCCTGCTTAATTCTCTCCTCAATCGAGTGTTCATTTAATGGTCCTGTGTAATTAATCCGGGTCTCCCGAATTGTCTTCACGTATGTGACATGAATTGTGCTGCTCCTGAGTTTTTCCTTAACATTAAACAACTTGAAACAATGGCCTGTTGGCAGCTCTGGATGAATCACCAAACTAATTAGAATTCACCCTGAGGGGGACATGAATGTCTGTAACAGATGTCAAGTCAATTCATCCAACAGTTGCCAAGACATTCCACTCTGAATCAAAGATGTCAACCTGCGGGTGGCGCTTGATCCAAAAGTCGTCAAGGTAACTGACCAAACCCTGCCATCCGTTCAGCGTGAGCAGCCAGCGTGGCTAACGTATGGTTCCTCCAAAGGGTTTTAAAGGGTTAATGAAGGGAATAAATGAATTAGTAAAAGAAACAAAAGGAGTGTGTCATCTTCTCGATAGCGTCCGGCTCAGGCGTGGGGTCACGCCCTTCTTTCTGAAAGCTCCTTGGCTCTAAACAGAGCTGAGTGTTAGGGTCGGGTAAACTCTTAGGGTTGAAAAGACTCTTTTGAAACGAAGACGAGCCACAGCTTTAGGGTTTAATCACCAGGATACAAAATGTAGCCAGTGTCCTCTCACCGAGCTAACGAGAGCCAGGCCATGACCCCTGACCCTAATGTGCTGAAGTTCACCATGCTCATGTGAAATTAAGAGCTATTAACAGGGAGGTCGCTGCTAATGAGGACCCCTGTCTGGATGTCCGAGGCAAGCTGGGCCTGTGGAATGTGGACTCCTCGTGTTCTCTGGGAGAAGTTAGCACCACGCGCTCTCGTATACGCAGTATAAGGTGACATTACATTACACAATCCGCTGCTTTTTAGGAATTTAGCTGGCACTGTGGCAGTAGCAGTAGCAGTAGCATATTTAGCTCATTACAAACAGCAGCGAGGAGTGTTAGGACTAATACCGCCATGGTGAGATCATGTATTTGTCACGTAAAAGATAGTAAGCCATCAGTTCAATTCTGGCCTTGGCATTTATTATTTGTCATTTCCCATCTCTCTCCCCTCGTTTCTTGTCATCATTTAAAAAAAAATCAGCTCTTTAATAAAGCCATGAAATGCCAAAAAAGAAAAACATTTCAAAATCCAATCGACATGCTCCCCAGAGGATGAACCCTTTCAGTATAATTACCTTTATGAAAACATAAATAAACTTTACTTTAGCTCCATTATCTAGCCAAAATGTTTTTGTCTTTTGGCTCAGGATATTTATTATTATCTAACAGGAACATTTTCATGAAATGTGGTACTTTGCATCCATTATTCCAGGGTGATAAACCATTTGGATTTTAATAACTCCATGGCTTTTTGTCTGTGGCACCATCCTGTACACATAGCACACTTTTGTATTATGCGGTATAATAAGCATTAGAGTCTCTATGAACCGCTAGCAACCTTTAAGGTTTAAAGTTTTTTTTCCTAATCAGGAGGGGTGCTTGATCAGAGTTGTGACAATAACTAATTTGTCAAGTAGGTGATCCTAAAAACCGCACCATGCTGGTGCCAAAGTGCATAGTATTCATACATGTGTCTGTGTTACGTGTGTGCATTTTTTATTTTACGAGTGCATTTGTGTAAGGGAGTTCATGCGTGGCTAAACACACCCACACGTGCTGCTCCAGACCGCGTGCTGCTCATGATTTAATTTTCTCCATCTGAATGTGGCTACTGTCTCTGCTGATATGAGCTAACTGGATTCCAAGCACCTCATTGTGATTATTTGATTACAGCTCATTATCCTGTGAACTCACACCATCCTGTGCTGCTGACATTCAGACACTAGGAGGCGCTGCAGGTCACATGGGGCTCTATTTCTTCCCATGAGGATTATAGTAGGGAAATGATGATGTCATCTGTCTTTAAGGCAGGGGACCTCTGCTGTTATGTGCGAGCTCACATAGCAAAGAGGGAGGTTATGACAGTGGTGGAAGAAGTATTCAGATCCTTTACTTTAGTAAAAGTACATACCTTACTGAAAAAATACTCTTTTACAAGAAAAAGTCCTGCTTTTAGAATGTTACTTAGGTAAAAGTATGTAAGTATAATCAGGAAAATGTACTTAAAGTATTAAAAGTAAAAGTACTCAATGCAGAAAAAACTGGAAACGATCCAAACAGTTGTGTGTTTAATCATTTCAGGTGCACTTGTAGGCCATTATATTGTTGGGTAGTTTAATTTATAATAAAACATTGTGTTTTATAAACTACATGTGTTTTGTGTGCAACCATCTTAATTTGTAAAGTAACTAGTAACTTAAGCTATCACATGAATGTAGCGGTGTAAAAAGTACAACATTTCTCTCTGAAATGTAGCAGAGTAGAAGTAGAAAGTGGCATGAAAAGAAAAGACTCAGGGAAAGTACCACAAATTTGTACTTAAGTACAATACTTGAGTAAATATACTTAGTTACTTTCCACCACTGGGTTAGCTATGGATACAAAAGTGAGAAAAGTGTTGTTATGTCATCAGTGGAGGATTTTATCATGAGTGGAGGATTTTATCAAACATTTAACGGAGCTGTGATGCGTACGTTTTGTGATTTTTCACTGACACTGACATAGAAATATACTTCTTGTTGATGTATCAGCAACAGTCAAATAATATGAGCACATTCACACAAGCGCTTAGGAACTGAAACCAGAAATACTGGTTATCCCCAAAGTTGTGTATTTGATATATAAACAAAAAATTTTCGCAATCATGTCCTTTATGTTTGCACTGATGGTGTGGTGTAATGTCACAGCCTTTAAATTTCTACTACGAATAAATCCACCAGCCTGGCTGTGTGGTAATAAAAGAAACTTGAACTTGGTGACATGAACAACCCTGTTGCTTCTGAGAAAGAGCACCTGAATATGAATACCTACGACACTGAACTCTTGACAAGCTCGGCTTGGTAGTGATATGTAAACAACTGCAATGAGCCGAAAAAGTTGACACCACAGAAAACCCCGCCTTTAGGCTACACAAACACACATGACAATTACTGCAGATGGATGGTCAGGCAGGAGGCTTGTGCCAGATGTTTGAAAAGGTCGGCCATAGCAAGACAAAAAAAAAACAAATAAAAATCCTGTTCATTGCTTCAATAAAGAAAATATATTTAAAATAAAGAAAACTGTGACATATGAACAGAGCTTCAAAGGGCCAACGTGTCCAATCTACAGGTTAAAAAAGAACATTTTGATATTGAGAATATATAGGCCTACTGTAAAGGGGGGGGGGTGAAAACTCCTACTAACTGGCAAGAAAGCTCACGTATGTGTTGGCAATGGGGATTCATTTCAAAGTCCCAAACGTCGCTTTATAGGCTTTACTAAAATGCTAACTGTCCAACCATAATGAACGGTCATGGTTTCTGTACAGTATGACATGGCTGGTTTCAGACTATCTGGGGCAGCAGTATCCTAGCTCAATACATGGTAAACGGAAAAATGCCTTGCTTTCAGGTCTGTGTGGTACAGCCAGCAGTACTTTGATATGAAATGTTAACCCTAACCTAATGTCAACTTGTTTTTGGGTGTTGTCCAGGTTTTCTTCTTAAACGTTGACCCTTTCACTGTGTTTTCACTTGATCAAAGTTGACTGAAACATTTGGTCGCCTAAAAATGTATTGTTCATCGTTATGCCAACCGATTTACCTATCTACCGCTAACGCTAGCTTGCCGATTTTTTTCTACTGCCGTACATGCAGATGAATGGCTCCAGTACCTGGAAGGTCCGTGTTTGCTCACCAGTAAATGTCTACTGGATGACTCGCTTCAGAAGGGTTGAAAATCGGCAACTTTCCCTCTTTAGCGTTTAGCTTAGCACAGCCCCATCGCAACTCTCAACAACACTGGCTTGGCTGCGTCATCCTCCCCAGCTCCACTCTCATGTCAAAAATCGTCACATCAGGTTGCTAAAAAACAAGATGGCGACGCCCGTATCGTCAAAGTTGAGGCTTCAAAACATCAGTCCACAAAACAATGGGTGATGTCACTGATGCCACGTCCATTATTTTACAGTTTGCCGTTGTAGTTTAACATGTTAGCATGCTAACATTAGCTAAGTAACGCTAACACAGCTAATGTGGGAGTGATGGATTCGCTAGTATTAAATTAAAGTTTTAACCTGATGGTGGCCCCAGATGGAAAGTCAGAGGATCATCCTGTGGAGAACGTAAATATCTGTAGCCCCGCCAGTTTCATTGCAAGCTATTCAACTTGTTGAGACATTTTAGCCAACTGACTTTGCCAGCCATGCTGCGAGTTTGACTTAAAACTTTAAGCAAGAGACAATCAAAAATTGCACCAAATATTCCAATGTGGTTCTGTATGTGGGTCACATGTCTCAGAATTCAATCTACAGTGGCCGCATTTCAAATAAATACATTAAATGGAACAATCTTAATCCCTTCATAATCCTCGAGGTAGACCACTGAGGGGTGAAACCTCGTTAGCAACTTCTTTATCATTCTGTTGTGTAAAAGGTAAGGACTGTTCACCTGATGACAGCGGGGACACAGAGACATTACCTGAAAGCAAACCTGCCCCTCATCAGCCATGAGATAAGTCATCGTTTACATTCTCCAGTTTTCAGATAATTTAGGTTGATTGGCTAAAGTGTGTGAGGTTATCTTATCTAAACTAAAACTGAGAGACCAGCAGAGACCGCAGGAGGAATCTTTCAGTGGCTTTAGTTTTGTAATCTCTGCTTCACCTCTCTGCTTCACCCATTGGTTGTGGATTGTCCTTTTGGAACCTGGTGCGTGGTGATCTTGTTTTTTTGCAACCGAATGTGGAGGATGACGTGGCCAAGCCAGTGTTGTTTACGGTTGCGATTTACTGGCGGGTACTGCCACCATTCATCTGCATGTACGGCAGTACAGAAAATCGTCAAACTTCGCTATAAGTTACCAGCTAACGCTATCGCTAACTAGCTAGCTTGGTTGGCAGAAAGCTGAACAAGACATATTAAGGCGACCAAAATGTTCCAATTAACTTTAACAAAGTGAAACCCCACAGTGAGAGGGTCGAAGTTCGAGATGGAAACATGGACAACACCCAAAAAACAAGTTAACTTCTTTCTTAATGTCCACAGGGCCATGGTTTGCATTGCTAAGCCTCTATCATGATTGTAGCCACGCCCCTAAAGCATCCCCTGTGCTATTGTCTATTTTAAAGTAAATGGAACATCATGCTGTTTTGAGGAAGACTTGAAAGTAGCAATTGAGACCATAAACTCATTATGTAAATGTTTATTAAGGTAATAAAGCAAGTGAGATGTAAGATCATTTTCTCATAGACTTCTATAGAAACAGACTTCTCTTTAATGCACTTCCGCATTGGCTTTGTCTTTCAGGCCTGGAAGCTTTGTCCATTATTTTTACAGTCTATGGTACAAACACAGAACAAGCTCACAAAACAAATCAGTAGAACATGTCATTATCAGGATGGGTAAAACAAAATTGATACTTTTCAGCAAAACAAAAGTTTTTTTGCACCTTGTACGCTCACCATGCACCAGGACCACCACTCTACTAATTCTTTGCAGTAAAAGATCTTTGGATGTAGACTGGAAGAAAAAAAAAACACTGTAAGTAAGTAAAGTAACATTTATTTATAAAGTTCTTTTCACAGATAAAATCACAAAGTGCTGTACAAAAGAATAAGTAAAACAAACAATATAAAATGCATATACATATGTAAAATTAAAGTGACACTAGTGAAAACCCATCAACCAAAGGCTTTCCTAAATAAGTACTGCTAATAAACAGAATCCACACAGCATGTTTCCTCCCAAACATATTTGTCAAATCCATTTAGAAGGTATTTTTTAGTAAACAGATTTTCGTCCCCTGCCCTTCTTTGACCAACCACTCATTAGACCCTCCAGATACAGGTATTTAACATAAAAACACAGGTGACCTCCGTTCAACTTGAAATGCATCTTCAACAAAAGCAGTTGGCTGAACCAGTGATCATTTAGCAGTCCATCTCCACACCCCAGGCAACTCAGACGCGTATCATCAGTGTATCTGCTGATGCTGTTTGCGTCTGACAGTTGCCACATAATGGATAGCCGGGGCGGCAGAGTAAACAGTTAGGGGCGTGAGCTGTGTGCAGGGGAGGTCAGACATGCTGATTTATGGCTTGTGTAATAAATCACCTCCTCTTTCAGGAAGGTCCCCGTCAGATCCTCCCATCTTTGGGATCGGCTGTGGCCTCCATGACCTGCAGCTGCCCATGCACTGCCAATCCGATACTCCTCCTCAGTGGTGGAAGAAGTATAAAGATCCTTTACTTAAGTAAAAGTACTAATACCACCCTGTTAAAAAAAGTTAAAGTCCTGCATTGAAAATGTTACTTGAGTACATGTATGTAAGTATAATCAGGAAAATGTACTTGAAGTATAAAAAAAGTACTCAATGCAGGAAAATCCTCACATTTTAGAAACTGGAAATGATCATAAGAGTTCTGCATTTAATTGGCAAATCATTTCAGCTGGACTTGTAGGCCTGTATATTGTTGGGCAGTTTTATTTATAATAAAACATTGTATTTTATAAACTACGTGTGTTTTGTGTGCAAAAATCTTAATTTGTTAAGTAACTAGTAACTTAAGGTGTCAGATTATTGTAGTGGAGTAAACAGTACAATATTTCTCTCTGAAATGTAGCGAATAGAAGTATAAAGTGGCATGAAAAGAAAAGTCTTGAGTAAATTAATAAATTAAAGTACCTCAAATTTGTACTTTAGTACAGTATTCGAGTTACTTAGAACCAGTCCACCACTGCTCCTCCTACTCCCTGTCACTCGTCTCCTCCTCATCCTTCTTTTCTTCCCCCCTTCTTCACCTCCTCTTTCTCAATTACTTTTCTTTAGTCATTTATCTATTGCTCTTCATTCTTATGTTCCTTGTCCCCTCACTCATCTTTGTCCTCCTGCTTTTATTGGTCTTCGAGTTTCACAAAACCTCTCTTTCTTTCTCGTCTCCTGCTACTCCCCTTACACGTTTAATCTTCTCCTCCTTATCCTCTTCCCTCCCCCTCATCCTCTTCTTACTCTCTCACCTCTTGCTGCTCCTTCTTTCATTCCTCATCCTCTCTCACCAGTCACAACTTCTCTCTTTCATCTCCCGCTTCTCTTCTTCCTCCTCTTCCTCCCACTTAATAAGATAACATCCATTAAGACTCACTCCGTCACCATTTAAGTGTCCGTTGCAAAACACCTACTTAAAAAGATGGTGGGGGAACATGCAACACATGGGGGACTGTTACTAAGCCTGTCACAAATTATCAGCAGAGGTGCAAATAAATACATAAAAAAATAAATAAGCCCAGATGCAGTTCATCTTTTATTTGTTTTTTTGACACTTGTTGCATATGTCTGGAAAATACTGGAGCACAGAAAAAAAATACTGGAGCTGTTGAACACCGTTTTGGGATTGCAAATAAGTATTCATGCCTCAAGATGAAGGCTTTGTGTATGGCAAGAAATACTGTAGCCTGTCATAGTATAGTATGTCTAAAAAAAAAGTAATATTATAGTATATCGGGGAAAAAAAAAATCATTAAAAAAGTCATAGTACAGTATGTCAAAGAAAGTCTGGAAGAACATGCAAACTCCACACAAGAAGGCCTAGCCCAGACTGGGAATCAAACAGAGGATCAGAGTCTGCAGTGCCTACTTGCTAGTGCTAGTTGGAGCAGTGCTAACCACTAAGCCACTGTGCTACCAAGTAGAGTATGTTGAAAAGATCATTTATACATAATAATACAACAGCCTACTTTAATCATATTGCATGGGACTGAAACTGCCGTGAGCAGTTCAAAGACACGAAAAAAAAAAGTCCTTTAATAAATAAGAACAAGGGAAATGTGACTGTTTAGCACCCTAAAAGCGTTGCTTTTACACAGTTTTCTTCAGGCCTTTCAGGCTCTCAGAATGTAAATAGCCATTTTATATGTAAATTGGGAAACATTTTATTTCACCCCTGTCTCTATTTGTATCAAATACGCTTTGAAGGAAGACAAAATTGCTGCTTTGAAATTGCATCTCGGATTATGTTTTGTGGCACTGCTCTTTTTGAGTGAGGAAAGTGCTACACTCCAAATTTCTTAGGTGGTGGTGGTGGTGTACAGAGTGGGGTTCGCATCCTGAGTCCCACTTTTTTTCTTTCAGGCTGTATAAGAACTCTAAAAACAAGTTAGGACTGTATGCAACCTGCAAGGTGAAGCCCGGGGCAAAAAAGTCCTAAAGCATTCATGGCACCACTTGCTGCTGGTCATTGCTTTAAGTGCACCATAACTGAAGGCGAGTCAGAAAAAAAAAATTAAATCCTCTGAGGACGAAAGACGCAACTGCCTTCTAGGACGATTGAGTAGTCTGGATCAACGGAAGTACATTTCCAGGATAAAGCCTGATATCCTGCGTGTCTGCTCTCTGTGTGTTGCCGTTCTCAAAATCCCTTCGCTACGGGAAACCACAATAGCCTTCGAGCTGGCAAGCTACACGCTAAAAATGGAATTTGAATTGTGCAATAAGGCAGGCCTGCTTGGTTCATTTATGGAATGATTGTGAAGATATACAAAAAATGTTTACTGCATTTACTTTCTAACTGGAACGTTTTGAGACTCATTGGAGGGATTACTGTGGACGAAGTACACAGCGATACACTGGTAAGAGCAAATTACGTTTCACCATGTATCCAGTTAATTTAAATAGCTCATCTTACTGTATTGTGTGTACAGTTACCTTCATATAATATTGCATGTGACGTTTTCTTTTGCGGGGTGCAAATGTTCCACCAAACCAAGTTCCTTCCCGAGATTATTTTGCAGAGACTAAGGATTGATCAACCTTCACCATAGCTGCCGGTTCATTTGAAATGGATGCTGGAATACTACGCCAAGTTCACACTATTCAACTCCCAAAACACCCTCGACGGTAAGAGCATGAACACTTTGGGCATTTGGATCGTTCTTGCCTATAAACAGACAACGGACAATACTTTTTGTTGTTTCAAGAGTCCATTTTTCCTATGGTTGTCGTGGACTCGTGAAACATCCAAAAAGTATTGTACAGACAAGAATGCAGATTGACAATGGCCTCATGTAAAATCAAAGATGGCGCAGGATTTCTTCCTCGCACACCAAGTTGAGTTAGCAGTGCTCTCAGTGCTACCACAGGTGGCCAGAAGCTACACAGTAGCAACACTGATTAAAACGGTTGTCCCTTTAATATAATCTTTCAAGTAGCATGTTCCTAGGACCCCATTTGAAGAACCCTAGATTTTCAGGGTAGAGCCTAACCTAACCTAAGTGTTGACGCTTGTGCAGTATTCCAGTTTTGTTCGGTAACTAGGGTTGTAGAAATGCGGTCCTGAAACTGCAGCTTTCTTTACTGCAGAAACATAGAAAAGTGGTATAATGCTTCTGTATAGCAGCTAGCTTCATTCATACTTTGTGATATAGACGTTACTGTTTAAGATAAAACTCACTGTCTTTACTTTTTTTTTAGACTAATTAGGATCCAAATCAAGAACAATGCAGTTTGTAAACCTCCTGGTGTGTTCAGTCCCAGACACTCAGCCGCTAACAGATTGAAAGTAGCATTCTGCGATCAATGTCCCTCATCAGTATGGAGCAGGTGATCTCTGCCTCTCTGTCCCATTCTCCACTTTGCTCATTATCTCACAAAACACATATGGACACAGTGAATGGAAGCATTCACTCAGGAGGTACATGTTTGTGTTCATGCTGGAGATGTATCCCACATATCTGTGTTGTGTGTTGGTATGTGCATGTGATGTTGTGATACGGAGAGATGGGCAGAAATAACCCACTGCGGTTTGTGTGTGTCTGTGTCACAGGACCCTGTCATTCGATTACAGGTCACACTAATCTAATCATCCAGCTGTGAGCTCACTGTGCAGGTCTTTATGAAAAGGACTGTAGTGCTGCCGAGCACAGACCTCAGTCTGTCACCATGTTACCTTTTGCTCAATGACAAACTTTGTCTGGGCCGACTCTGATAGCCTGCAGCTGTTTCCCAGAATGATTATTGTGGGAGGCCTTTGCTTCAATTTAGACACCTCACCCGCTCCGGTTAGGCATGTTAGTGTAAACAAGGAGTCACGCCAGGTCTATCTGAAACCTGGGGGATGTCCAGGTGTGATTGAGGACAGAGGCGTCTCAGAGATAAAGCTGTTATCAGTGTGACTTACAGGACAGGACTGGACGGGACAAGCCACTCAGCTCCCCTCCCTGAAATCATATTGACAGGAAATGCGGCTCCCTCAGATGAACTCTGAGGCATTTCGTCTGGTTTATCATTCTCGGCCCCGCTTCTGAGGGGTTGGCAGCTAATACAGATTTTCTCAGGCTCAATCAGCTGAGTGGCTTGAGGTAAAAGAGATCAATACTTTTCATTTTTAACACAGAGGCAGTATCGACCGCATGACAAGGCCTCTTCACTGGGCACGGAGAGGCTTTCTGTGCCCCTGATAAGAGGCGTATTATTTTAATCATCATCATCTTTCATCCGCTCCTCTCTTATCTCGCGCACTTACACGGGGAAAATGGTTGAGGAGAGGGTGGCAAGGAGAGCTGCCGAGTCACAGATGTTAAAGCAGATTATCTGACTCATCTCTGAACGTGTGACTTCTTATTTTGTACGCTCTTTGTAGACTTAAAGCCGCAGCTAATAGGGTGACAGGCTAATGCCAGGTTGTGAAAACGTGCTGGCATTCATTTATGAAGACAAAAGCAGCACACAAGACACTAATTGTAACCATAGACAGTATTATAAAAAAAGATGGACAACACGTCTCCACTTCCTCCCACTGTATGAAAGAGAAGCCTAAATAGCCCAGATACCCTGCTGACCAATCGCGAGTCAATCACAGCTGTCAATCACAGCTGTCAATCATTGCATTTCACCCTGTTTTTATAGCATCTAATAACTATGAAAAACCAACTTATCAGAAAAATGGAACACTTATACAAACATCAGCGTGATCAGAACTACCTAAAATGACAGTAACCATCTTTGGGAAATATGTTTGACGTGACCTATACTGCAGGCAGCCACCAGGGGGCGATCCAGATGTTTTGGCTTCACTTACACAGGCTATGGCTAGTTCTCATGTCGTTAAATTGCATCCACATTTCCTTCACTTGCTTCCTTCTTCACGTCTTAGTCCGTCCCACCAAGGAAGCATGGGAGAGACGGAGGAAATCATGTGAGGACAGAGGAAATGAGGAATTGTGTTTTTGGAGGGATGAGATGTCCTTTCCTGTGAAGCGTCACATTAATTCGTCAGCTGTATGGGTGAAGTTAGCAACGGCCTTCAGCTGCATGGCTTTCGGGAAGGTTGCTCTCGTGTATCCTCGCCCGTGTTGTAGTCAAGACCACCTAATGTTGTATTTTGCATGTCTGTCTTTATTTTTGTGTATTTAATGGGTAGCTCTATGTTGTCTCGCACGTTTTATGTCTTCTCTTGGCCAGGTCGTTGTTGCAAATGAGAATATGTTCTCAATCGGCTTACCTGGTAGAATAAAGGTTCAATAAAAAAATTATCCGAGAGTGTAGACTAGAGTGTATCGAGTCCATGTCAAGACCAAGACTGTGAGGGGTTCAGACTGAGTCAAGACCAAGACCAGACCCGTGCCAGACAGCCAGAGCTTCTCCTGTCTCCCGCATTCACTTTCTTTAGAGTGCGTGTTAAGAAGGGCGGGGAGAGGGGGTTAACAGTAACAAATTTCACTAGAAATAAGTCAAGTTATTGTTTGCATTTCAAGCATGGAGTTTTACATCCATCACAGTAATGATCTTAACACATAAAATTAGACACTGCAGAGGCAATTTAGTCATACCCCTGCAGTTCTGGTCTTGAAATAAAATCCTGAGTCCTTCATCCGAGACTGAGACGAGACCGAGTAAAAATGTGGTCGATTCCGAGACGAGACCGAGACCTCCAAAAAGTTGTCTTGAGACCGGTCTTAAGATCAAGACCGATCTTGTGACTACGACACTGATCCTCGCTCACAGCTCCTCAGAGATCCCTCCTTCATCCTAGCTCCTCGAGGCAGAAATAAGAGCTCCTTCGTGAGGGCCAGAACAACTTCCGGTTCAAGCGAGAAGCGAAGAGTAATCAAATAAGAGACTTGAGATTCAGCCTACGCATCTACCCCTGAATGTAACACACTCATGTGTACGCAATAATAAACAACTAGGTGTCCTGCTTCTGTATTTAAAGGCCCCTGCAAGAATCCACAATGCCTTAATGCCGTTTAGCAAGGCACTGAACCCCCACTTTGTGCAGAGCTGCTGCTGACACAGCGCTTTGACCTGCCAGTGGATGGGGGCAAGTGAAAAATAATTTCAGTGTCACCAGCAGCTGTAATAACAGGGAGATATGTAAACACTCCATGGCCCCGGGACAATGTACCAGTCTTATTATTATTATAAGAAAAACATAAATGTTTGTATTCATGACCACATCCATATCCATACACATACTGTGATGAAGCCACAACGTTAGATGGAACTGATGCAGATCACAACAGCCGAGTTCCATCACAGAGAGACAAACAAACTGGATATTGTAATTTTATTCATTGACCAAATTGGCAGATGAAATACAAGCCATATTCATAAAGTGGCAATAAGAGAGGCAGAGGCAATACAAAGCTAATGGCTCTGCTAGCGCAGCAGGGTTTATTGTTTCACTGCAGTAATAGACTCTCAAAGACAAACTATTGTTCAGAACCGGCCTTAATGTTTGAAGAAAATCACATAATTATGCTGAGAGATGAAATGATGTGAACTTCAGTTGGGGTATTTTTGCATTTTTCCTAAATGTAAAGTTTTACAAGTACTGGATGAACACCAAAAGCCCATAAAACCCATTCAAAACCATTACTTGTCTTACTACTGTATGTGAGATTTGTTTTTCTCTGGCGAGGACAGTCTCACAAAGTGGCAGCTCAAAAGACATTTAGGGGACAATTCAGCGACGTTCAACTATATCTCTCTCTCTCTGAATGAGGAATAAGGGATATGGTGTGGAAAACGCCTGCAGTTCTTTCCAATGTTCTCTGCGTCTCGGCTGCTCAGCCGGCCGTAGCTTCAAAATCGGCTCTGCTTTTTTTTTTTTAGTTTATTTAGTTTGCCAAGAAACGGCCAAGAGTGCTTAGCGAAGTTGCAGATCACACAAACAATGTATCCTGATACTGTACATATAACAACATAGCTTGATCAAATTTTGTCAAATGATCAAATGTATACAATGTAACGGACCTTGGTTGGGACTTTCAGGTGTGAAAAGGCCCAAAGACGGAGCTTTTACCCTGGAAGCACAACAATTTAATAATTCTGCTGCTCTGATGTTTTTAACTCAATCTTCCTTCGTAGATGTGATAGACTAGAGTTCAGTTCTCCATGACCCAGCTCGCTTCAGTCCATTATGGGAATCTATTGTTTTTTTTTTCATGACAAGGTTACAATAACCAGACACCTCAATGCTGTGGAACGTTGATTACCTTGGGCTATCGCTGCCAGCTCCCATTCAACTTTTCTATGAATCACGTCAGCCGCATCCATTGTGTGACACAAACCAGGCACCGAGAGGAATTGACTCACTTTGTATATCTTTCTGCTGTCAGGTAAATGTCAATGTCTAAGTGTCCTTTTCTGTGGGAACAGAAAACAATTAAAAACATTTTAGAACGATAACTTGCTTTCTTGGGCCCAAAGGGGATGACGTCTTTAACTTTTGCCTGGATTAATTCACTTCAAACATGAAAGATAAAACTGCAACGATATTAGTCAAGAGACTAATACCTCTCTTCTGACCCCTGTTTCCACTCCAGGCAGCCACTGGAAGATTTACCCAATAAACTTTGCTGACAATTCACCAGCGAGGGCTTTCAGGATTGTAAAGGAGATTAACTAAACAAATACCTTCACCTTTAGAGGCTAAATCTGTCTTCAAGGAGACTGGTGAGGGCTGGGCTTCTGTGCAGGGAAATAAAGACAATGAATGAGAGGTTTCCGTTTGTGACAGCAGGGTGATCTGATAGCTACTGAGGGCATGCTGTGAATCACACGTTTTATGTTTACAGCAATCTAATGTATGTGTCATTCACTGTTGAAGTGTCCTTGAGCAATAGCTGAAAATGAATGTGATTTGCTGCCAGGAGCCTCCCCTCATCTGGTATGTATGACCTGTATGCATAAAATTAATGTCTTTATTTTGCATTGCAAAGTGTTTTACAACCTCTCAAAATGAATACATAAGGAAGGGGAAGGGATCGCTAGTTAAAAAGTAGTCTATATCCACGACGTTCCACTTCCGGGATTGCTCCGGTACCACTGGAAATTCCGCCGGATATTCGTTACCTTCCCCTTTCTCTGTGTTGGAATTTTAAACTCCGGTGGATTTCTGAGGACTATGGTTAACTGCTCCTCAGATCTCTGCAGGGTGAATCCAGATGGCTAGCTAGACTATCCGTCCAATCTGAGATTTCTGTTGCACGACTTAAAGTGCTCATATCATGCTTTTTGGCTTTTTCCCTTTCCTTTATTGTGTTATATATATTTTTGTGCATGTAATAGGTTTACAAAGTGAGAAAGCCCAAAGTCCACCCCAAAGGGACTTACCATCTCCAACAGAAAACACTGTTCACAAACTGCTCCAAACAGCTCTATTGTAGTCCAGCCTTTACTTCAGAGACAAACCTGCGTCACTTTGTAACACACGTTATAATGCTCGCCTAGCTGCTAGCACGCCCTCATACTCTGCTTTTGACTGGCTAGTAGTGTGACTCCCAACAAAGATGGAACAGAAGTGAGATGCCTCACTCTGTAGCTAAAACAGAGAGCTCAACACACAGGGTGAAAAGAGGAGCTGCAGCAATGTGCAGTACAACAAAAATATGTTTTTTTTTTTATTACACCATGTAATCCTTCTAATATAACCTCTAAATACAATTATGAACCTGTAAATGAGGATAATATGAGCACTTTGAACAACCTTTGAACGTACACGTTCCACCAAAACAAGGTCCTTCCTGAGGCTATTTTGCAGCGGCACCGTCATTGTGTCCGGGGCTTATCACCACCCAGGACGATTGTGATTGGTTCAAAGAAATGCCAATAAACCAGAGTAATTTTATTCCCATCCCAGAATGCTGTGTGGACTAGCCAGACCCGCAAAGCCTGGGAAAAGGAGACAACTGATAGGTTCCTGAGGTTCTGAATATATATAGATAGATAGATAGATAGATAGATAGATAGATAGGTAGATAGATGGACTTTATTAATCCCAAATTGGAAAATGTCTCTGTTACAGCAGCAAGTTACAAGGAACTACACACATACTCACTCACACACATACGGACAACAAACCATCTGACTCATTAGGTTACATGACATTTCATTTAGCTGATGCTTTTATCCAAAGCAACTTACAATAAGTGCTTTGGAACCATGCAGGTGCAAACTCAGAACAGCAAGGACTGAGTTCTTAATTTGGAGGCTGAATGCAAACACAACAGTTACCTTCAATTGTTCCCCCTTTCTATCTTTAGTTTGTTTCACAATCACTACTACTTGTATCATATCTTTATACAGGCGGTTGCTTTTTTATGTTGTTGATTTTTCCCCAGTAGAGATGACTGTGGAGACACAAAAGATGTTTTGTGTCCTTTGGAAGTTTTTCAATTTGTATTGTGATTTCCTCCTCCTCATATATCTTTTCTATGCCTCACTCAGATAAATGTGTTTCATTTTTGTTGCAGAGAGCTCTGCTTACAATAGTCACATTGATCTGCCTTGAATGGTACTTCACAGTCGTAGTAAGATGGAATCATCTGCTTTTGTCTTCAAGGGGCAGTTTGGCTCTCGAAATATTTGGAGGCATAACTTTGAGTTAAAAACTTCAGTATTTACATTACTATTCTTTGGAGGCTGGTGGGGGCCAGTAGGTGCGGCCAACAAACAATTTGTCAAATCACCCATTATCACTCACGTCGAGCTTTAATCACTGGATTCAAGGCAAATCAAAAGTATTAGTATGGGAAACAATACAATTCTGCATTGCATGTGTTTTATCTTATTATGTTGTACTGTTTCTTGTGAAAGGATTTTTTTGAAGTCTAAGATGTTAACAGAGATTTCTCGACTCACTACGAGATGGAATCAGTGGCTAAGATGCAGATATTTTCGCTGCTCTCTCTTCACTGAGTCCTGGCTGTGCCGCTCTGTTGGGCTGGTGCAGACGCCTGTGATCCATCATTACCAGCCACAGGCAATGCAGAGTCACCTCAGCCCCACACTTCTCTGCAGGCCGCCTGCTAATTAGGAGAAGCAGAGAGTTGGGGAGTAGCTGCGGAGTAATAACATCTACAAGTTATGCGTGAGTGCCCGACATGGAGCAGTGATATTTTAGATTTAGCTCTGTGAGGGGATGTTTAAATATGCCGTTATATCAAAAGTTTTTTTCCTGAAATAAGGCTTCCACTTCCACTGGAAAAAGCAGGAAATGACTTAAACAAATTAAAAAAGTTTTCTTTGGATTTTTGTGTGGGTGGGTGCTGATGACGAACTGGGGGGGGGGGGGGGGGGGGTGATGAATGAGGAGCGCTGATGACGCACATGTTGCGAACACAAATTCGCAACAAGCGTTCATGTTACAAATTGTATGTTCTTTATGTTTTTAAAAAAATAACCATAATTGCGAGAGTTTAATCCGGGAAATCACATGAGCTGAAAATGAAGGACATGACACAATTTTCATTTATGGACACCATCAGGTATACAAGGTACAAGTAAACATTTCTTGTTATGTATATTTCATATCTGTATGCAGCTCTGCATGTTGGTGAAATTGCAGTTTAGCACAATGAGGCTGTGTTTTTGTGGTTACATCTCATCAAACCAGCTGCCAGACACCCATTTATTTTCCCCCAGTGCAGAGAAATGTCAGTAAATGTTGATGACTGCTTTCAGCTGATCTTTGGAGTGACATCGTCGGTGTCGCCCACATAGCGCTGTTACTACATGTCCCACCAATCGCTGAAATGCCACCGGTGCTACGCCTGGCAGCTGGTTCCTGTTGGCTGTCTGACAATTTCATGATAATTTGGTTGCTCGTAGGATTCCGTACAGGAATTCTTGGCCCTGAGCCACACTTTGCAAGCTACAGATATACAAATGAGAAAGAGTAGGGGCTGAGAACTCTAGTTTGGTGCTTGTTGGATTTGATTGAATCCTGTTTTAATCCACATTTGTCAGGTCTAAATGTTGTAATTCAATAAAATCCTGGGAGAAAAATACAATCTGCTCGCACTTTGATCCTTCTTACTAGCATTCAGCACTCAGAGGCATAGTGCAGTGATGTATTCAGCATCACAGAAACAACATTATCTCAACATTCTTAGATTGATTTATTTATGAATGATCTTCAGCCGTATATTATATATGAACTACATGAGGATTTAAAAAAAAAAAAAAGTAGTTTCTCTTGAGGCAACATTCAGTATGTGCTCATGTTACTGCCAGCTTAAGTTCAGGAAAAACTGGATCCTAATTGGTTGGCTTCTGTTTGATGTGAAGTTGCACAGGGGGGACCAATAATCGTGTCAGGGGTGGGGGACTTAACCTGACTTAAACATCCCATTCATTTCACTTGTTTTCATTTTAAACAAATTGTATATCCAAATACAATACACATTTTCTATAGGCTCAGTCTGCCACTTAAAAAAAAACAATTTCAGTTCTGGTTCCATGGTATTATAATTTTGTTTCTGGGGGAGGGGGGGTTGCCACCCCTTGCCACCACTTCTAGCCCCGTCCCTGGCTCCTGACATCATCAAATAGATTACATGGCCATTCTGCAGCTCCGGTTTCAGATTGTGTTTCTCCTAAGGAAAAACAGAGTCATTACTGCTTCAGGGCTGCATTTTACACAACATGGCCACATGTATGTAGACATGAGAACTTGACGGCCATATGTGATTGTTGAACATGGTATTCCGAACCCATGGGCATTAATCTGCTGCTAAAACAGCCTCTGTTCTTCTGGGAAGACTCCTCACCAGATTTTGGAACGTGGCTGCAGGGATTTGCTCTCATTGCCATTTGGATACAGGGATTTCACAACCATTGGACTAAACAGACCAAAAAATGCTCCTGTAAAGAATGGGGGGGGGGGGGGGGGACATAAAAGACACCAGGTTGACCACATTAGCTTAATTAATGTTAGCCTTGAGTTAATGTAACGTTATTGTTGTGTATTGTTATTAAGGTGATATAAGCGATGCTGCGCAAAGACTGTTGATTTGAACTGCCAAATAAATACATCCCCCTCCCTTAATACTTGTATTTTGGGATTTCTACTAGAACGTGTTTACATTAGGGCTGTCAAACGATTACATTTTCGATTAATCATTGAATTTCTATAGTCGTGATTAATCGCAACTATAGAATCGCGATTAATCGCATGTTTTATCACATGATTAAAATTCTATTATTTTGCATTTCAGAACTGTTTTTAAGTACATATTAACAATGGAAAGTCATTCTTACCAGTGTATCTTGATTGGGAATCAAATGAATGCAAAGAAAGTGACTTTATGAACTTGATTTTAAGATTTGTATTTGTTTATTATATATTTAATATAGTCACACATTTGAATTTAACAACAACAACTTTGAATGCACCACTAGGCTGTAAATTACCAGTTTCATTGAACGCACCGTCTGTGTTTTTCCGACAACAGCAGCTGCAGATTGTTACATCCCGGTGTCGGAATCCTCTACAGTGAAATACAGTCACACTTTACACCGTTTAGCGTTAGCTGTCAGCATTGTAACCGTGTTTAATCCAGCTACTAGGTAGGCTAACGTTAGCTGCTGTCGAGTATAGTGTTAAATAGCGTCATGTGCAGCGATGTTTCTGTTGCCTGTAACGTCTGTTTCAGAGCATCAGAGAGAAGTGCAGACATATCAGTGGCACCGGAATGAGGCACCAAAATTCTGCTATTCCTGCAGCAGCAGGATGTGTTATGAGGAAGTACGGCAAAATAGTAGCCTGTTAGGCACGACGCAAAGCCGAGTAAAGTGAAAATAAATGAATAAATGGCGGCATGCGATTAATACGATTTAAAAAAATTAACGCATTATCCTCGACCCTTAATCGCATCGCGATTAACGCGTTAATGCTGACAGTCCTAGTTTACATGCTTTAATGTTAAAAATGACTATCTTTCTCATACTGCCCATGGCTGCTGCACCTTTCTCCCCCCTCTGTCTGAAATGCTAGCTGCTTCCCAAGTCACTTATTTGATATCTCTTTGCTCCTCCCTAGAACCGGAAGTCATTCTGGCCCTCCTTCATGAAGGCCGTCTCTAAGCTCTTATTCCTGCCCTGAGGAGCTAGGATGGAGGATGGATCTCCGCGGAGCTATGAGCGAGGATACATGGGAGCAGCCTTCCCGTGCAGCTGACAGCCGTTGCTAACTTCGCCCATACAACGGATTCACGTGACGCTTCAGAGGGTCACACAGTTCCTTGTTTCCTCTCTCATCACATGATTTCTCTATTTGCTTCGTATTGTTTTCATTTAATTTTATTTGCCATGTTTTTTGTTTTTTGTTATTTAGTTTTGTTGGCAGATATTGTTGCACGTATTTTATTTTATTTAATTCTTTTCTGTATATGTTATGAAATGTTATAATATCGTTTGACTAAATGTAGTGTTGGACCCCAGGAAGACTGGTTGGTCGTCTAGGTGTCAGCTAATGGGGATCCTTAATAAATACAAATACAAATACAAATTTCCTCACGTCTCTCCCGGGCTTCCTCAGTGAGTCGGACTAAGACGCGAGGAAGGGAAGCAAGTTAAGGAAATGTGAATGCAATTTCAGGCCTTGGGACGTACCTCATCTGTCTGAGCGCATTGCTCCCATGTTGGGATAAGGTCTGGATCACAGTCTACATTCCAGTTCATCCCAAAGGTGTTGGGTGTGGTTGAGGTCAGGGCTCTGTGCAGGCCAGTCAAGTTCTTCAAAGTCAAACTGGGAAAACCATTTCTTTATAGACCTGACTTTGTGCTCGGGTGGATGTTGAAACAGGAAAGGCTCTTTTCTAAACTGATGCAACAAGTTAGAGGGGCAGTTGTCGAGAATATTGTATACTGTAGTATAAAGATTTATCTTCACTGGCTCTAAAGGCCTCAAATCATGGAAAACAACCCATGTAGTGTGTTTTCTTAGTGTTCATTTTTGCCAGATGAATCCATGTGCAAGGTTTCTGTGCTTAGTAAGATGTATTAAATGAAACATAAAAAAATTGTACTTTGACTGCAAACCACTTAAGACTAATTGATGGGTTCACAAATACATTTCAAAGTCAGTTTTGACATGTGGTTTGGCTGAGTTCAACAGTATTTATATGAAGATTTCATTTAGGTTGCATTTTATTTTGTAGTAAAGACTTTCACCAGAAATCATTTTAGAAAAGGGCTCATACTCGGAGTGCAAAGTTGTGTATAACACATTACACATGCAAAACATCTTGAGCCCTTAATTAATTGCTCAAAAACTTTACATTGATATTATTTTTTTAATGTAAATGTATGCCTGTCACGGTTTGAGAGTAAAAAGTAAGACTCAAAGGCAGGAGACCAGTCAGGCATGGTAGCAGAACAAACAGCGAGCTTAAATAAACATTAGGCTGAATCCAAAGTAAACAAGAAAACTGGAAACACTTAACACTAGCAGATACACTGAGAGCCAGGAAAAAACACAGACAGTCAGAGCCAAGGGAACACTAATATACACAGGGGAAAAGAGGGTGGTAACGAGGGACAGTTGATGTGACTGACAAGGAACAGGTGAAACACATCAGGGCGGGGCAGACCATTAGGAGAAAACACACAGGGCAGGAAGTAAAACTAGACATGACACGAGAAGAACCTACAAAATAAAACAGGAAACTAAGCAAAACTCAGAATCATGACAATGTCTTGCTATGCAATAGAGCCGGAACGATTAGTTAATTAATTAATTTGTCACTCGCAACAATTGTATTAATCAAATAGTCATTTCTATAACTTTTAAGCAGAAATCAGCTACTCAAATGTAAACATTTGCTGTCTCCTGAGTTTCTAAGTGAAAGGCAACTAGGCTTGCTTTAGTTTCTTGAAGATGTATGTGTGCTAGTTTTCCGTGTTGTTTATGATAGTAAACCAAATATCTTTGGGTTTTGGTCGGTCAAACAAGACAAGCTGTTTGAGTATGGCAACTTGGGCTTTAGAAAATTGTTATGGGCACTGTTTCACAATGTTCTGGCATTTAATACACAAAGCTAATACTCATTAGCTGAATCGATAATGAAAATAAACATGATTTGCGAGTCTTGTAGGAAAGATTAGGTTGTTTCACAACTGTTCCTCTGGTTATGTTTGAATCTAAAGTCACTTATATGAAAAGTATCACATACTTGCATCAACACTCCATATGATTCAGTTTAGTGAGTGTCTTTGCTTGCTCTACCCTGAAATTGCACTTCAAATTATTAGATGTTTCCATTTTGAATTTGGGGGGGGGGGGGCTATTCCTCAGGCTGACTGCAGCACAAGTCATTTATTTTCAAAAGGCCACCAGCTTTATTGAAAAGTGTCTGTTTCGTTTTCACACAGATCTTCCCAGAGGGGGATCAGATATCTGTCGGAAGCAGAGCCAGACAATGTATTCCTCCCTGTCCCACCATGACCCTGCCAGGATGCACTCATAACCCTCCAATACATGACTCCTCCTCACCCGCCTCATTTATCCGCCAGACACTGATGAGTCCTTTCGATCATTGGCTACAGATCAATTTTACCGTGCTCTGAGAAATTTCATTTTGCCTGTCTGATTCACAGCTCCTGATTTCCAGTTATGATCAAGTCCCCACTTCAGCTTGAAATGCCTCAGATCAAAGGCTAATGAATAATAGTCTGCTAAACGAACTTCCAGGGCCTTTTCATTCGAAGAACTAAGAGGTTTAAGTGCTGTGTGTATAATTAATCAGTTTGATAGAAATTAACATAAAGAGCTACTTCAAAGGGTAGTTTCTAGCCAAGCTGATTTCTGCTTTTGTTTACAGGTCCCACATACTGTACAGGATGTTTTCCAAGAGGGGGCAACTGGGCACTGGCTACAAAATACTCAATGTACGTACATTTCTTTAGAAATTTTCCTCTCAATATTCCTCTCACCAAATCTAATCATGGCTCCTACGGTTTTAACAATAAGTTAATTTCAGGAAGAACAAATTGTGTTATGGGAATGGGAGTGAACAGATTGATTGATAGGGCAATGAGGACCGATCAATGAGCAGATGAGCGCTGGACCTTTAACTCCACAGAGTGTGACTCCCCGAGGCAGGTTTGGCTTTGATTCTGATAGCACCCTCTCATTTAGTCTTTGGGACAGACACCCAGCTGGGACTGTTCCTAGCTCTCGATTGAGGTTGCAGAGATCTGATCCTGGGTCTGCAACAGTCACCTCCACATGAACTGTATGAACCAGTGCCATGCACAGATTCAATGACCAGGATTCAAACATAACTGGGCCAAGGGTGGAATAAAAAGAGGGTGAAACTCTTCCTCCTTGCGTAATTCACAAAAAGGCATTTAAGATAACCATAGGGACACAGACTTGGACCACTGGTCAACAGGGGCTGATATAGAGACAACTTGGGTTTATCAGAGGGGCATTTGAGGGGAAATGTTGGTCAACCAGAGGGGCGTTTAGTCTGAAAAATATGGGCTAGCCAGATGGGCACTTGGGGGCATTTTGGTTGACCACAGGGGCACTTGGGTTGGTCAGAGGGCATTTGGGCTGTCTAGAAAGGCACTTTGGTCGACCAGGTGTAAAGAGAGGCACTAAATGCAACCAACTTTGGGACAAGTTGGGCGACTAGAGGGGCATTTGAGCTGACCATAAAGGCACTTGGGGGAAATATAGTCAACCACGTGAGGATTTTGATTGCCCAGAGAGGCATGTTGGCCAACCAGGACACTGTTCTGCGACAGGGGCACCTGGAGAACTTTGGACAACCAGATGGCCACTTGGGCTGACTAGATGGGAGTCTTGGTTATCTACAAATGGCCTTGGCTTGACCAGAGGGGCACTTGGGCTGATTAGAGGGCATGATATGGCTGACCAGAGGGGCAGTTGGGCTGACAAGAAAGGACAACTCATCCAAAGGGGCATATGGGATAACTGAAGCCCATCAGGCCCTTTGGTTGAACACAGGAGCACTTTATTCAACCAGAGGGCCACTTTAGGCAACAGAAGAACAGTGGAGGCTGAGCTGCTGGAGATAGGTCTCTCATGGGGTGAAGCACAACTAGCAGCTAATGACAGTGATAGGTGGAAGAACATTATCGATGCCTTATGCCTCAAAGGGGGCGAGGGCATAAGTAAGTACAAAAGGCACTTGGGGGCCCTTGATAATAGAGCAAAAATGAGGCATGACACTGTCCCATTATGATAAAGACATACACATGTACATATATAAAGGATACATAAAAGAGGCACTTCACCACATCACCACTCTCTGTACATGCCACTTGTATAAATGTACAGATCTGGTTAACACCTCCCCAGACCGACATAGCTAGCATTCCAGTGTCAGCAGCCCTCTGTTTGAAAATACTTTAAGCAGGGCAGGCTCCATGGGTCACAAACATTACTTACCTACATGCAGGGAAACATCACTAGGAAAACACTGATGGAGAGAAGTTTTTCCTCCATAAAAACACACAAGGGGTGTGTGTGTGTGTGTGTGTGTGTGTGGGCTTACACATGCTCTCAGGCTTTTGTGTGCCAGTGTGAGTTTGTGTATTTGTGTCTGCAGAGGTCGTGTATACAGAAAGAGTTCAACCAGGTGCCACACACAGACGTACAAGTGCAGAATGGACAGGAATAATCCAGACCTCCCACATCTTTCTGGCTTGAAGTCAGCCTGTCATCGTGCATCTTCCTAACACCCCTCCTTTCCCAACCCCTATTTCACCTTCATTTGTATATTTTTCACTACAGCCAAATCTGTTATACAACGTTGTTCTTCTTCTAACCTCCACAGCTTAGTCCTGTAGATTACAGGGCTGCATGCAAGGCCAGCTGGGAAGGTTCACACTGGAGTTTTAGACAAAGCGATGAAGAAGGAAAGACACGATAATAAACTGCTTCCTTGGGGGAGAGATAAACATTTACTTTTCCCTGAGGAGATGGCGATAGCATTACGAGCAGGAGGAAAACGAGGGAAAGAATAAAGAGGCGAAAGTAAAAGAAAGTCAAATGGACAGTGAGAGTAGAAGAGAAAGATAGAAAGGGAAGTACATGACTTATTAATCTGTATCTAACACACAATGTATTCCAACAATGGCTGATCTGTGTCTTTAAAAAAAAAATCTTTTGAAAACTAACAGAGAGGGGCTTGTAGAATGTTAAGTGACCATAACCATTACCAGGCATTAGTCTGCAGTGCGGACAGGTTAATAGAACCCGCTGTGGGCTTTGAGGAATAAGAAAGAAGCATTGCAAGCTTTGATTTGTTATGGAAAATTGAAATAGAAGCCCAGTCGGTTCTCCCAGGAATTGCATTTCTTGGAAAATGATTGCATGGTTTGCATCTGATATGCAACCAAAAACTCTAGCCTGTAGAAACTTAACCAGAGCAGTTTTGTCCTTACTTCATCCTTGTCATTTAATTACAGACAGTAGCATTAACCAGCTGTCACTAATGTTACATTTATAAATGTAATTATAGATCCATTCACTAGCAAGGAACACGCCACAACAATATGTGATTTAAAGATTTAATGAATGCTTGATGGTGAATGTTCAGAACACAGGAATAGATTTGGATGGTGGGTGAGGATGTACTGGGTGGAGTGAGACTCAGTGTGGGAGTTCCGTCTAAGATGCTTTCATCCGAGCTAATTTCGAACCCCCCGGACATTACCTAGAATGAGAAATGAGAGAGGAATGCACAGGACTGAATAGGAAGAGATGAGAGAATGAAGGGATGAGGGTAGGATAGACAAGGCGATGAAAGGATGAGGAAGAAGATGATGAGCGGGTCAGAGTAGGGATAAATGGAGGGAGGGATGGGTGGAAAGCGAATGGATGAAGGAATGAGGGTAGGAGGGAAGCGGTCGAGGTATCAAAGGGGAAGGGAGAGTGAGTAGAGAATGCAGAGACAAACAGCACTGAGTGGGTTGGTTTGGAATATAAAGGCTGGTCAGTGATTAGAGGTGTGGTTGAGGCGTGGCCCTGCTCCCGTACCTAAGTTACAGTGCCTTGCGAAAGTATTCGGCCCCCTTGAACTTTTTGACCTTTTGCCACATTTCAGGCTTCAAACATAAAGATATAAAACTGTAATTGTTTGTGAAGAATCAACAACAAGTGGGACACAATCATAAAGTGGAACGAAATTTATTGGATATTTCAAACTTTTTTAACAGATAAAAAACTGAAAAATTGGGCGTGCAAAATTATTCATCCCCTTTACTTTCAGTGCAGCAAACTCTCTCCAGAAGTTCAGTGAGGATCTCTGAATGATCCAATGTTGACCTAAATGACTAATGATGAAAAATAGAATCCACCTGTGTGTAATCAAGTGTCCGTATAAATGCACCTGCTCTGTGATAGTCTCAGAGGTCCGTTTAAAGAGCAGAGAGCATCATGAAGAACAAGGAACACACCAGGCAGGTCCGAGATACTGTTGTGGAGAAGTTTAAAGCCGGATTTGGATACAAAAAGATTTCCCAAGCTTTAAACATCCCAAAGATCACTGTGCAAGCGATAATATTGAAATGGAAGGAGTATCAGACCACTGCAAATCTACGAAGACCCGGCCGTCCCTCTAAACTTTCAGCTCATACAAGGAGAAGACTGATCAGAGATGCAGCCAAGAGGCCCATGATCACTCTGGATGAACTGCAGAGATCTACAGCTGAGGTGGGAGACTCTGTCCATAGGACAACAATCAGTCGTATACAGCACAAATCTGGCCTTTATGTAAGAGTGGCAAGAAGAAAGCCATTTCTTAAAGATATCCATAAAAAGTGTCGTTTAAAGTTTGCTACAAGCCACCTGGGAGACACACCAAACATGTGGAAGAAGGTGCTCTGGTCAGATGAAACCAAAATTGAACTTTTTGGCAACGATGCAAAACGTTATGTTTGGCGTAAAAGCAACACAGCTCATCACCTTGAACACACCATCCCCACTGTCGAACATGGTGGTGGCAGCATCATGGTTTGGGCCTGCTTTTCTTCAGCAGGGACAGGGAAGATGGTTAAAATTGATGGGAAGATGGATGGAGCCAAATACAGGACCATTCTGGAAGAAAACCTGATGGAGTCTGCAAAAGACCTGAGACTGGGACGGAGATTTGTCTTCCAACAAGACAATGATCCAAAACATAAAGCAAAATCTACAATGGAATGGTTCACAAATAAACATATCCAGGTGTTAGAATGGCCAAGTCAAAGTCCAGACCTGAATCCAATCCAGAATCTGTGGAAAGAACTGAATAGTGCTGTTCACAAACGCTCTCCATCCAACTTCACTGAGCTCCAGCTGTTTTGCAAGGAGGAATGGGCAAAAATGTCAGTCTCTCGATGTGCAAAACTGATAGAGATATACCCCAAGCGACTTACAGCTGTAATCGCAGCAAAAGGTGGCGCTACAAAGTATTAACTTAAGGGCGCTGAATAATTTTGCACGCCCAATTTTTCAGTTTTTTATCTGTTAAAACAGTTTGAAATATCCAATACATTTCGTTCCACTTCATGATTGTGTCCCACTTGTTGTTGATTCTTCTCAAAAAATTACAGTTTTATATCTTTATGTTTGAAGCCTGAAATGTGGCAAAAGGTCGAAAAGTTCAAGGGGGCCGAATACTTTCGCAAGGCACTGTAATTCATTAACTTCATTAAATTAGTGTCTTAAGCCCAGTTCAGACCAAAGGTTTTGCAACGAGACAAAAACGAGACTGTTTTAGAACGTCACAGAGAAAAGTCTCAGCTCGACTCAAACCAGCTGATGGTGTGTCTGCGACTCAGCTGCTCAAGTCTCCAGAGGCTGGTTTAATTGTGCATTCCAGACACAATTTTTAGCCTGTAAGTAAGACATTTGGCACACCATCAAAGCTGGCTAGCTAAACATTGTACCGTTGGCAGGGTTCAGGTTAGGCTACCTAACGTTGACGCTAGTTAGCGGCTACCTAACATTGATGTTAGCTAGCGCCAGCTAGCACTAGCTGATACTAGCGATTTCTAGTCAGCACCATGGAACGCAGCATTAGAATGCAAGGGGCGTCACCTGTTTTAACAGCCAATAGCGAAGTCATCTTGTAAAGTCAGCTACAATAAAATGATCCATGATCCAGTTAACGGAGGCTCAACGTGCGCCCGCAAGCACGTACGGTCGAGCAAGCTAGAGAGTGACTAAAGAGAGGGAGCGCCTCGGACAAAGCCGTGAATCAGACCAATTAAACGTGTTTTCGCCGATTCATCACTAGAAATGGAACTGTAGCAAGCATCTCACTATGACTTACGTTATCCACATTCATGTTTAGACGCAACAAATTATATAATTAGCTACAAAAAGCCTGAAAGTCAGAAGTAAGGACGGAAGTACAAAGAGTCGTTGCTATGGGGATTATACACCGTCTTGTCGTATCGGTATGAACTGGCAGGTTTCAGAACGCTGCAGGCCGGCTCGTTGCAAGTAGCTGCACGTTTCAACTTGTCTCGTCGCAAATCTTTGGTCTGAACTGTTTCTGAAGATGATTATTATGACTGTATACTAAAATGGGTTCATGTAATACAGTTTATGATCCTTTTGTAGAATGGAAAGAAGTGATAATGAATGAACACACAGCATTGCTCACTTTGTGTTTGCAACTTCAAGACCTAAAGTTTACCTAATCAAGTAGTTCTTTCAGCCAGTAGAAGCTGTGTTCACTGGAAAAAAAAACACATACTGAGAACGTCTTCATAAACGAACGTAATCCAGACAGCATGTGTTCCCTGGATGTTGGGTGTACAGTGTAAAGCAGGATACTTTGACACCAGAGACTGAGGTATGTGTCCCGTGTCCTGCATGTGGTTTGGTTTAGGCTACTAAAACAGTATGGTAAACACATCTTGTCTCGCGCTTCAAGTCCAGTGTTAGTTCTGACACTTGATTTAAGTAGTTAAGTTTTCTTCTTTTGGAAAAAAATGTGTATTTAGTTAGATTTTATTATTTATTTTTTGTTTTAGTCAAGACAAGCTAACATGGTGTCCTTTATGTCTATGGCGAGGTTGTTCCTCCTTCAAATATCTCTTCTTCCAGTTAGTATCAGTATTTAGTATGCTATGGGACCAAATTCAATAAAACAAATGTCAGTTAACATGAAAATGATGACGAAAGGTCAGTGAATAGATAAAAAAAGTCTGACGTAAACACAGCATTTTAACCCTCCCTCGGGTCAAATTTGACCAATTTTCAATAAGTTTCTATATCAGAACATTTGGGTTTATTTCAAACCAAATTGTCACAAAAATAACGTGGAAGTAAAATAAATGATCAGTTCACTACTTGTATTGGATTTGGGTGTTTTATTCAATTTTATAGCATTAGAAGAAAAAACATTGGTGAAAAAGGCAAAAAAACGTAAAAAAAAAAAAAAAAGTGTGGAAAGAGACGACGAAGATGTACATTTTGACCCAGAAAAACAAAATGTTGAATGGTGGACGGGAAAACAACACGAGGGTTAAACCAAAACGTAGTTATGTATATGTAGCCTCTGACTGATAGCAGCAATAATGTAACGTTAGAGCCGAATAGTTTGTTGGATAACAGAATCATGGACGGTATCGCAAAATTAACCTTTGTCCTCGGGTCAAATTTGACCCATTTTTAAAGTTTTTTTATATCAGAAATATGGGTTTCTTACAACCAAATTGCCCAAAAGTAACATGGATGCATGATGTACATTGTATGGAACCCATACAACATTCTTCACAGGTAAAATTAATAATTACTTATGTAGAATTTTGGGTGTTTTATTCAATTTTATAACATTTCGAAAACAAATTAAATGTTTTTTTTAAACAGTATCCTGAACCTGTCTGTGATTATTCATAAATATCCTCTGATCTTAACTATTAGTCAAAATAATTAATAATTTCTGCTACTTTTAACTAAACAATTAGGTATAATGTCATTTAAATTAGGTTTATTGACCATGCATTAAAAAAAGCAACAAAAACGTTGGAAAAAGCACCAAAAAAAAAGTTTTTTTCTATTCTATTCTGACCCGGAAGGACACAAGTTAATGGTCTACGGGAAGACAACACAAGGGTTAAATTCTGAGATGTCAAGTCAAAGTAACCAAAAACCAGCATCACAACACTATTTGTAAATGTATTGAATACCTAAGTTTTGGGCCTGTTATTTCACATAAATAGTGACAGCAAGCCCTCATACATGATGTGTATATACAGTGCATGTGTCCAAAGACAAGAACCCATCCAAGGGACCAAACAATAAACCATGAAAAAAAAGAAACACCTAGGAGGATGCCAGGAAAATGTTTTAAGGCCCATCCAGATCCTGACACCTTTAACAAACTTTTTCAAGGAAGAAAACAATAATCCTGAGAAAAAATAAAATCACAATTTAGAGGAAAGCAATATACTCTGAGTGTTCTGAGAAATATGCCTTTAATCATCCTCCGTACGTACTTAATTGGGTCTTTATACAAAAATGATAAAAGATCTATGGTGAAGTCTTTATAAAACAAATTAATCCGCCAAATATTAACAACTCAAGTGATTGCAGCAATTATCTAAATTGTAACAATTTATTTACTTCTCAGTACAAGAGAGGAATATTGAAATGGATTTTTCTGTGCAGAAGAAAACAGTATATTTACCAGCTGCTAATGGAAGAGGACTGAGGTCCTGTAATGCCTGTGTGACAGTATAAACACTTTGATGGCACTGGTTTATTACAGATTGCACTCATAAACATCAGAAAGAAAAAACAATCAGAACCTTCTGCAGCTCTTATCACTGCCGTCACTCTGCTCTCCGGGAGCACGTGTGATTCAACGTCCTATGGCAAAAACAATTGAGATATATATATATATATATATATATATATATATATATATACACACATATATACACACACTTTATATAGGGATCTCATTCCTCCATTTAAACCATATGACATTATGGGTTGTTTGTTCTCACCTCTCTAATACGACTCGCGGGAGCGTATCATAAAATAGCGCCCCTAGTGGTGGCAGGAAATACAATTTCATATCTCAACCAGAGAACGTAGGTTGCTGGTTTGAACGTAAACATTGTGATTTTTAATCATAAATGTTGCAATTTTAAACATGCCTTTGACGTGAAACGGTTGCAGTTTGGTTATGTTTAGGCACAAAAACTACTTAGATAAGTTTAAGAAAAAGGTCGTTGTTTGGGTTGATATCAGACGTTACTTCACTTCGGTTACGCATGTGACGCTGAACGTGAAGTTCATAAATAAAAAAAATAAAAACTTGCCACGGTCGCAATTTGTTTATATTTAGGCACCAAAACTGGTTAAAGGGTAATTTCGGGGTTTTTTTCAACCTGGACCCTATTTTCCTATGTTTTTTTGTGTAAGTGATTGATAGTAACAACAATCTTTGAAATTGATCCAGTATTAAGCGTGAACGCTGTAACCACAGACCAAGCTGCAATGTAACCCTATAGGGTCAAATGTGCCAATTTCGTCCACTAAAAGTGCTGTTTTTGGCCACTAAAAGGCTTAGATTATTATTCTAAGTGTCTGAGAACAGTATGAAAAGGATCCCTAGAGAGATAGACCTTTAAAAACCTCTTCAAGACCTTTCTGCTTAACCAGAAACAGCTCTTAGGTCACTAGCACTAAACCCACCAGACTACATTTAAAAAAGCAATATTTTTAGCGTGTATAGAGCCAACATATTTTCACATGTAAATCGGTAAACTATGTCTTTATTTCAACCAAAACTAAAGTTGTGATGGTTGGAAAAGTGGAAAGGCGACCCAAAACGGCTTTTTGTAGATTTATTTAGTTTTTTGTCAACTTGGAATGAAATGTATTTTACGATGCTAAAATTTGTGTTTATTTACATGGAGTCTGGTAGCTTTAGCGAATTACATTTTTAAAAAAGGATCTTACTCTTTAACACTTAGAATATTAACATGAGTCTGTCAATGGCAAAACAAGCACTTTTGTGAACATACAGTAAATACAAGCTGCACAATAGCCCTATTACCCAACACTTTAGCTTATTTCGCTGACTGCCGACAGCAGTGAACTTGCTTAATACCGGACCAATGTCAAAAATTGTTGTTCCCATCAGTGACTTAGACACAAAAACATAGGAAAATAGGGTCCAGGTTGAAAAAAACGGAAGTTACACATCAAGTTTATAAGATCGTGGTTTGGGTTAAAATCAGACGTTACTTCACTTCCTGAAGGTTACGCACGCGGAAATTCGGCCCTCTTATATTTTGTCATCTTACTTCCTGCTCTGTCATAACTACTACGTCCACTATAGGGTGTCGCCACTAGAAACGTAATCATAGATCGTAATTGCTGCTTGTACAAATACGGTTTGGGAGCGTTTTATGGGGGAGGACAGTCTCCTCCGCGCATGTGTCAGTCGACTCAAAGGGCCATGAGAAACATTAGGATGCACCGCTGTGCTGGCAGCCCCACTGACCCTGATTTATAATAAGTCCATTGTCTTGGGGAACACAGACGTATATCAGGCGCAAATGAAGTAGGACAGGCACTTTAGCTGGGGAGATGAGGTGATTATAGCTCATGGATTAGTCTGCCTGGGTAAGGTGGATCATCAGCCTGACACACACACACACACACACACACACACACACACACACACACACACACACACACACACACACGTTTGTGGCACTATCTTTGTGGGGACCTGTCATTGATATAATGCATTCCCTAGCCCCTTACCCTAACCTTAACCATCAAAACTAAATGCCTAACCTTAACCCTTACCCTCACCCTAACCTAATTCTAACCCTAATCCTAAAACCAAGTCTTAACCCTCAAACAGCCCTTTAAACTTGTAGGGTTCAGCATTTTGGCCCCACAAAGCTGTCAGGACCCCACAAGTATACTGGACTCCCGGTTTTTGGACCCCACAAATATAGTTAAACAAACACACACAATCAAGCTTACATGCACACACGCAAAACACTTAGACCTGCTGTTTTTTCTTTTTACACGTTCATGCCTGTACAGGACACACACACACACGCGCACACACACACACACACACACACACACACACACACACACACACACACACACACACACACACACACACCAGACAGTGGGAAGTGGATTTACTGTAAACAAAGCCCACAGGAACATGATCATGCTGCTGGCGAGTTGGGTTCGGGTCAAATGATTTGATGAATCATGGCGTACAGCAGGTGCATGTCGCTGCGGTTTACATGTTTGTTTGTTTTTTAGTAGGGTTCAGGTATGGACCAGTGGTGGAAGAAGTATTCAGATAATTTCCTTAAGTAAAAGTACTAATACCACACTGTAAAACAGTGGTTCCCAACCTGGGGTCCGGGCACCCCTCAGGGGTCACAGGTGGTGCGCAAGTCTTTATCTGGTTTGAGGGTGAGGTAAAAAACAAATATTTGCACATGTTAAACAAATTATGATAATACACTAGAATATATAATGTATACAACAGTCTGTATATATATATTTATATATATATATATATATATATATATATATATATATATATATATATATGCCACGGCAGCACTATTTTATGAACGAATTAATGTGTGAATGAAACATAGCTTTCAGCTTTTCTTAGACATGAGTGGGGGGGGGGGGGCACCAAGGAAAAAAGGTTGGGAACCACTGCTGTAAAATACTCTGTCACAAGTAAAAGTACTGCATTGAAAATGTTACTAAAAGTATTAAAAGTATAAGAACTCAATGTAGAAAAATCAACAACACATATACAAACACACATATATATACACACACACACACACACACACACACACACACACACACACACATACATACATACATACATACATACATACATACATACATACATACATATATATATATATATATATATATATATATCATTTGATGTGATATCTACCCAATGCCCTTTCTATTCCACTTCATTTTGCACGTGATGAACCCAGAGCTTGCATGCTGGTTAATATATAAAAAAACTCATCATTTGAAAAAGTATTCATCCATTTAAGTGTTGCTTCTACAGAAGCTATTTCATTTGGTGCTCTGAGAAACCCAATAGTTTTTTAAATAAGTGTACACACTGTGGCATCAGCGGCTAAACAGACAGACTCTGAACCATGCGAGATTGACTTCAATGATCCTGTTCAGGTGGAGTAAATCAGTCCGTTTGTGAACAGGAGCCACAGTTGGAGGAGCGGTGGCGGCTGTTCAGTGTCTCTGAAAAGTTTACAACCGCCCCGTTATGTACTGTTGTTATGAGGAGGATTAGTTCAGCAACCAGACTCAAGTCTGTCTGGATCTGCACTCACTCACTAATGGACAATCTCCAAACCTCACCGGGTGATCTTAATGTAGTCTAAAATCATTTTTAGGGGGAAGACACTACAGGCAAAATCATCACTTTTCACTTTGACTTTCACGTTTGGAATTTTGGGGCTATTTTGCTTCCATAACATGTCTTCTTTCAGACTATTGGGAACAAAACATCCAAAATACACATTAAGGCCTAGATGTTTATTTTACCACACTTGTGTATTTGCACCTTTAGATCTCTCCTAAATTCACCAAAAGTTAGCATAAAATAATGCTTTATTTGCATAATATAAAATTCCAGAAAACTTATAATAAAAACATAATTGTCATAATGTCAGTAGTCCAACGCATTCTCATGTATGATATCCTACGAAAAGTTATGCACACTAAAACGTATGATATTATACGAAAACTAGGAGACCTCCGACTGGTCACGGGACATCTGCTACAGAGCTCTGCGCTACAGGGCGGCAGTTGCTAGCTGTTTAAGCCGCTGCAGAGCTCCGCGCTACAGGGCGGCAGATGCTAGCTGTTTAAGCTGCTACAGAGCTCTGCGCTACAGGGCGGCAGATGCTAGCTGTTTAAGCTGCTACAGAGCTCCGCGCTACAGGGCGGCAGATGCTAGCTGTTTAAGCTGCTACAGAGCTCCGCACTACAGGGCCGCAGTTGGTAGCGGTTTAAGCCGCTAAAGAGCTCTGCGCTACAGAGCGGCAGTTGCTATGATGCTCCGTCAGGTCAGCGTTAGTTGGTGGTTCAGTTACCCCGAGAATAGGTGACTGCGAAGCGGGTGCAGAGCACTGCAAGCTGCCGGTCGTGGTGCTGAGTCAGGCCAGCGGTAGTTGGTGGTCTGGTTACCCCAGAATAGATGACTGGGTACAGAGCACCGCAAGCTGCCAGTCATTTTGGCGGAGATTACGGTTAAGTTTAGGCAAGAAAAAGTGAGCGTTATGCGGCGGCAAAAGTTTAGTTTTGGCACCAAACGGACAAGTTAAGTTTAGGAAAAGATAGTGGTTTGAATTTAAACACTCCCAAGGAACACGCATTTCCTGGGTTAAAGTCTTCATTTTCCCCCGGGGAAGGGAACTACGCTCCGTGTCTTGAGAGTCCTGCATGTTAACGCCCACCTCCCTACACGACCAGCCTCGTTCTTATACAGCTGCCGTCAATGTGGTGCACACAGCCAAAAAAAAAACCTGTGTAAATCATATGAATTACAGTGCTTAACTTTTCGCAGCTTTTCAAACGTATGATTCATGAGAACAGGCTGCAGTAATTAACTGATAACCGGTAATTATCATGCTGATAACCGGTAATTTAATGTTTTACCCTATTCACCTGTAGTGTCTTGCAAAATGTATGGAATTTTACAATCCATATCTTTCAAGGCCCTGTTCTTAAAATGAGTTTTGTTCTCAGACGCTGAGCCAGAAATCTCCACTTCACTAGCACTTACATACACCAAACCTAGCAGTTTCATTCCTATCTATATTCTCAAGTTTTCTTTTTTACTTTATTCATATATCATTCATAGGCATCTGTGCAACAATTTATGCCTAAAACATGGCAATTGTTTTATGGCTGCTGACAGTATTTTCTGATATTCGGATTTCCAAAATCCCCTCTGTAAAAACATTTGACTCTAATATGTCAACAAAATAAAACAAGAATTTTGAAACTGGTTTTATCCAATGTTCAGACACCTGCTCTGGAAATGTGCGCACACATTTAACAAGAACATTTTATAATTTGCATATTTAACCCTTGTGTTGACTTCGGGTCACATTGGCCCGTTTAAAATTTTTGTTTTATATCAGAAAATATTGGACGTAGAAATAAGCGCTGAAAATGTGTAGAAGAAAAATTTAAAACGTTGGAAAAAGCAAAAACAAATTGTGAAAAAAGGCGTCACAAATGTCAGAAAAAAAGTGTTTTTTCAAGGTTGAAACGAAGACAACATAGGGGTTAAACATCAAATTTCAAAAAACGTGTAATACAAAAAAGATTTGTCGTCATGTAAGAAATCAACTGCGGAAGTTTCATGGTGATATCTGTTAGTTAAATAAAAAAAGAAAATACCCCAATTCACCTGCAGTGTCTCCCCTTCAAATCCCATCCATACTGAGAAATAGTTCAAATGTACGGAAGAGGATTAGTGCCACAAGTTATAGCTGTATTTGAGTTTAAAGACAGTATTCTGACTTTAATCACAGAATTCGGAGAAAAAAAAAAGTCTGAATTCTGAGATTAAAGTCAGAATTCTGACTTTTGTTCTCAGAATTCTGACTTTAAACTCAGAACTCAAAACTATTTTTCAAATGTGGCCCTAATCCTCTTCTGTACAAATGTTTTCTTCTTTAATGAGCAGCATATTGTATTCCTGCAACAACAAAAAAAGACCTCCTCAGACAATTCATGATGGCTTTCCCATGACCACCACTACGTGGCGCATTGAGTCATGAACTCAAAGCAGTGCACAGCTCACTGGAGATCTACAGCCCTGAAACCTGATGGAGGCAAAGTTTGAAATGTCTGTGAGACTAATGGGAGGCCAATAAAAATGCTCCAAAACTTAATGAAGCAAACTAGAAGAAATGAAAGCTGTTTTGTGCTGACATTAAACTGTGTGTCTGGTGTGGTCATTTAGTGCAGAATGGATATGTAGTTCCCCCCCCCCAAACAAGAGAAAACTCTGCCAGCTGACATACTTTACTATGTCAGCTGAACTATTTCTTTATGGCAGGCATAACACTGGGAGAGCAAATAATTTACTGACAGCACAAACAATTTGATTAAATTCATAAAAAGGAAGTTAATTTGCATTAAAAACAGCTGAACTTTGGTTCAGTCAGACAACTCACGCTTAAAATGTTTATTATAACAGCAGAATGTTGTGTTTTTGGCGGCCAGACTCCGACCTCATCACTCCCCGCAGTTTGTTTTTACATGAGATGATGGGGAGTGATGATAAAGTAGCGTCCCCCCTGGCTGGAGCCTGCAGGTGGATGCTGGGTTGGTGGTGGGGCTGAAAGCAGGCAGCGATACAGGAGCAGGGCAGCCAAATTGATGGGGTGTGTTTGGTTAATTATACGGAGTGTGAAGGGTGTCACGTGTGTATACATCGGTGCAGCTCGACTTGCCTGCCTGAACTAGCTCGCAGGCGTTGCCCCAATAAAATCAACTTTGAACTGGACAGATTGTACGGAAAAGGATAAGAGACAATATAAAAAATATATGAGTTCCAAATTTGTTTGTTTTTTTCCCTCAGAATTCGGACTTAATTCTAAGAATTCTAACTTTAAACAGAATTCTGAATTTAAACTTCTTCAAAATTTAAATTCTGACATTTTCCACATTGGCCCTCATCCTCTTCCGTAAGATTGTGATCGTGTCATTACAAGTGGAAAGTTTATCCGGGGAAAGAGCTTGTTGTGCAGCTTGTTGAAATGAAATGACCTGGGATCTGTCTGCCGGCATGGGAAGCACAGATCTTCTCCTCCAAGGAGGAGGGATGTTGTTTTTATAAAAGAAACGCCCGTCATTCAACCCCCAAAGCCAATCAGACTGCGCGCGTGAAACTGTACACTGCAAGAAATACGTGCAGCAACAAGCAGCTATAGTGCTGCAGCTGGCGGCTCCACGAGAAACCAGATGGATGCAATTTCATCATGACAGCCTCTCCGCAGCCATCAAATGCATCCATTACTGCACAGAATGGTAACATTTGATTTGCTCTTTTTTTTCTTTTCTTTTTCTTTCTTTTTTTTTTTTTTTTTTAAAGGGACATCTGTGCTTTGACGGTGTTATCTGCAACCTGTGAACACGTGGAGCGTCGCAACAAAATTGAGAACAAAGCAAAGCTGATGAATGCATTTGCATGATTCTTTGATTTCATTTCACCCCGAAGAGTCAAACAAACAGTCTCTAAAAAAAATCCAGACCCCACAACTGCAAAAAAAATAAACAAACAGGCGGACATTTCTTGCAGTGTGGCCCTGGCTGGCACAGGGGGAGAGAGAGAGAGAGAGAGAGAGAGAGAGAGAGAGAGAGGGGGGGGTAGGGTGAGGGGGGTGGAAGGGGGTGTTGGTGGAAGCTAGGGGGCTTGTCCGGGAGAGAGCATGGCCGCAGGAGCCGGAGCGCTGCACACTTTTGGTTCGCTTCCTCCACAGTGATAACACCGCTTTCTCGTGCGCTCTCGGTGATGCTGCGGAGCCGCGCGCCAGGGAACATTTAACCCGGAGATTCCATAATTGTGTGTGTGTTTGTGTGTGTGTTTACGATAAAAAGGTTTAATTTACTGCGTTCGTTGTTGCTCGGCACAGCAGAAGCGCTCGTGCTGCTGAGTGTTCAGCCGGAGCTGAAGCTTTAAGTCTTCTTTCTTCTTTCTTTTTTTTTTTGGGAGGGGGGGGGGGCTTCTTGGTTCATTCCCAGCGAACAGGAGGAGAGACTCTGAAAGCTGGAGAGCGCTACGGCACAAGGACTGCGTTTCTGCTCTCTTTATCTTTGTATTGTGGGGAATTCATTCTCTGGTTTTTATTGAGATATTTTCCCCCACTGCGTATAGCTCCTCTCTGGGAAATCCAAGGCGAGTTGGAGAAAGTGTACGCTGCGCAGCGCGGAGTTGAGCCGGAGGAAGATTGTTCAGGCAGAAATATTTGTGGATTTCCAGCGACTATATTCACTACTTAAAGTATCCTAGAACTGTTTTTTTTTTCCGTTTCATTTAAGCGAGTGGAGGAGTGAGCGTTTGGTGCAAAGTCGTTGACCTGACTGACGGAGGACTGAGCAAGAAACGAAAGAGAGGTATTTAGGCTTTTATTTCTTAGTTCTTAAACACCGAGGAGGGAGCTTCTACATCTGTGCGGGAATTAAAACGCTTCAAGTGGACATTTCACCAAACACTTCCAGCAGAATCCTTAAAAAGTCGAACCAGAGGAGAGAGAGAGAGAGAGAGAGAGAGAGAGAGAGAGAGAGAGAGAGAGAGAGAGAGACGGGCTGGAATCAACCTTGGCTTCCCCGGAGTTCCAGAGCCAATATGCCGCAGGTGGAAATGATCCTCATCTTCCTCACACTCATCTTTGCGATGTGTGTGTACGGCCAGGACCCGGCTTCCAAGGTGGTGACGGACCGCTACGCCGTGTACTGGAACCGCACCAACCCAAAGTAAGTAACCCCGCTGAGTGAGCACCGCTCTTCCGCAGGAACGCGCCGGCACACGGGCTCCCTCCGCCCGCTGGAGGCGGCGGACTTCACCCTTGTCGTTGCCCGGTTGTTGCTGCACTCTAACCGGCTTGCAGCAGTTTGATTGTTGAGTGACTGGATGTACAGTGTGTAGCCTACACTCTGAGCCCCATTTAAGACATCACAAGTTGCACACTTCAGAAGCTAAACAGAACGCCACTTTATATAGCCTATTTACAATTTAAAGACGATTCTGTTATTACGTCAATTTGCAACAAAGCGTATTATGATTTAACATTTGCGTTGAGTTATACCATTATGAACTCCTCTTCGTCACACACACACACACACAAGGTTTAGTATTTGTTATGTTACCGGTTGACTACCACCTTTATTTGTTTTTGTCTTCCCTGACGGATTGTTGTCACGCTTGCAGTTAATAATCCTCCATATCTGAACCAATGTTTGTGCAACACCGTAGCGGCATACATCATGACCTTACAGAGGGACAAGGCACTCTCACACAGGGCTGTCCGCTATTACGCACCATTACGCGCTATTACGCATTTATGTTCAGTGTTTTTTTGCTGCACGTTCAGCTCGAGAAATGAAATATATGAGGAGGGTTACAAGCGCCGGCACAGATGCATTCGGCTGAGCTGCGCCGCGGCGTTGAAATAACGCTGAGTCGCTTCCAGTCTGCTGTCATCGATTAGAACTGACGGAATTGCTTTCGTGCCAAATGGAGACTCATCCTGTGAGACTTTGTAGATATGTTTTTGTCTTTAGAGATATATTGTATTTATTTTTTTGTGGAGTTAAGAGTTTGTGGTTTATTCTGCTGTCACAGTGACACAGTGCTCTGCACAGAAAGTGCTCATTGAGTGTCTTTGTTGTGTTTGGTGACTAAAAAAAAACCTGCATTGAAAAACTTTAGGTTGCTTGCTGGTTTAAATTACTACAACCCCCCCCCCCCCCCCCCCCCCCACACACACACACACACAAAAAGTCTGTTCCCCCCCCCCCCCCCCCCACACACACACACACACAAAAAGTCTGTTCATATGAGCCCTGATCCTTCTAGTTTTTAATACTAAAGTGACATTTCTCTTCCTAGACTCCCTCCTGAATGTGTCAGGACTCCTCCCTGGGTGACTCAGTGCCATGGCCTTGGCACTGGAGCACTTAGTGATATAATGAGTGTGTGTCACTTTGTTTCAGTTGGACAGGAATTCTCTGCTCTGGTATTAGCTGGCTACAGTTTCGGCATGAGTCAAAATAAAAGAAAAGAACAAGAAATTATATCAACATTTGCTCAGGAGCGAAAAAAACTGGTCTGTTGGGCTGACAGGGTGTTAATTATTCAAATGCAAATGTTGTGGTGGTGGTGGTGACATCAAAGGCTGAGGGAGTTACTGCTCCGCTAACAGACAGATATCTGAGTCTGATAACGGCTTTCTGTCCCACTCACAGGCTGCACGTTGTTCTGTTTTTTTTTTCTTCTTTTTTCACTCTTGGCTTTCAAACCGACAAGTCTTCAAAATCATACTACGATGTCAGTGGTTTGTTCCCTACCCTCTAATACGACCCACAGGAGCGTTTCATAACCTAACGCCCCTTGAGGTGGAAGGAAATACAACCTTATATCCAAGGGTGTAACTTTGGGTTCCACATTGTGGGGGTTGAGCTCCCCAACTATCCAGAGAAGTCCCGGGACATGTCTGCATGTATTGAGAAAAGAGACAAATACATTGAAGAAATTGTTGAAAAAAATCTCAGAAAAAGCTCCAAAAAATTGTTCACCGTCAAAAGGCTACAAATATCAGAAAAAGTGCCAAAAAAAGGTGAGAAAAACTCATCGAAACATCAACTTTTTGTCCCAAAAAAAAAAAAAAACCTTGAAAAAAGGAACAAAAATGTGGAAACATGCAACAATAACTTTGGAAAAAGCCCAGGATGGATGCTTATATCGAAACCAGAGATAGTAACGGTCACGGTTTTAAACACGTCGTTAACGTGTTTTGGCACAATGTTTGAAAGATTGTGGTTTGGATTCAATTTAGACACTTCTTTACACGTAAAGTTGAAAGATCTCGCTTTTACACCAGGCTCCTGGGTGAAAGTCTTGTGTTTGTTTGACCCCTCCACCACCCCAACCTTCCATCCTAACGTGGAAATTTGGCGCTCTTACACTAGTTAGTGCCATCACTACAAATGTAAATATGAGTCGTAATTGCTGCTTGTACAAAACGACTTATGTGGGCGTTTATTTTTTCCGGGGGAGGACAGTCTCTTTCAAACATTTCCCAGTTCCCAAGTCTGGTTTCTTGGTTGCCATGCTCACCCATCCAAGGGTCCCCCCGCCTACCCCCCTGGCCCACGCTGGGGCAGACAATAAGGGGGTACACAGGGGTATTTCAACTGCGGCCAATGCACAGCGTGGTGCTCGGCCTTGTGAGAGATCCACACATGCTGAGGTCACACACTTGGTAGTAACCAGGCGAGTTGCGGGTTAAGCAGCACAGAGGGGACCGTTGTCAGGGTCAAAACCGGGGCAGTACCGCCTGCCATGGGGCCCGGTGACGGCCCCGGCACGGCACCCCGCCTGGGCTTTGTCTCTGCAGAATGAAGGCTAAATAAATGAGTAACTCTAAATGACTGTCTCCTTTTCTCATTCATGACTTTAATCTAAACCTGACCCCGGCTGTATAATGTAAGAGAGGGCCGTGCTTAAAGCCTGGGGGCCCCCTGACCTGCAGCAGAACCTAACAGTATTCCATACAAGCTCGCAGGGCCCTGGGGTCCCTGCTGTTTAATGTAACCATACTCAGTATTGGAGCTCAGGGAAACCTGCTGTGGTACAGTCCCAACTTCCAGATGAGCTTTCTCACCCCCCTCTTCTGCCTTCTCTGCTGCATATTTGACCAAAGTGGGGAGAAATGGCATCCGGAGCAGCAGTCCATACTCAGCCATTCATGAAATCCCCTACAGGAGCTCTGGAATTGAAATGGGAAGTGAGTCGTGAAAAATGAAAATGCGATGACATTTTCGTGTTTTTCTATTGTTTCTAAGAGGGCTGAAAGGAACCTTTTTTGTTGGAATTCAGATAAACGTGCGTCCATGTTTGCTCTGCTTTCATCTTCCTGCCCTGATGCTTGTTGCTGATTAGGATCAGACGAGCAGGACTCTGAGCGGAGGAGAGGAGGAGTACAGTACAACCCTGAGGATGGCTCAGCTTCTCCTGGAGTTTGAAAAGCTTCCATAATGACAGAAAGTAGCTGTGCTTGTATAAGCTACCTAATGCAATTAAATCAAACTCCAGTGTCAGGGAGCCTTGTTAGAGAGAAACTGCTGAGATACCATTGATGTAATGACCATTAGTTGTTTTTCCGATGCCAGATCTCTCCAACAACCAACCAAAAGGGCTTTAGATAATTGTGCCATTTTGGTATTTATATGTCAAAATGTAATTAATTTAGTGTAGATGCTGCAGTGAAAGCTTTGGCATTGTTCAGTCTACTCAGAGTCAGTCCATTAGTCAAAGTGTGCAAATAGTTGCTATGCAGGTTTGGAAAGTCTGGGAATGCTTCTAATTTAAATTTAGAAAACTTTCACAAATTTAACAAAAACCTGGTAAGAGTACATGGCTAAACACTGACGTTACTCCTTTTAGTTGTAGACTTAGAATGGTTTTAGATTCATGTATAGAAGAATAATGAGGAGTAATGCTTGGTGGGTGTAATGCAAGGTGTTGTTAGCAGAATCTAGTTTATAAATCATACTTGGTTCCACTTTCTAATAAGGCGTACTTTATAAAAGGAATTGTAACAAATGGATTTATTCGTGTTATTGAAACATTTATTTCAGAACATGTAGAACAAAACCAATTTATAAATGACTCATTGACATTTCACATTGACTTTCATCTGAAGACTTGCACTGTCTGTTCAGAATAAATCAAAAGAAAGGGATCCGTTGAACTGAACCATGACTCCTAAACCACAGTATGAACCGAACCGTGACTCCTAAACCATGGTATGAACCGAACCGTGACTCCTAAACCATGGTATTAACTGAACTGTGACTTCTGCGTACCGTTACACCCTAATAGTTATTAAATCATTTATAAATCGATCAGAGGTTGTGGTGGAATTAGCCCTTTGCTATTGTCTGATCTATAAAGCATTAATAATTGATTTATTAACCATTATTAACCATGTTACAACTTACAAACCCTTTATAAAGTATGCCTTATTAGAAAGCTGTAAATGTCAAAAAGCTGTAAATGAATTAATTTTAGTAAAGACACAATCCTTATTAGATGTATGCAGTATTAACAAATGATTTATTAACATGAATAAAGCCATTAGTTACAATTTAAGACTTTAGTGTGTTTTATCTGATTTGATTATAGCAATCCAAACATTTGTCCTTTTTGTGTGATCAATAAAGTGCTACTAACACCGGTATCAGCTATTAATAAAGGCATTAGTTACAGCTTTATAAGAAAGTGGCACCGATACAGAAGCCTCCCAATGAAGACAATAAGTCACAACCCGTAAAATAAAAGCTGTAGCGTTTTTGGTTGAAACGCTCGTGTAAGAAAAATGAGTCACAGATGTTCCTTGTCAGCTTTGCTGTCTGTGTCGGCAACCAAATGATGGAATAAAGTGCATGAGTGGGGTATTTACTGCTGCTCTGACAAGGAGCTATTAGCGAATTCCCTGCTCACCAGCTATTTAGTTGCTTCATTAAAACCCACGCGGGTCCATATGGTCCACATGCAGGCATTGCCGTGGCCCAAGGTGTTTATTTGTTGCTGATAGGCGGGATCAACAGAGAATCAGGGCCGAGTTCCGTCCCTAATCTCCCAAGCTGTTTGTGTCGCCGACGCCATGGAAACTGATACCCCTCGTCATCAAAGAACCTCATTGGGTGGGACTAAGGACCTGACAGCTGGGGAGAGGGGGATTCCAGCATTCAGAGAGAGCACTGTCACCCCAGGGGTTTCCTTTAATCCTTGATAATGCCCATCCAAAGCCTTCCCAAGCAGATGCAACATATTTCTCAATAAGACAATCAAAGAATCATTTCAGTGGCCCGTTTGCATTTCTGTTATAAGTGTGTTTATTGACTTACAGCAGTGGTTTCCTACCCTTTTTGGTCCGAGGTACCCTCAGAGCCATGTCAGATGAACTCACGTACCCCTTCATCAATTCCCAAGTTATGTTCCAAATGGAGAATGTCCTCCCCCCGTAAAAAACAGTCCCATAGGTCGCTTGTTCAAGCAGCAATTACGACCTGTATTTAGAGTAATGGCCCAGGCTAGTCATTTTGTCGGGAGCAAAGCAGGAAGTAAGGTGACGTACTATAAGAGTGCCACATTTCCATGTAAGGAGGCAGGTTGGGTTGGTGGATGGGTCGAACAAAACAAAAGACTTTCACTTCAGGGTTCGAGTCCTGTTTGAGAATCAAAGTAAATGGCGACCCTAACGCCTAACTTAATCGGAAGTGATCTTATATCTTTTTCTTAAACCCAACTAAGTAGACTTGGTGCGTAAACATAACCAAGTCATTTTTGTGCCTAAACAAAGGCAAACTAATTGCCCAAATGTATAACACTATTCGTTATATAAAAGTGGTTGTTTATTTTTTTATACAATTAAACTGTCAGTATTAAGGTTGGTTTGGTCAGTAATTGACTAAAACTAGCATACTGGGCTACTACTACTTAAAACTAAGCTGAACATTGACCATCCATCCGTTTACTTTTAGCTTCATTTCAACCATTTATCCAGTACTTGTAACTTATCATTTGAACTGTTTAGCAATTACTTCTAGCTATTTATTTCTACCATTTAGTCATTACTTTTTGCTACCCATTTTAAATTCTGTGCTCGCTTGCTAACTACTTTTCTCTTACATAACTGTAACATGCAGTGTTCTTACAGTTGACTTAATGTATATATATTTTTTATTCAAACCATAATTTCAAAATTTTCAAATTAGTAGCTAGCTAACTGACAATATTGCCCCGTGCCCCCGTTGGGTACAAGTACCCCTGGTTGGGAATCATTGACTTAGAAGACCTCTGATGATCCACAAACTGTCTTTCCTCTCAGTTTCCAGACATAATTGATTGCTTCTGGTTGAGCTAATACCTCAGAAATGGTACTTAAGGTCCTTGACTCGATGCTTGCACACATTTCTTGTCATAGCAGAACAACCTTCGCTATTTGCTTTTCTTACTCTGCTCTCTTTTTAATCTCCACTTAAGGAAACAATACTTCACTTTTCACTTGGTTGCCAGCTGATGTTGTGATAGTTTCCCAGTGGCATTGTGAGTTGCCCCGATCGCATTGTTCCCAGTGTTTACCCTCGCTTTCCCCCTCTCAGCCTTTCCCTGGCTCCCTGCCGCTCGGTTCCGCTTGGATTGAAAAACAGGCACAAAAAGGCAAACCACGTCCAAATATTGACTGGACCTCAAGACCGCAGCCCTCTCCCAAGCACCATTGTTCCGCTCGAACTCAGCGGCCCATGGACGGCTTTTAGCTGTGCAGAGAGACGGACTGAGAGCAGGAGATGGGAGAGGATGGTTGTGGAGAGTGTGCATATGTTATCGGAGGTGGGGCAAGGGGGATTATAATAGGACAGGACAGGACAATACAGTCGCGGGGGTGAGAGAAACTTCCTCATAAGAGGCCAGAGGCTACGACAGAGGAAACAGTGTCCAGGCCGCGGAGTCCCAGGGTGGGGTCAGAACCAATGTTTCCACCCTCAGGAAGTGTCAATCTCTAAAGGCATCAAAGAGAGCCTGGCTGAATGTGATTTCCTGCAGAGTAGGGTTCAGAAACTATCAATAAAGTGAGGATGAGAGGCTTCTTATCTGAGGTTTACTTTCCATTTTATTACAAAGTGCAAGCAGCATTAAGCCTGCTCGCAGCACTTCAGTCTCTCAGTGCTTGAAATGAAAAGAGCGTCACATCGCCAGTGGTGGAATGGGAACTAAGTAGATTTACTCAAGCACTGTACTTAAGTAAAAATTTGAGTCTTTTCTTTTCATGCCACTTTCTACTTCTACTCCACTACATTTCAGATGGACATGTTGTACTTTTTACTCCACTTCATTTATCTGACAACTTTAGTTACTGGTTCCAAACTAAGAATATTGCACACAAAACACACAAAGTTTATAAAATATGTTTTATTTTAAATTAAACTACCCAACAATACAACAGACTTTTACTTGTAACAGTATTTTTTACAATGTGGTACTCTGTCATATTGTGCCAGTTTGCTACCACTCGGAGTACTTTAATCAGTCATGCCTTACGGAATGTACTTAATAAGACTGAGCTCCATAGACTCAGTTCTCCGCAGATTGGGTGTTGGGGGGCAGTTGTCCTGTGGAGACACCCGACATTCCCCCATGCTCTCTACGACCCTGCCTGGAGAGAGAGGCCACCCCCGCCCTCCCTTTACGCTCTCACTAATAAGGCGAGGCCCTCAGGCCGACAGGGGCTGATTGACAGGAAGCAGTGACGAAAGGTTACTAATAAGCGTGGACGCTTTATTGGTTCACGGCAAATGTTCTCTGTGCTTTGGCACAGCAAATGCACTGGCGGTTACAGTCATTGTGTTGCAGGTTGGTGCATGTTCTTTTCATTTGCTATTTTTTCTTCATCACAAGCAATTTCCATGTTGAAAAGGTTTTGAGCTCAAAAAAGTATTGGTTTCCTAACATAAGACCAAACAAATCGTCAAAGTGCAGCATGATCACTTAATTCCGATTCCAGTAGAAGTCAAGTTCTTTCATGATTTTTTCTAGAATTTAGTGACCGTAATCATGAATGGAATGGAATTGAGACAAATTTGACTTGAATTTCGAAAATTTGACATAAAAGCGAACGAATCGACCAACGCAGGACCCTTGTTTCAAGAATGTTCTAGAACTGAGTCTCTTTATCTTGGAAGAAGACTGAAGTACTGACCGAGGTAAATCGTTGAACTGGAAACAAGAAAGAAAAAAATAAATAATTCACACTTCAAATCTAGAAAAATCCATTTAGCAGAAGTAACTTAAACATGTTTCCATTTCAAATCAACTACTTCAAGAATATTTTTAGAACTTTGTTTGTCAGTATCTTGATAGAAAAAAAATAGAATACACTTTATTTTAGAAATCTTTACTTAAAATATGTAAAAGCAAATATACCGGTGAAGCTGGATGACTTCTGTCCAATAGAAGTCCACTTGTTACAAGAATGTTCTAGAATTGATTTTCATTATCTTGAAAGAAGACAGAACAAGTCAAATTGCTGCACCGGAATCAAGAAAAAACTAACTTGAATCTGACTGAATTCTACTCAAAAGTGAGAAAAAAATTCAAACACTAGAATGTTTCTTGATCTAGAAAACCTAAAGAAAAGCTGTCAGTGGTATGATTATTCCAACCTGTTTTTCATATACAATAATAAACATGTTTCAAGAATGGATCCAGAATTGATCCTGTTATTATCTTGAAGGAAGGGAAATTGTGACTTGAATGTGAAGAGAAAAAAAAAATCACCAAACCTATTAGACAGGTGGAAACAGGTTAAAATAATCTTTCTAAATCAGCAGATTATTTGCAATTGTTGAAGAAAACTTTTATGACTTGATGAGATTGATAGTGTCCTGATCAGATACTGTGTGAGCTTGCCGTCCTGAGTTTTATATGCACGACAGTCATTGGATTAGTGGGGGGGGGGGGGGGGGGGGCTCCAGGCCTAATCTCAGTCTCACTCCGCTGCACAGAGGTTCACTTTTCTGCCGTTTGAATCTTTTTGTGTTTGTGTGTGTGTGTGTGTGTGTGTGTGTATGTGTGTATGCTGTTTAAATGTGAGTGGTGAAATGGCATCCCCCGTGTCTTTGTAGGCACCGGTGAGGGTATTAGCAAAGAGGCTCTAAGGGGCTTAAGAGGTCAGCCCTCCCTTTGTGTGGAGACACAAAACACTTCCTGTGGGACCCTTCACCCCTCTGTGTTCTCCCCTCAGAAAGCCAGGCCCTGCCTGACCATTCACATTAATCAGCCTTAGCTCCTAATGACTGCGGTAAAGCTTCGGAAAACGGCCTCTGAAAAAGCTCCTAAAGAGCCACTAAGCTGCTAACAGACAGGGCAAGGCTGCTGCTGGTTTGTAGGGCAGCACACCGTATCACAAAGAGTGCAGGGCGGCTGCTTGGCCAATGCTACAGCCCCTCTGTACACTCCTCAAACACCCAAAAATAGTGAAACAGGAGTTTTTTTGTTTGGAAACTAGAGTCCAAAAAACAGTGAAAGTTTGACAGAGAACGCTACAGCTGCACTGAAAAAAGTTGACCGTTAAATCTTTGTATTATCGGCTGTAGAAGTCTTTGTTTCAATCATTTTCTACATTTTGTCTTGATTCTAGTGCGACAATTGGCCTTACTTTATGTTTTTTCTTCCAGAAATGTCTTTAAACAAGTTGCTTTGTATGAGTCACATGTTGGAATTATGTCAACACAAAGTCTTAGATTATTTTGACTTGGTTTTAAGCATTTTCTACATTTTGGCTTCATTTTAGTGCAACTGTTGGCCTTATCCTATGTTTTTTCTTACTAGAAGAAGTCTTAAAACAAGTTGATTTGTATTGGAAACAGGCTGGAATAATGTTACAATCACTGGTTTATCTTTCCTCCAGACTTTAAGGAGTCATAATAGACAACATGACTTGATAATAGGGAGATTTTTCGCAGTGTAGCTGTTAAAAGGTGCATTTTCTACTCCATTCTAAAAGTAGAATCAATATAAAGGATGAGTGGATTTAACTAGACAGCTGCAACTAACAGCTATTTTTAATTGTCGAATAATTCTGTTGATTATTTTCTGGATTAATGGATTAGTTGTTGTGGTCTAGAAAATGTCAGAAAATGATGAAAAATGTCGATCAGTGTTTCCCAAAGCCCAAGATGAAATGCCCTTAAATGTCTTGTTTTGTCCACAACTCAAATAGATTCAGTATACAGTCACAGAGGAGCGAAGAAACTAGAAAATATTCACATTTAAGAAGCCGGAATCAAAGATTTGTTTTTCATAAGAAAGGACGCAAACCCATTAATGAATTATCATCGGGCATTGCGAACTAGCAATAGTTCGAAATGCTATGATGCTGTGCATTGGAGAGGTGTTGCACAAATGTTTATGTCTAAGCATCTGTCCCTATTCAAATAAACATGAAATGAAGAAAAAAATAAATAAAAAATGGCAGATTAATTTAAGACTTGTCAACTAATCGAATGATCGTTGAAGCTCTAGATTCAACAGCACTGAGTGAAAGAAGTCGGCAGTGTTTTCTTTTGCATGTTTGGATTATTGTACGTAGGTGAATACCTCTCTTTGTTGGATTATTCAGCTTCACTTTGGACTCCAAACTGTTAAAAGTCTGTGGTTTTTGACTCGTTAGCTGTGATGTCAGTACGGGGAAGGCTTTGCTGTCTCTTCTGCTTCAAGACAAATGGAGGCAATAAGAACATTGGCACGTCTGGAGATTGAAATCATATATGATTACAGCTGAAATGTCAATTGGCTCAAAGTGTGATGATTTTTGACAGCGGGGGCCAAACCTCGGAGTAAATGTTTCTGGAAGTGTATTTGGGTCACCGGGGCCTCTGGAGGGATGCCTGAAACTAAAGAGTATGTGTTCCTCCTCATCAGGGCCATAGTTCCTGATTTTAAATGGCTGCTGACTCTTGCTTAGCTCTTTGTGTATCTTGGAAGAAATTAAGACAAAGCTGACGTGTGAACGCATTGCTCTTCCTGTCGATGTTTTTGTGTGAATCGTGTGAGATTCACAGTGCCGGCACATACAATATAGGCTAGTTTGTCTTTCGGCCACGCAGGCAAACCCAAAACATCTCTGATGAGGCAAAAATATGCTTTTGTGGGAGACGGCGCTGCGGTGTAATTGCTTACGTTTCTCCGGTTCAAATGTCTCCTGGAATCATTTGGGGTAAGAGGGTTTTATCTGATGCAGCGGTGGAAGAGGTATTCAGATCCTTCACTTAAAAGTACTAATACCACACTGTAAAAATACTGTGTTACAAATAGGTATAGGCCGATTATTGGGCCCTCTGCTTCAGTTCCACCCACCACTGAGTCTGACTTAATGTCCCGCCCACAACGCTATCTGACTCTCTGTTACTGTGTGTTATGTTGAAAGTTTTTAATGTATTAAATAATTGCTTAAAGCATTTAAACTAAGTTTTGTGTTGGATTTTTGTAACATCCCAAAAACTTGATTTTGACTTAAAGATTTTCATCTTCACTGTAAATGCATATCGGTTCCAAATATCCGTTATCGTTTGCATTAATAATCGGTATCGGCTTTGAAAAACCAGTATCGGTCGATTCCCCAGTTACAAGTAAAAGTACAGTACTTGAGTAAACATACTTAGTGACATTTCACCACTGATCTGTTGATGGTTTGGAGCTGAACCGCAACAGAGGAGCAAGTTTCAGCTTGTTTTCTCCGTTTTTCAGCCACCCGCGGTGCAGACTAAGGAAAGGGTGTGGGGGGGGGAATTGTCATGATTGTGTCTGCGTGTGAAGAACAGTTGTTGCATGAACTCACCGTGACTTTGCGGAACCCTTTCGTGTGGCTCTCCGGTCCGTTGGGACTCAAAGTGTTTCCTCCTGTTGGATTTCAGCACACTTGGTGCTCTGGGAATCCATGAAATATTAAAAAAGCTGTTGTGTGATCACACGATATAGAGCCTGGACAAACCTTGACACGCAACCTGGAGAAATCCAGGTCAGGACCGCCACCACTTTAATACAGGGGTTGACATTATGTCGGGCTTTTATTTTATGTTTCCTTTTTATTTATTTTTTTAACTAATCTTTTCCTGGCCTTGATGATGAATTACTGCGATTAAATCGTTTTTTTTGTTGTTGGTATTTTATCATCGCACAACTTGAGTTGCAGGGTCATTAATTGAAATCTAAGACTGCTAACATGTGTAGCTACACTTTCCACGAGGATGTGGCTGACTTCTCCTCCTCTTCGCCTTCTTCTTTTCAATGTGCTGCTGCTGCTGCTGCGTTGGTGCGGGGAGCACAAGGCAGCCATTTTCCAAAATTCGGCTCCATTTTGTTTCAAGGAATAAAAAAAAAAAGTAGGTTACGAATCCTGGGATGTCACTTGAGCATTCCCAGATCCGACGCTCAACTACTACAAAGAAAAAAAATCCCCATCTTATACAGACAGACGTACATGACTCCATAGGAAGTCATTTATGCCTGTTAACAAGTTATTAAAGTCGGATTTTCCTAAAAACTGGAAAATATCCATGTGAAGTTCAAATATTTCATTCTAGATTTCTTGATTCTAGTGCATTGTCATGCTTTTTTTCCTTTTTCTTGTCTAGTTTCAAGTCAACTCCAAATTTAATTTACATAGCCCACTATCACAAATTTGCCTTAAATATGACAGACATTCATTTCCAGAAAATCTTGTTCCTTGGAAGTTCTTGCTATTGGTTTCTATTAGAATTGTAAAAAGTACTTTTTCTGTGCAGACAGACAGCTTCCCTTGTGTGAAGAAAATGTCTTTGTTTTTTCAGGATATATATAATGTATAAATATGATTTTTGTTTTGCGAAATGGAAATTACCGTCTGAACTTTGTGGCCTTTTTTTTTCATCTTTTGACATTGTATGAGCAGACGGATAAAGGCTGAACTTGAGTGTGAGAAGTGAGAAGCAGCACTGCCACAAACAAGCTAAAATATTGGGGACTTTGATATTTACTAGTTTGAAACAAAACTAATCAAGCAGTGAAGAAGACAAAATGACTCGATTTTCCTGAAACTGCTATATCAAATCCGGCCACGACAAAACATCATCTCATCTTAAATGGAGCTGCATAGATGAATTGATTAGTTGTCAACTGATAAATCAATTCCCAAACTACTTTGATGATCGATTATCAGTTTGAGCCGTAAAACAAGTAAAGATTCTGCCATTCCAGATTCCTAAATGTGAATATTCTCTAGTTTGTTCTCTCCTCTGTGAATATATTTGAGCAACACTTTTTTAGACATGTTTGTTGTGAACAAATCCATCGAAAAACCAATTACCCCGGAACAAGTTTAATAACTCAAATTGGGTGCCAAGATTATTGACCTTGGACACCCGGGGAAGCCAAGTTGGTAGAGCACATGGCAGAGGGTTTGTTCCTCGACGCAGAGGTCCGGGGTTCGAATCCGACCTGCGGCAATGTCATGCACGTCTCCCCCCCCCCCCCTCTCTCCCCCCTTTGATATCTAAGCTGTCCTAGTGATTAAAGGCAGAAAATGCCCCAAAAATTCATCTTTCAAAAAAGATAACGATTATTGATTTTGAAATAGGAGTTGATCATCCTTAAATAATGTTTCATGGCTTAGCCTACTGAGCTCTAATTGACCTACTAACACATTGATGGCGGTCCATGCTGCGATGTGTTAGTTTGTGTGTGGCGTCCTATAGGAGCTGGCACCTTGGCTCCAGCGTATCACTGCAGCACGGCGGGAACACGCTGCACGGGCAGACGCTGCCAGCGCAGTAGCGCTGATGATCCTCTTTCATGTCTTGGCTCCAATCGGGAGGCGGGGGGGGGGGGGGGGGGGGATTTGGGGCCGGAGTTATTCTAGTGCATAATTGATGGAGGAGTTAGAATAGCAGAAGTAATGCGATGAGAGGGTGCAGCCGAGCGGAGCGAGGGATCGCGTGCGTGGGGCTGCAAACATTGCAGGGGACGAGAGGAGGGCATCTGGCGGAGAACAGGTCCCAGCGCTGACAAGACACAGAATATGTCAGCGCTCCTTCAGCCAATCGCAGCGCTCCTCTTCCCCGCCCAATCAGATGTATCTCCTCGGAGTGGAGTACTACGTTCCCATGAACCAGGCAAGAGACTTCTAGGAGCACTCGTCGGCTTCTGTTCCTTTATGTTTTGTGGGTTTTAATTTTATCTTTTTTTTTTTTTTTTAACTTCACTTTTATTCCAGTAAGCACTTACAGGTTATGGCAAGGGCTGCACGCTGTGAGGAAAAATGCGCTATTGGCAATAATGATATAACTTGTGACAAATAAGTGTATTCAGTTCTGGATTTCTGCTTCTTGCAGTATTCTGCTCAAATACGACAAATTGTTTGTAGAATTTAAAAAAGAAAGAAAGCAAATCCTGTCCAACATTTTATTGAACAAACTGAACATTGAATTAACAATAAAAGACACCGCTAAAAAAGGAATGGCAGTTGCATTTTAATGTGCAGTTTTCGACTGATATGTCCTTTTTAAAATAACACAAAAAAAACAGTCGCAAAATGTCACAGCCTTATGCGATGTGTTTATTGCGGCAGCTGATGCAATTGATCTCGATGACGATTAAAAAAACAAGATATTGTGCAGCCCTAGTGTTAAAACTTAACAGGACTATGAGATTGTTTTTGTTTGTTTATTAGCCTAGTTCTGATTTACGAAACAAAAACCAGGTTATTTCTACAGGTTTAGGTTACAAAAGATATTCCCCCTATACGTAAATAAAGCCCCTGTCAACAGTAAGAGAGACTGAGAGTGACAGATTTTAAAGTGCAGTTCTCTGCTGATATTTTCTTTCAACCAACACAAAAAAATCTCGAAATGTCTTTATTATATCGCGATTGTTCTTAGTACTATCACATTACACTCCCCCCTCCCCCCCCGCCCTCCCCCCTCCGAGATCTTACATTTCAGACATGTTTCAGATGCCAGATATTATTTGTGGTTTTAAATCTGATTGGGACATATTATTGAGATAATCACATTTTACTGGAGATTCCTTTAAACTGGAAAGGAATGTTGTAAATCACCTTGGGAGGGGGGGGGGGGGGGTGGAGCTTTTTTTTGGGCCTTAGAAGGCTTTCTTTCTTTGTCCCTGTACTATCAGCGACGACAGGGTGGATATCGCACCTAGACGAGCACCTACAAAAGAGAAACTAATGGCCCAACGCGCTTGTATTGTCTGATTCACAAAAGGCGACCCGTCCCCGTCCCGCTTCAAAGAGACTGAGCAACTCTGAGGGAACAAATCCCAAAAACGCAGGAGATGGGTTTCAGCCAGCAACCAACCTCGCCCAGAGTTTCACTCTGATTCAATGTCATGAATAAAGTAAAAAAAAAAAAAGAATGTTTGAAATTAATAATGTCAGGGGAAAAAAATTATTAGGGTTAGAAAAGGGTTAGGGGTTAGGGTTAGGGGTTAGGGTTATACAAAATATGGAATCACTGCAAAAAATAGATATACGTGTGATTTTGTCTAAGAATTGGAAGATAAGTCAATAGAGTGAAAAGAAAATTAAAAACAAACAAACGTCATTGATTAAAACTTCATAAAGCGAGAAAATCCTCACTTTACTCTGGCACTGAATTGATCACTTCATAGTAATATGAAGTTGTTATGACTTACAAACACAAGAGCACTGCAATAAACAAAAGCTACTTCCAACCAGGTGAAATGATGGCACTTGATTTTAGTAGAAGCATTTTATATAAAACGAAAAAGTCTGTATTATGGAATAACACAGAAATAAGTTGGGAAAGCTGACTCTGAACACTAAAATAAAACCTTAATTTGAGCTGGAACCATTTTTAACCTCATTAACAGGTTAGCATTTTTTTTTATGAAATATGCTTCTGGAATTAAGTGAATTGGAAAAATGGGAGTTTTTTTGCACAGTAATCAGCACACCTCCAAATACATTTGGTCTCTTATTATTATTATTATTATTACTACTACTACTACTACTACTACTACACAGAGCTAATGATTCCTACATACAGATTTTGTTTTGTATCCATTAGTTTTATATTCTGTCCTAATATGCAAAATGTGCATTCGACACAGCTAATGGGGAATTTATTGTAATTTCACAGGCAGTGAGCGTGTTCTTTTAATTACCCAGAGTTCAGTGTGCTACTGTCTGAAACCCCGAACTGTCCAGCGGAGCACTTAGAGGCCACTAGACCGCCACGGTGCCTATATTAAGATCATAAAACCCGGCTCATGAAGGAGTTTTTATTTGTTTCCTGAGTGGGCCGGCTGCTCAGGTTTCCATCAGAAGTCTTTATAGGTCCGTGCTCATATTTCTGTCTCTGATGGAGTTGACTAGTCACTTTTAGTGGACTTTTGTGCGTGGTCACCAAAAGTTCACAAATTATTTATTTTTTGTATTTTTGTTAATGGAGTTTTTTGGCTTTGTTTTTTTAACTGCAACTTTGGAATCTCTGTGGTGTGATTTTATGGCAGCTGTTAGAATAAAATCTACACATTCAGATGCAAGATGTATTTTTTTTTTTAATTCATAGCTAAATATTTAAATGTTAAGGAAATGTTAAGACGACCTTTTTATTAGTATTATCTTTGCCTGCATTCACACAGCTGTTATGATTATTCATATGTCATGGCTTACACTCAATTTCTCACTATGGCCTTCATTTGTATTCATAGTTACGTACTCGTAAAAATATTTTTAAATGCTAATTAAAAAAAAAAAGAAAAAATCATGAAAGTAGAATTTGTTTAAAGCAAAATTTTTATTTTGGCATAAACATAATTATAGATCGTACTGTTCTTTGAAATGAAAATACATCAAAATTATACAATTTACTTTCACAACGTGTATAGCTTGTATCTGCATAGATGCATTTGCCCGAATATGTCATATTGTACGTCTCCAGTATGTAATGTGACATCACAGTTCACCTAAAGTAATTTAATTCTTACATTCTGTGTTAAAACTGACAGAAGGTATTAATTCAACCGCATTTTCGCATGTAATAAACGATAAATTGACTTCAAAATAGATTTTTTTTTTAAATCATGATAAATGTATTGATTTTACATTCATTTTCATTTGATTTGGGATTTTTTTACATGGTTGTAGCTATAGTTCTGGAAATGTATGCGATATTTAGTCCTATGAGTGGTGTTAAACTACTTTGGGGTAAAAAAAAGACACTAATTGAAAAGCGAGGTGGTTGGTTCCGTGGTTGCGTTGATGCAGCCATGTGTCGCTGGCGCTGAGTTCTACGTCTGTCACTTCCCCTCAGTTTGACTGGTCTAAGCGTGTGTGGTTACGGACTGCAATAAAAACGGGGGGAAGAATTGATCGAAGGAGAAGAAGAAGAAACAAATGGGCCTGAAGTGTGTATGTTGAAGTCCCGTGACTGCTCATCTGGGTCACAAGGTTCTTCCAGAAGAAGAAGAAGAGGTGGTGGTGGTGAGGTCTAGACACGCGATGCACGGGGGGGTTAGAGAAACACGTCACACACATTTACCATCCACCAAGCCACTCCTATATGGAGGCAGGCCCCTTCGAAAAATTTGCCCAGCAACCCAGCAGTGGAGTGGGATATGTCTTTGACACACTTTTTGTATTTTATTTTTATTTTTTTCCAATCCGAAATCACAGAGTGAAGACTGCGTGACTATACTCTGTGTCGAGATGATAACAATACTTTAAACACATATTCCCTGTGTTGAATTAAGAGTTTGAGAAGCAACTGTGTGGAGGCTGAAGCCCTAGCTGAGAGTTTTTTTTATTTTATTTTACATTTGGTGATCTCAAGTCTCTGACATTTGGAGCCTAAAATTTCTAAAATTAGGTTACACATCCTCCCCACTACAGTGTAAATGGATAAATCTGCAAAATGTGTTCCAGCCACCCCCCCCAAAAAAAACGATGAAGAAGAAGAAAAAAATAATACCAGGGGTGTGTCCTCTCACAAAGTCACCAATCAGGATTAACCCGTAAGCCTGCGGCAGCCAATGAGCTGTGGAGGCAGGCAGCTGTGCTTTCATTGGCCCCGTCGGTCAAGCCACGGATAACCAAAACTGTGCCAGATACACCAGGGTAGAAATAACCCAAAATTCCTTGCTGCCTGAAGGGAGCGACGCTCTTCTTAATGCAGCATGCTGAACTCGTGCTGCAGCAGCCTGCTGCTTTCTGGTGGATGCAGACTCAAATGCCAACAACTATCTGAGATAATCACTATCTGTACAGTGTCTATTCGTCATGGCAAGGACACACACACACACACACACACACACACACACACACACACACACACACACACACACACACACACACACACACACACACACACAGTTGTGTCCGCCACAGTATAAATGTTACTGAAGGTTACAGGGAGCTGAGTTTGCTTTCTCTCTTCCTTGCTCCCTCATTATATTTCTCTCTCTCCGTCTTTTCCTTTCAAGAAAGCTCCAAGCTTTTTTGTCCCCCAAGAATTACCTCAAACTTGTGACAATTCAAATCACTCCGAGTTAAAAATCTGTAAAGATTGAGCACTACATGTTCTGTACAGTTTCCTTATTAAAGAAATGACTAATACAAACAACTATGTAAAATAAACAACTGGCTGTTAACTATACAATTTCAGATTTGGTTTTAGCGTATATAAACCCCCCATAATTGGTGTTCGTGTAAATGCTCAAATTTGTTATACATACCACAGCTCAATATCCCAAATTCTATTATTGTGCCCCCCTCCTGAACCCTTTTTAATTTATTTGAATACTGACGTTTTTATACCATCTTTAGAGTTAGCTGTCCAAAAGCCAAAATGTCATGATACTCACAAATTGCCCAAATGTGGTTTAATGATACCAAATTGTTCGTTATTTGGCATCATCTTAAAACTTTTAAAAGCATCAGACTTTGTAAATGCAGCGCAAACAACCCATACGACACATTTGTTACACAGCCCTTATTAAAAACGTGCTTGGCATAATCCAGACATATGTTATAGTTCATGCAAATCACCTATATTTGCTAGTGTCTTAAAATGGTGTAATTTAAGATAATCACAAGATTTGTTACAGTATCAGAATCCCATCATTTAGAGAAGCAGCCTCAACATTTGTAAGAATTACAAAATGTGCATATAGAGCCCAAAGACATGTCTTATCATGGTCATAGTGCATGTTTATATCCCCAAAATTTGCTGTACTGTCCCAAAAATGTGTAATTTGTGACAACTGCGAAATTTGTTTTCACAGGATCTCCAAATTTGGTTCAGTAAATGTATTTATTTTGATCCCAAAATGTGTTATAGGGCTGTGAAATGTATCCTAAAATATACTATGGTGCAAATGGATACTAAAAGCCAGTGTAGTGGCCCTAAAATTGGTTATGTGTGATAATCGCAACATTTTTTACAGTTTCAGAATATATTTGCAAAAGTTGTATGTAGGGGACACAGAAGCTTCTTGTCATGATTGAAAACATGTTTTAGTGCACACAAATACTACAGATTTGGTGTAGTGTCCTAAAAAAATGTATATGTGAAAGTCACCAAATTTGTCATAGCACCACAAAATCCACTTAAAATATATATATCGTCGCTGTCGGGCACAAACCTATGGCCATATTTTGTTATTTTAATTCTCTTTCAAAGATGAATGCTATTGGTCACCCTTTATGTCTGTCTGTGGCTTTTTACAAATATTTAAGGTGAATAGCTCAGTACATAGTTTTCAAATTAGCCTTTTTTTTCGGCAAAAGTATATATATATATATATATATATATATATATATATATATATATCTCATTTTCATAAAATAAATGCGTTATGGCAACGCATACTACCACTCATCGTTTTCAACCAATATGTATTTGTTACAGTTCCCAAAATATGTTTTGTATAAAACCAAAATTTTGTATAGCCCCAGAAATCCGGACATGCAGGAGAACATGCTCAAAATTTGCTGTAGCAACCCCAAATTACAAACTGCTGCCAAGCTAGTGCACTAATCACCATCAAGACATACACCTTTCAGATTATTATATTTAGATATTTTATTAATAACAAACAACTAAGAAACGCTCCACGTTTTCTGCACACTGCCCTTGTTGCCCTGAGCTGCGTATTGATTCGGCTCGGCTAACCCCGGGGTCCAGATGTTTTTCATCCAGCTGCTGACTCCTGCCGCTGAGCTATCACATATGATGAGGGCGATTAAAGCTTCTCAGACTTCACAGCTTTGTTCTACTCCGTCAAAAAAAAAAATCCACCTCAGCTGACTCCTTCACTCTCTGCCAGGTTTGAGCTGAAGTCACTTCCTCCATTCCTCCGTGTGTGCAACATACAACGAGCTGGCGTTCGGCCTCCAGACAACACTAATGCTTCAAGTAGGGCTGCAACTAACGGTTATTTATGTCGTCCATAATCTGCCGATTATTTTCTCATTTCATCGATTAATCGTTTGGTCTATCAAATGTCAGAAAATAGTCAAAAAATGCCCATCCCACTTTCTTCAAAAGTCCAAAAGTGGTGTTTTTAAATGTTTAGTTTTTTATCCAAAACCCAAAGATATTCCGTTTAATATGATAGAAAACAGAGAAGAGCAGGAAACCTCCATATTGGAGACTCTGAAAACAGCATTTTCTGCCATTTTTGCATGAAATTATTACTTTGACGATTCATTTATTATCAAAATAGTTGGTGATTATATTTTTGTAGAGATTGACTAATCAATAAGTCGACTAATCGTTCCAGCTTCAAGTCTTCCTTCAGAATTTGGACCTGTGTTGTGAGCGAGGACCATTTTTGTTCTTCTTTTGAGAAAATGCTTTTTTGTTTGCGATCCCGTACATAAAAAGGTTCACATGCTGCACAGATGAATGTCAGCGCATTGGGGACTTTAATTTGGCGGTATGCTCTGTGGGTGCAGACACACATTTAATCGGCTGTGGAAAATGAGTCTGCAGACTTTGGGGAGACAGTGTGAACGCACACACACACACACACACACACACACACACACACACACATTTTTACTTTACAAACACACAGACAGGCCACGCATATCTTCACAAACACACACACTGATGCAGACTTGTGAGCAGGGTGTCATATGTTTATCCTGTAAGTCAGCTGTTTGATCATAATTTGTGATTAATCAACCATGAGAGCTTTTGAATTAAGTGCAGCTTTTCATGTCAGAGTAACTGCAGCCTAATCCGTCTGGCCTTTCCCAAATGCTTTATAGTTGAGCAGAGCAGATGACACAGAGTGGGGTGGCTCAGTGCTGGTGCTGGTTATAGAATGCCTTAGAACTAGAAAAGTCGCCGCTTTTAGTGCCAGCCGTGTCTTGAGCGCAATAAATTCCTGCCCCACTGATGAAATGTGTATCCAGGAGGATATTTTATATCTCGGAAGCATCTGCCTTCACATTCAGACAGTTTGTCACATCTACACGATCTGAGCAGGCGCGCGTAGCAAGTCTCACTGCCACTGTGGGTCAACCTTAGCACAAATCAGAGCCACTACAGACCATTAACTAATAACAGTATTTATTTTACAACTGCTCACACACATACACAAACATAAATTCACAAACTTTCTGAGCATGCGAATTCTCTCTCGCGCGCAATCCAGTGGCAGTGATTCCCAACCAGGGATATGTGTACATGTAGCTCAACTTTAAAAAAATAATAGAAATTATGATTTGATTGGATGGGGGTGTGTGTGTGTATGTGCAAAATCACAGAAGGCTTGTATCACGTGGATGCAAGTTCCACATGGGAGAGACAGAAACTACCAGTATAGCTTTAGAGGAAACGCTGATGGATAAATGGTTGAAAAAAATTCCATCTACACTTCAAGCAGTAGTGGCTAGAAGGGTTGTAGTAGTACAATTACTGACCAAACCAACCTTATTGTTGACAGTTCAATTGCATTAAATAATTAAAAAGTATCCACTTGTATATAATGAATGGTGTTAAATTACAATACATTTGGAACACATTGGGAATCGTGTCAGTCATCATCTGACTGGGCTGTGGGGCTATATTAGACTGAAAAGGTTGGGAACCACTGTCTCACAGCACAGCTTCCTTCTGTCTGTGATGTCTGAAGTCCAGCACACTACTGCATCTTAAGCCTGGTTTACACGGGACAATTTTAAAATTGTCGGCCGACAGTGTGTGGAGCGCCCGGCAAAATCAACACAAAATCACACACACACCGATTTGTTTCCCGGTGCTTTCCTTGCCGCCTCGTCACCTCGCTTTCTGATTGGCTACACGCCACAGTCCACAGTCCACAGGCTGCGTGCTCGTTTGTCCCCGGGGGACACCACACACGAGGAGAAATCGGGCCAAAAAACTCCAACATGTTGGATATCCCCGATTTGAGATTGGAGCGGTCCTGACGTCCTTCAGAGCAGATGAGAGCAGTCTTAACACACCACACACGGCAGGAATATCTGATCAGATTATTTTACGATAATCGGAGCATCCTTAAGATTGTCGGAAGGGGTGAATCGGGGCTAAAATCGGCCTAATTATCCTGCCGTGTGAACCAGGCTTGAGTGCACAGTTTAATTAGGCCAACGAGCCCCACCTGTGTCAATTAACTCACCTGGCACTGCTCTCATAAGCTATCCCCACACCTGTCTCCACTGCAGCTGATTGCAAACCATGCCCACCTCCACAGCAAGGATGCTATAATAATCTATCTGTAATAAATGTCTAAGGAGTGCGGGTTTAAATATCTGCAGTAGGGAAATCAAAAACAAAATCGAATAGAAGTGATTCAACATAGTGGCTAAAGTATGCGGAATATTGTTTCACTTAGACACCCAAAGTCCTAAAAGATCCACTGACATTTAGAATGTATGTAAGTGTAGAGTTACTCCATAAACAGACAGAGGCATATTATAGCTTTCAGTTTTACTTTGAAACCATTACCAAAAGCAGGTAGTCAGGAGTAACAGGTAGGCTAATACATGCCAGGTGTGCTATATGATTGGTCAGTGTCATCAATTTGGCTGAAAATGTCAGGTCAGGTGTCAGGTGTCAAAAGACTACTATCTACCCTTTTCTACCAAATTTAGCGCATATGCAGGGTTTTTTTTAAATGCGGCAAAACCAGCTGAACATGGGCGATAGACTTCTTCCCCATGGCCAGTACAGTAGACGAGTGTGCCTTTCGTTTTTCTTTTCTTTTGGTTGTGTTACGGTCGATGGCACAAACGTGCCGGAAACAGGGTTGGTAAACTGTAGAAAGCAGCATTGAGCCCAGTGAACGTGTTAGTGTTTACTTATTTTTTTTAAATGTCTGTTACCTGTATTTCAAACTCTGTGCTGACTAATTTGAAATCATGTTTGAGCGCTGCTTGGGCAGAGGCCGACGGAATTTGTGGTCAACATAACAAAAGGAGACGCGGAAGTTACAGACAAAGGCGAAGTACCCGCGTTTACTGCAGACTCATTTGTCTCAGGAATGATAAACCGATTGTAACCTTTCCCACTAAAGATAAAAGCCAGATGTTAGTGGGTGTAAGTGGCTTTTTGTCCAGTCGGTGCAGGATTCCTCCACTAATACAGCAGCAGTCTTAACATGAAGCAAATACGCTAACACTTAGCTAACTTCGCTAACATAGCTAACATTCTATGCGGCTGATTAAACAAAGCTGGTCTGTTTGCAGTCTGCGTAGCCCAAATGTTTGTGCAGCTTCGATTGTTGCTTTCTAGTTAATCATCACTTTCAGTTGGTCAATAATTGCTGTGTTCTTTATGTTCAGCCTTTAGGTAGAACACGTTATTTCCCGCCTTTATTTTCTAAGATTAAAAAAAAAAAAAAAAAACATTCGGGAATTTATTGATGATTTTGAAAGATGATATATATATATATATATATATATATATAGCCTCGGGTGGGGGGGTGCAATATTTGTTAAAGGCAAAATATTTGTCAAACCATTCTGAATTAAGTATTGTGGTTCTGCAGACATCCCAGCCAACTAATCGTATCCTACAGACTAAAGATTATTTTTGTTGTTGATACAGGTCCTTGCATAAATCACATTTTTCAACGAAAATAAGAATGATACAAACATTTTCATTCCCTCCAATATCGCGAAGCATATCGCAATTGCAATATCAGTCAAAATAATCGCAATTAGATATTTTCCTCATATCGTGCAGCCCTAGCCTGAACAACGCTCTTCACATATATATGCATGTCTGCCTGGTTTGTGCATGCTTCTCTGTATGTCCGAAGGAAACTCTATCATTGCCATTAAAATGCCTTAAAATGCTTCAAACTCACCCTGCATGGCATGCCCTGGGCACGCTGTTCCCTCCCCACAAATGTTTCTCCTACTGCCCTTTTGTTCCGCTCCAGAATGGAGTTGACGCGTGTGAAACCGAACTTGATACCAGGGGCCCGAGAGTTCATTATTCGCCGCTGTTCTCACGGGGCGAGTGAAAAATCACTCCTTTGTGTCTCGGAAGAAAGAGCCTTCCTCTGACCTCATGGTTGCGCAGTGTAATGTCAAAAGGCCTCGAGGTTTGTGCGGTGTAGCCACACCCACACTGTTGTGGAGCCGTCGTGGAATCCGACCAGGGTTCCCTGTCCTGGAGAGAGAGAGAGAGAGAGAGAGAGAGAGAGAGAGAGAGAGAGAGAGAGAGAGAGATGAGGAAACAAAACTGCCTCTTGTAAACAAATGTTTGGATCCCACATCGTATACCGCACTAATTGGACCTTGGCTGCACAGAGGATCTTTTTTTTTCTTCTTCCTCCTCCCAAATCCAAATAGTGCATTTTCTGCATTCTCTGTCCACTTCAGACCACACTCACTCTCCAATTAGGCTCTTTCTTTTAACAGATATGGTAAAGATTTTCCCAATGCAGCACTACTGTGCAGCATCAGACCAGTCAGAATTAGAGGTTTATTGATGCTCAGCACAGTTCGGGCCTCTCCTCTGCTTGTCGCATCTTTCAAAGAGTTGACGGACATCAAACACATTTTCAAAGCGTCTGTAGAATGTCGTTCCTTAAGAGGGCAGATCACAGGTTGATCTGAGGAGGCGTTGGCAAAGCTTCCCTCTGAACGCTAACAGATGACATAATGACCCAGAGGAGCCTGCTGCCTTTCGGGTGTTAATTGAAGCTGTGTGCGGTATGTTTATATATATGTGTGTCGTGTATCTGAGCATGTATTTTTGCCACATAATCACCCCTACACAGACACACACAGAGATGCAGAAATCTCTGTTTTATGTCTATATTAGGACTTGAAAATCATTTTAAGTAAAAGACTTGTTCCATGTACAAATGAGCTGAATTTGCGACACAAAAGTATGATTTTCCTTTATTTCAGTGCACCAATCTGCCTTTGTTTGTCTTTTTTTGAGATAGGCTACTTCAATTCAAGAAACTCTTTTTTTTTTTTTCCTTTCTTAAAATACAACAATAATTTGATAAGACGGATATAGTTTTTGCAGCAGCTGCCCAATCCTTTGGTATGTTCTGTCCTGAAGCATCCTTATTCTGACCCATATCCTCTTACAGAAAAGACACGATTTTTGCACTTATTTTAACAATGCAAAACTTTCTGCCTCCGATAATATACCAAAATGGCTTGTGAAGATTGAGATTTGTTCTGCAGCAGCTGCTAAAACATTTGGTACATTCCCCCACTGCTAACAAATCCAGACCCCAACCCGGACCGCAGGCACTAATGGACTTTTCAGAGCAAATCCTGGTAACCGTGTGATATATGATAGTGTGCTTTAATCACTCATAATTATGACACGGCTCGACCAAAACCCGGCGCTCTCATAAGGTTGATTTTTGGATGCGGCTCTGATGTTCCATCCATCTCCTCCGTCTTTCTGTCGTATCCCACCTCCCCAGATAGCGCGGCCCTTGTTAGCCAGGAATGTGGAAACGCCACATTTCTGCTCAACTTCATGGGAAACGCTGCTTCTTCTGTTGGGAGAGGAAGAACTGTTAATGGATTAAGTGGCCTCTGTTTCCCACCCGGGGGCCAAGCCTCCATCGTAGCCCCGGTTTTATTCAAGCCCTCCATCTGCTTGCAGGCTAATGGGCATGGCTAGCCTAGCTCAGCTTTAGACCCTGGTCCTCCGCCATTAACTTGGCTTTCCTTGCCCCCTCTTCACCCCATTCATGTCAGCAGGTCCTGGCAGTCTTGTTGGGCTTTTTTTGAACGTGTTCACTTTGGATGGCGATGAAAGGAGTCGGGGGAACACGGGATCTTAAATCACTTAATGAGGGGAGACAGGCAACGCTTTTGTCCGGCTTGTTCTGGAGCTGTGTCCAGCCAAAGGCCTCTAACGGGCTCTGACACCTCGCTCTGCTGCAGACCTCAGTGTGTGTGCATGTGCATATGTGTGTGTGTGTGTGTGTGTGTGTGTGAGTGAGTGAGTGAGTGAGTGTGTGAGTGTGTTGGTGCATTGCCAACATTGCTCCAGCCCGCCTGGCTTCAACGTTCGGACAATTATTTTGTTCTACATCTCAGCCTTTTCTTTGCATCTCCTCACCAGCTTGCAGTGTGTATTATGTCTCTAGCATATTTTCTGTTTTTTCTATTTTTTTTGGGGGAGGGGGGTTGCGGGAAGCATATTTGTGTGTGTGGTGAGGGGTTAAGTGGGAGGCAGAAAGAAGCCGCATGATGTGCTAGGCAGCGGTGTCGAGGACAGGGTCGCTCCCTGCGGGTGTTTGGCCTTGGCCTACAGTTAGGCATGTTGCTGACGGAGCCAGAGCAAGGCATGAAGGGAAAAACCCAGACAAGGAAGGAAATAAACAAGTGGCAGATAAGTTTGGCATGTTTGTGTTTTGGCTCTCACCTCGGGCCTTCAACTTTCTAAACGCACACTTCTGCCGATCCAAACTCCCAAATATGTTAATGATGGGTGTAAACGATCATTAAACATTTTTAATGAGCCCCAAAAGTACCAGTGCCTGTTTTTTAGGTTTATTCTCTTAAGAGTTTGGTTGTTTTCCACTTTTTTTCCCCTTTCTCTCTTTGTGAATTCTGCTCTCCCACATTGTTGGCAGAACGTGAAAACTCTCACGGTAAAATAACGTCACGCATTTATGACCTGGGAGCTTTCACACATTATTTCAAGATGTTGTGCTGCACTCAAAGTTTTAGTATTTGATTTATCTTTTTACATTGGCCACACACTCAACAGCAAGGAGGCTTCCATGTTTTTTTAATCACTCAGCTGCTCATATGCATGGTCTGTATGAAAAAGGGCTGCACCATACATATGCAATACCGTTGTTGAATACCGCGATAGCGCTATTTCAAGCGATACATCAAGAGATAGTAATGTGTACTCAGCTTTGCATTTCTGCTGCTTTCAGTATTCTGCTAAAAACGCAGTGCTTGTTGAGTTTAAAACAAATGAAGGGAAATCATTTCCGACGTTCTTTTATTGAACAAATTGAAGTTTGAATAGAATATAAAACAGACCACTAAAAAAAGAACCATAGTTACATTTCAACGTGCAGTTTTCGACCGATACGTCCTCTCAATTAACACAAAAAAATCATTTTTGATATGTCGCAGCCTTCCGCAATGTGTTTACTGCGCCAGTTGATATCGCGATAAAAGGACGATATATTGTGCAGGCCTAGTATTAAAAAAAATAATAAAAATAGATATCAGGACTATGATATTTTCCTGGCTCAGAATGGGCCAAAAGTTGACCCCAAAGCAACGAGGACAAAATAAAATAGGCTACTTATAATTATCTTAAATGTGTGGTGAAGGGAGGACGCTGGCGTTAGTGTAGGCGGAGCATTTGGGCGCGGTCGCTAGGCACACACTACGCACTGCGCTCAGCGAGGTGCGGGTCGATGAAAGATGAGAAAACGCTCTCTGCATGCTCTCCAGTGTTAGTTTAGTTTGCTGTCACATTACTCGACCCCGTATTTGTGAATACAAATATCCGAAGTGAAAGTTCTGTCACAAATATATGTTGTTGCGTATCATTGCACATTTGTAAGTGGGTATATGGAAATCCAGTAGATTTCTTAGTGCGTATACCTGCGTATCACGTAGACTACACCACTGGGTACAGCTAAGGAGCTGTGCATTGTCCCTGTCAAATAACCCCCTCACCCCCCCCCCCCAAAAAAAAAAGATATTCTGCAGACACAAATAAAGCCTCTGTCGAGTACAGCTCAAACTTTATGAGAGGCAGTCTGGATCAGACTGTAGTAGCACCACTGGCATGATAAGGATCAGGAAGGCCCGGGCAGTCAGGGGTCAGCTTTGTAGTGGAGGCCTCCACCCACCCTGTGACATCACAGTCCAGGAAATCCCCCCCCCCCCACCCCCCAATCTTCCTCCATCCTCACATCAGCCTCTCCCTCTCTCACCGACGCCCACTGCTCCACACTGTGATGAGCTGGATGTCTCCTCCACTGCTAGTTGAATCTATTTACCTCCACTCCATTCTCACTCGCGCACTGCTCTCAACACTCTCCCACATTCTTTCCTGACATTTCAAGGTGCCTATCAGCGCCGGGATGGCTGTTTTGCATTTGACACTTGCTCTCTCTGTCTCTGTTTCTCACTCATTGTCTCCCGCCATCTACTGCCGCCGCCTCCCTCTTCTCTCTCTTTCGCACATGCTGCACACACACACACACACACACATTTTTTCACAGGTTCTTGCACACACACTGACTATGTGGCAGACTGGTGTTCAGTTTCAGTTTGGTAGGGTTGGGCATCGTTTTAAATTCAGATTCTGATTCTTCCTTTCCTTTCGATTCTGGTTCTTATTGATTCTCGATTCCAATTCTCAATTCCCGACACTCAATACTTGATTCCCGATTCCCGATACTCAATTCCCGATACTTCATTCCCGATTCCGATTCTCTGAGGGGTGGAGTTGAAACGGGTCATATTTCAAAGATAAGAGGAACGGTTTATTTTGATTTGATGGTGATTTACAGTTTTACCGGGCTTTCCTAAAGTAAAATAAAGCCACACTTTAGAGCGGCGCTTACTGTGATCCATGGCTGCAACAGAAGAAGAAGCGCCTGGAATTACAGTGGCCGCTACAAAACCTGCACGTGTTCAATTTGGAACCGAGGATGGTATTCAAAATTTTTGCAAACGATTCCAATTTTTTTGTTGTTGAAACTAAGTTGGAACCGGTTCTCGAAGGTCAATCCTAGTTACAGGACACCCTTCCGTCTTTCTCCCCTGTCCCCCCCGATGTGTAAATGAGTTTTGGGACATCGTCTTCATTAGAACTGGAGTTTTTCCGAGGCCAGTGTTGGCGCCCTGGCACCAAACCAGCCCTCAGTTGAACCATTAACATATCAGCTGTAAACAGTTGTCGCTGCAGAGCTGCTGTGCATGTGTGTATCTGTGTGTGTGTGTGTGTGTGTGTGTGTGTGTGTGTTGATGTTGCTCACTGAAAAGCCAAGATTTATATGGCGTTCTCAATTTAGCTTCACTGCAGCCGCTCCTTGGGCTGTTAGACCTCACTGTTCTTTTCAGCTGGCTCAGGTCCGGTTCCTTTCACAGTCTTCCAAAACAAGAAGAATGCTATGAAGTTCCCATGGTAAATCACATTCACATTTACATTTTAGGCCTCATCCAGAATGCAACGAATACTATGGGAGAGGCTGCGTTCAGACCCACAAAAGCACTGCATTTAACAGCCATAACAGCTTGCACTGGTGTGAACACAAACCAGTAAGTACAGTTTAAAAAGGTATATTAAACACCAACACATTTCACTGCAGTTTATACTTCTTTGAGGCACAATTTTACAACTCTGAAAAGAAACAGAGGCAGCAGCTTTCTCTGCCTTCGTAGTGTTTGAGAGACAAACAGTAGAACTAGCTCATGATTCAAGAGAGCTTCATTGTCATTGTCTCCAATAATAGAATTATACTTGCAAATCCAGTCAGCTGAGAGATAAGACAACAGCAAATAGAAGAAAACCAATGTAAATGAGAGAAGAAAGCTATACAATGCCATACAGGCTATACGCAACAATGTCTTCTACTTGGATTTCTACTTATATTCACAATGTATTTATGTTCATACTGTACTTTAACCTAATCTTACTTTACTTCTACTTAACTTTTTTTATTTCTTGCACTGTAGCTATGTTACTATATGTTACTTGATATACTTATTGACTAGCTCTTTTCTTACTTTTACCTTAAATCTGACTGTGGGTAACTACAATGGAACAATTTCCCTGAGGGGATCAATAGAGTGTTCTGACTCTGATATTTATTTGGGTTATTGAATTTGATTGGTCAACGCAGTGTTTGCAGACGACCCTGGACAGCATCGCAACAAAAGTTGAGCCAGGTTCAACTTTTTTGCAGACGATGAGGCTGCGTTTCTTGTTGCTGTGAATGAAGAAGCTAAGGATGTTTTTTGATGCAGTTTGAACACATTTTTACATCTCTTGCTTAATGTGATGCCCAATGGAGACAGAGCGCATCGCGTCACACCCTGGAACTATCTGTCTGTAAGTTAAGCCAACCCATGTAACGTCTGACATATTAGCTTACTGTCAGGATCCCACAGTCTTCCCATTCTCTCTGCTGATTCCTCACTTCTCTATCCACTTTTGCCTTCATAAAAGCTGTTTTTCAGTGGTTATGGGTTCTTTACATTGTTGGTAGTGAGTATCACCACACAGCGGCTTTTGGCATTTTTCTGTTGTTTGCTAGCAGACGGAGTTGAAGAGGAGGTCCCTTCACGCAATACAAGTCAATGGAGAGTGGAGAATTGTGTTCCCCCGACCCCCCAAAGATGTCTAGGTTAAAGTCAGGCTTTTGAAAACTTTAGTTAGATGTCCAGTTGATATTTAACTGTTGTTTAAAAGCATTTAATTTCATGGTACTGTATAGTAGATGTAAAAAACTGTTATACTGTTTGTGCCAAAAAGTTGAGCAGGGAGATTTAGCTTCAGAACAGAACACATTTTGGATTTTATGGAACAGGGGCACAGCATTAGAGATGCAAACCTTATTGATAAATCCAGCAGCAAAAACTATTATATTGTTCACTAACATGATTAATCAAGCATTTTCCAATATTAAAAAGTATAAACGTTGACCGTTAAAAATTCAATTAAAAATGTAAACTGCTTTTGTATTTATTTCATAATTTCAACGATCTCTAATAAAACGTTTGAATATGTTATGTGTTCCATAACACATTTAAGTACAGGTAAATGCAAAAACAACTGTGGAAACAACCCTGTATTTGAATCACTGGTGCAGGTGGAAGCATGAAGGATACTGAGCCCAGTTTCCCGAGCCACTGGTCTTTTCAGGATTTATTGCTCTAAACTAGAAGTTTATGTCGAAAAGGAAAGTACATACCGACCAAACCACAGTCTATCCATGTGGTGGCAGAGGAACAAATCCCCTTTCTCCAAAGACTGTATCATTGCCAAACAGCCCACTCCTGCCAGTCCTGCCACATCTGTGCCTACTCAAAGTTGGTTCTGCTACATTCCTTCTACCCAAAATCAGACATGTTTTCAATCACAAGATCTTGAGTTCAAAGACAATCAAATCTGGACTTGTTCAGGCTCTTAAATTCCACTTTTTCTCAACTTATGTCATAACTGTATGTGAGAAATACCTGAAGCACTTTTGACTTTTTTCAGACCCCCTTAAGGGTCTACACTTCATGACACTTTCAGTTGTGGAAAAAAAATAAAGAAAATAGCTGTTTCTTATTGCCAGCCGACATCAGAAATTGCAGGAGCGAACGTCATTGTGCTCGGATAAATATGGGTTCATGCTTGTGTGACCCGACTACAAACAGACATTGTGTACTTTGCTCTGCAGCCGCTATTTTGCATGGCACTTTTGAATGAGCGGCTCGATAGGCCGTGAGCCCATGAGAAACCCCCGACTTGAAAGCCGTCGTCTGCACACCAAGGAAATTCTGCTGACACCTAATCACAAAAAGAGAAGGAGTGAAAAAAAAACAAAAAAACAGCCGGAGCCCACGGCGATCTCCGCGGGTTATCTTGAGGGAGCGTAACCTTTGTGACATTGATAGGATTGTACACAAAAGAAGGCGCTTAGCTTGTGCGCACACACACACACAGACACACACACACACACACACACACACACACACACACACTCACACTCACACTCACACTCACACACACACACACACACACACACACACACACACACACACACCTCCAACTTTTTCCTTTCACTTGGCTTTCTTTGGGGTGTGTGTTGCCGGGCTCTGAAGCAGCAGAGGGGATGGATGTCAGGTCGCCCTCTGTTGCTGTTCTACTCGACTCGCCATTATGGACTTTTTTTTCAGACTCGAGTGAAATTGATGGGAAAACTAATCCCTAAAAATAAAACCGAGGCTCTGTTCCTTTCTCCTCTTTTCTCAGGCTCTCAACCGCACGGCGCCTTATCAACACCTAATATTTTACACGTAGTAAATCCTCCCATAAAGATCTGGTTCTCTTTACCTCACGGAGGCGGTCACAGCGCACGGAGCGGGGAGTTGAAGTCAGGCTGGAAGGCAACCAGTCACTCCTCTTCTCTCGCACTTATTCCTCTCCTCATCATGACAGAGCTTGTCTCACGTCAGGCCAAACATGTGATTCCCTTTCCGTCTCTAGATCGCCTAATGTGATGGCCAAGAGTGGACAAACACGATTCCGATTCTTCCTTTCGATTCTAGTTCTTATGATGTCTAGATGTCTAGGTTAAAGTCAGACTGTTTGAAAACTTTAGTTAAGATGTCCAGTTGATATATAACTGTTGTCTAAAAGTATTTTAGCAACCATATTTCATGGTACTGTGTAGTAGATTTAATAAACCGTTATACTGCCTATACCAAAAGATTGACTGGGGAGATTTAGCTTCAGAACAGAACACATTTTGGACTTAGTGTAACAGCGGCACAGACTTAGAGATAGAACCGTTATTGATAAATCCTCCCATAAAGATCTGGTTCTCTTTACCTCGCGTAGCAGTGCAACCAGACACTCCTCTTCTCTCGCACTTATCTCTCAACATCTTAGTCTCTTCTCATCTGACAGAGCTTTCTCATGTCAGGCCAAACATGTGATTCCCTTTTAACCGCTGCCGTGGAGCAGCTGATAGCCCAGAAATCTTCTCTCTGTCCCAGGCATCCGTGGAAGCAGACAGGGCCTCAACTGTTTATTTTATTTACTATCTATAGAAAGCATCTATTTCTGGGGAAGGTGTAAGGCCGGCTTGATGAGGTGTTTAAATCAGGGTGGAGATAGAGGCCAAGCTTAGGGCTCGGTGATGGCCTCTCTGTACCCTTGATGGACTGGGTTTAACTTTTCTCCGTTAGGGAGTCACATTTCTACTGGAAAACAGATGGGGTTTTTTTTTGTACGTGGGCATGTGTGGGACAAAGGCTCCAGACAGGGACAGTACCACTTGGGACACTAGTGTGGCAGGATGAAAAGGACAATGTTAAAAATAATTCAAGTAAACGATTCTTTTTTTAGTATGTGTTGATTTAGCAATTATTTTGATTCATCGTTCTGTCTATACAACCTCAGAAAACGGTGAGAAATGGAAATGATAATGTAACAGAGCCCAAGGTAATGCGAGTAAATGTCCTGTTTTTTCATCCAACAGTCTCAAATTTAAAGATATTCAAGTTACTGCAAAGTAGAAGAAGAAAAAGCAACACATTCTCACATGTGAGAATGGGGGGGGGGGGGGGGGGGGAACCATGACATGCGTAGCATATTTGCTTTAGAATGACTTAAACATGAATCCGTTATTGAAATAGTCGCAGATTATTTTTCCATCGATCGACTCATTGATTCATCAACTAATCGTTGCAGCTCTGAAATAAAGAGGTCGGAATGGCAGATGACGTGGGACATTGGGAACATAATAAATGAATGATATAAATAATTAGCCATTTGTTTGAGTGTAAGATTGTCTGATGTCCTGACCCAACATTCGGTCGGAAATGAAAATAAATGCTAGGATTGAACGGGTTCGTAGGACGTTTTTCTGACCAATGGAGGAAAGCCAAAATGTTTGTAGTTACGGTTCCCAACTGCCTCAACCAAAAGATGGGGGGTGAAGAGCCAGTCATCATAGGGAGGAGCGAGGCGCGATAATCATTTGAATATCGGGATGGTGGCACACATTTTCAGACAGTCTCTCCCCTGCGAGGTAGTCATAGTGTTGCCCTCTGTTACACACACACACACACACACACACGATAGGTGTGAGAGTTCAAACCCTGCACACTGTCTCACCTTCACATGCGTGTTAATGTGTGAATGTCGGTTTTGTTAAGTTACAGAAATTGTCCCACCCCCCCCACACACACACCTAGTTTAGATGTCAGAAGGGTGTGGTTGGTGATGGTTTCCGAGACTACTGTAGTACTAATAATACTATCACACCAATTGAATTGGATTTTTTTCCCTGATTTCTTCCAACAGCTATTTGTTGCGTGCATTTCAAAGTAGTGCGTGAGGAAGTGGAGACGTGCATGGAGAAAGGAAAGGAGAGGGATGGTGGGGGGAGAGGAAGAGGAAGGATTGAGGGGACACCTTGGAGATAGCAGAGCAGAGTGAATCCACTCAGATCTTCATCTCTGTGTCAACATTTCCACCGAGACGCTGAGTCACTCGCAACAGAGAGTCTGAGGTCCCGCCATGTGCACCAAATCAAGACCTAATCTCATGTCTGCCGCCACTTCACCCATACTGCTCAGCCTCTGTGTGTGTGTGTGTGTGTGTGTGTGTGTGTGTGTGTGTGTGTGTGTGTGTGTGTGTGTGTGTGTGTGTGTTGGATGATTTGACTCTGAAGTGCGTTGTTGATATCAGTGGAAGTACTACTTGAGTCATCACCTGTGGTGAATAACAGCGACACAACAAAAACTGGTCTGATTGGAGTTACCTGAATGTTTCCACGTGTGTGTGTGTGTGTGTGTGTGTGTGTGTGTGTGTGTGTGTGTGTGTGTGTGTGTTTGTAAGTTTGTTTGTGTGATGACCCTGTGTGTATTTATCACTGTGATCAGCCTCTGGTTAAGAGATAAGAGGACAAACAGGCGGCAGGTAGTCACTCAACACAAACACACACACACACACACACACACACACACACACACACACACAGGTTTGTGGCACTATCTTTGTGGGGACCCGTCATTGACATAATGCATTCCCTAGCCCCTTACCCTAACCTTAACCATCACAACTAAATGCTTAACCTTAACCCTTACCCTAACCATAACCATAACTTAATTCTAACCCTAATCCTAAAACCAAGTCTTAACCCTCAAACAGTCCTTTAAACTTGTGGGATCCAGCATTTTGGCCCCACAAAGCTGTCCAAAAATGGAAGTGGAGGATTCCAACATAAATCACACTTTTATTCACATTAGAGGCATGTAGCTCATGATCCTATACAGACTTATAACTTGCAGTAAACGCTCGTGTTAGAATCTGCCTGGGTGCAAGGTAGCAGTGAAAACGTGGTAGGGAGTATTACATTTTTGGGCATTCTCTCAATATGCAAGGGGGATGCATTTAATAAAGGTGCACTGACACAGCGCTCTGAAGTCCGATGTTCCTGATGCATTTTAAAATATAACATGCTAAAAGTGGGGGGTGTGAACTAATAATAATTAAAAAAAATAGATAGGACTTGTATAAGTAAGCATAAATGGTATAATGGCTCCGACGCCCATGCATCAAGGCGTTATTGGCTCCTCTCTCTCCGCATGTCATTTTGTGCCCTGATGCCGTTCGAGTTCACTCGGTCTTGACCTGCTGACCCTCCGTTCTTCAGCCGTGCACAAAAGTGTCAGACGTCGCTCCTCCCTCCCGTCCTACAACCATTGTCTAAATGTCATCTGGCAAACAAACGCCTGTTCATACAGAGCCGGAACAAAACACAGCATCCTCCATTCACACTGAGACTGTCAAACACTCCCAGCAAACTGCTGCCCCCCCCCTCCCCCCCCAGGCTGTCTCATTTCTTTTTTTCATATTGTTATCGGGAGGGCAAAGAACTTCTCACCCCAGATCAAAGAGGGTATCATAGCAAACATGGCAGAGATCCTGCCGAACCTAATGCCCATCCTGTGTGTGTGTGTGCGTGTGTGTATGATTTGTGCACACAGGCTATAAGAAAGCCCATTGTGGCTTTGCCAGTGTGCCTAATTAGTGTCTGCACAACTATGTCAGCAGTCCTGTGATCTCCTCTTGTTCCACTGTTTGTGGGGCGCTACTGTGAGCCGAGTGGGAACACTGAGGGAAATGCAGATTTGTGTGTGTGTGTGTGTGTGTGTGTGTCCTGTGTATGTGTGTGTGTGTGTGTGTGTGTGTGTGTGTGTGTGTGTGTGTGTGTCCTGTAGGAGTGCGTTATCAGAGACACACATCAGCATTCCTTCCTGTCTGGTTGCGGTTTCGTCTTCGTGTCACCCGCGAGCTCAGCGTCTCGGACGCCTCTTGATTTACTGCGGCTCGGGATCGGGTGGCGCTGCTTCCCAGTGTGCCAGCCCAGGGGCCGCCCCGGAGTAGTCGAGTTCAACCCGGTTGTTTACTTTATGCCCTCTAACAACTTCAACTTTACGTCCTTATCAACTGGTCCAGGGCCAGTGTTTTTTTATCTTTTATCATGCAGCTCAGGATTGGGTTTCCCCAAAGGTACCTGAAGGTCTCCCATGACTTTTTGTTCGAGACATTCGTTTGAGTTACTCAGATAACGCTTGTATTACCCAAAAGACATTTTTGAAATGCAATTTCTCTTACTGATTATTCCTTCTTTTTCCAGCGAAGTAGGGCGTTAAAAAAAATGTTGTTTCTAAGTCAAGGTTGATAGGAAAAGTGTAACAACAAGTTAAAAGAAAGTTATTTTCACAGGTTCAAAGTTGATATTTAGAATGAAAAGTCATTTTAGCCATCATTATGAGGCACTGGTTTTCCTGTACAGAGATGTGTTGACGACTTAACCGAGGACTACAAGGACCTCACGTATACGTCGAGTGCAGTGTGAGGAGAATGTCCGGGCTCCGTACATACTGTATATGTGACTAGCACACAAATAAACTCAAAGAACTCTTGAACTTCTTTGCATCTTGTTAAACCCTCTGAGGTCTAAGGGCATTTTCACATATCTTCTTGAATTCTCCTTTTAAGTGTTTTTGTATATAACCTGATCCATGTGTTTCATATCAAAATGTTCAGAACAAACTCAGCTTTCTGTATAGTGATGCCAACAATTGTTCCAGAGCAATGGACTATGAAGAGATAATTTGGCGAAAATATTTCTCAAATCTCTTGTGAAAACATAGATACACTCAGTTGTTTTGGTGCTTGAAATGAGTTTACAGAAGTCTTGGGTTCACAAAAGTAGCATAGTATATGAATAAAATAGTAAATAAATGTCTAAAATTTGAAATCCGAAAAACCGGTGCGTCTTTTGTCCTCAGAGGGCAAAATTTGGTTAGTTGACGATAAACTTAATTTCAAATTCAAAGAAAGACCTGCGAGTTTTTACGCTGTATGATGGGGGGACTTTGGTTAGATCACTCAAAAATCTATTATGCTTTTTTTTAAATAAATGGTAATTTGTATACACGCTCCAAAGTGCAGGATGTGTCTCTCGGTAAGAAAAGGAAAATGACAAGGCTTTGATATGAAAGTACGCAAAAATGCATTTAGCAACATTCAGGAACAGGTAACAACAGCAGAGAAGACATTTTTTTTTTGTGGCAAAAAAAATCCTCTGAAGGGTCCCATTGTAACAAAGCTCAGTGAGTTCAAACTGTTGGAAGATTAACTTTGACTTGATCAAATGTTTTCTGTCTCCCCCCCCTTGCCCTGTTTGCGCAGATGAAAGAGCTGACTGAATGGGCTTTGTACCGGATGAGGGATAAGACTATTGTCTGGATTGAGCTTTTGTCAAAATTGCCCAAGGAATTTTCAGTTTACCTTGTCAGTGTTTCAGTTGCTGGGTTTTCACCACGGAGACAAACAGTCTGACTTTGTGTTCTTGGAATTCATTTTGATTATTTCCTGTTACAAATGAAAACCTTTTATCGGCTGCAGTTTTTTAATTACACGATGCATTTAGAGAATTCATTTGTAAACAAAACGTCCAACGTGGGGGGAAGAAAATCATTATTTCCAAGATATAGAGGCTCTGAACTGCAACAGTGTTACTTTGCAATATTAGGGCATTGCTGTCAGGTACATACCATGTATCTTGTAGTTTGAGATTTTGTACGGTGTTTGATAAACTGAACCATAACATGCTCAAAAGAACGTAAACCTGCACGTTCTGGTGGTATATCCGACCGCAGCAAAGGAATGAAATGGGAGGCATTGTTATCTTAATGTTCTGCTATATTGATAACAGTGATCCGTGTGATTCGGATTTTCTCTGTTGATAAAAATCTTGTTTTAGGCAAAACTTTCCATCAGAATAAAGCTTGATCTCCTGGAAACACTTTGAGATGGATGTGCCTTGTTGAAGCCCGGTGCAGCCCTGCTCTGGGGAAATACAAATAAAAATGAAGAGGACGTGCTGTGTTGTAGTCAGTGACAAAGCCACAGGAAGATAATGCTGAGGTGTGATATCAATCTTTGATGTTTTGGTATGGTTGTCTGAGTGTGTGCGTGTGTGTGTCTGTGTGTGTGTGTACGCGCCTTGCTTTATCAGCACACAGAGATGTAAGGGGGCCTGACCTTATCACAGTGTCTCTGCCTCCTCCTGCATCCCGTCCTCCCCTTTCTGCTCTTGAGATCGTCAATAAAAACACACACACACACACACACACACACACACACCTAAACAAAGCAGATCAGAGGAAATGCTCCAAAAGCGTTCAATACAGTCATCAGTGGTGCTCTTTGAAAGGACAGGATTCCAGCTGGTGTGTGGTGACCGGTCCAGACAGCTGATATCGATAAAACGCTGGACGTCAACATGGTGGAGGGAGCGGGATGGTCCCATTATTGACCTGTGGTCACTAAGAGAGGACAGCCCACATGGGTATGGTCTATGGTCCTGTACAGGTCAGTACTGTACTGCAAATATGGTGAGATTCAAGGCTAATTTAAGCTCCCTTTATTGAAATAGTTAATTTCAAACAATGTAATCGTGACTGCCTACAAACGTTTATGCGTCCTTTTGGCATAGATGTTAAGTATTACATTCACTTACAAGCAGGGCTGTAGTACTTAAGTCTGGACTCGGACTCAAGTCTGGACTAAAGAAGCTTTTCTGTAGTTTAGGACTCTTCTTGAACTTGTTGGTATTTGGACTCGGACTTGTCTCGGACTCAGCCGTTGGACTCGCCAAATATTCTAGTTGGTCTCGACTGAGGCCAGTACTATATGCTTTTATTCTAAAGTAACTTCCTCCTTCAAAACAAAGCCATTGATGAAGCACGCTCGTTCAGAAAACGGAAAAAAAGGTATTACATTTATTCAAAATCCATCTAGAACAGGCATTGAGATTGGTCACCTGGTATACGCCTGGCTGCGTCATATACAGTACCTCAATCATCAGGTATCAATCATTTTCATTTTGGCCACTGACACATTGAGATTGGTCACCTGGTATACGCCTGGCTGCGTCATATACAGTACCTCAATCATCAGGTATCAATCATTTTCATTTTGGCCACTGACACAATGTCAGAGAACACTCGTACTATAAGTAAGTAATAAGTTCAAGAATGGGAACATTTCCATTTTATATTTTAAGAAAATAATGTGGCCTAATTTGACCCTTTCTTTCTACGATCTTGACGGTCTCTCATTTGGACTCTGTCTTGACTTGGACTCAAACTTTTTTGGACTCAGTCTTGACTCTGTCTCGACTAGTCTTGGACTCGACAAAGGTGGACTTGACTACAGCCTTGCTTACAAGGACCACAACATCAACCAGATACGTTTGAACAGTTTATTAATGAAAGATGATTGGCATGGGAGGCGTGACAAAGTCGCTACAAAGCTAATTAAGATTATCAGCGCCACACAACTCTATTTCTCAGTATGGCTATGTTCAGAAGATTGTGTCGCCCGTGGACTTTCTCGCACAGAAACTCAAGTGAAGATAATAACCTCTTCTGAAGAGTCCATCATGTTTTTTTAATCCTCCTTGTCCTCCTTGGCTAATAACAACTGCATGGAGGAAGGGTGGGGGTGGTGCGCGATCACAGAAGGCTTGTATCATGTGGACACACCGACAGTTTTGTTGTCATTACTTAGAATTCCTCATGGGTGCGACAGAAACTACGCACTACAGCTTTAACATAAAAGGCTAGTACATTAGGGTTAGTAGTACATTCAGACATAATCTCTCCTAGGATTGTATGATCTTAGAAACTGTGAGCCAATACATACATTTTTATTCCAGTACTCCATATGTATTCCAGTGCCTTGGTACGAGGTTTACATTTTTAAAATGTTCTTTAAAAATCAGTTTATATCCATTTGATCTGTCATACATTATTTCATGAATAACAAAATAAATATTCCTTTAAATTGAACGGACATTGTGGAGATAATGTTTCATTGAATATTTGCTAAAGGCTTTAAATCAAATCAGTGTTTGGTTAAATGGTTACAGTGAATCATTATACGTCTCGACTCACTGCGCAAACAAAGGGTCTGTGCCCTAAAGCACACGGCAAACATCTGACGATTTCTGCCTCATTATATTAAATACATCAGATGTACAGAAGCCAGAGAACATGTTAGCGCTGCCTCCCTTCCTCTGAACGCCTTTTGTAAAGGGATGGGCTCTTATCGTCGCTCTGGGGACGTGTTGTCCGTAAACTTCCAGTTAATTTTCTTTGGTATGAATCTGTGCCATGACTTGAGGTTCTCTCGCATGTCTCGCAGGCTTCGCAGAGCTGGGTGAAGCCTGCTAGAGCGTTTGATTTAAGATCGTTATTTTCGCCCAACACTTCTCCACCAGAAGCGAAAGCCTTAATTAACGTCTTTACTGTTTTGTTTTGTTTTTTGCTGTGAGACTGTGCGGTCTCAGCCCTCATCTGTTCTACAGCACGGAATGGAAGTAATTCTGTAACCCCTGCGCACGTGTGACTCGTTTAGCTAACATGGCTATTAGCCACAGTTCATTCCTTTCTCTCTCTTTGCTAAAGGCCTACCCAGAGACAGGGGCGGAGCCAGATGTTGTAAACATTCTCAGCCTCAAATCTAGGTGGGTGTCCGGGGTCATGCTCCATTTACAGCAGCTATATGCACTATTTCTCAAGCCATTTGATAATAAAAGGTGTAAAAATCTTTACATCATTTGGGGGAAAAACATGAAAGTTGCCAAGAAAAGAATGAACATGTAGAGCCTACATCCTGTTTGATATCTAATTGTTCTCCAATAGAATAGAATAGATCTTTATTGTCATTGTTTTCAACAACGACACACAGTTTAGCAGCTCTCAATATGACAAATAGAAAATTTAAATAGTAAAATATAACAATCAAGATAAATAAACCCAGTGAGGTGGCACTATATACATACTGTTATTGCACTTCCGGTGTTTGGGGTTTATGTCAAGTCTCTTCAACTCCAACTGCACTCCAACTGTCTAGGGCTGCATGATATGAGGAAAATATCTAATTGCGATTATTCTGACTGATATTGCAATATGATTAATGATTTTGTAGGGAATGATCAGTTTGGTATCATTATTCTCATTTTCATTGAAAAATATTAAAATCAAAATGATTATTGTGCGATTTTTGAGAGGATCTGTACCAAGCAAAGATTTTTTTCTTTAATCTTTAAGCTACCATTTGTAGGCTGGGACGTCTCTACAGCCCCACAATACCTAATTCAGAATGGTTTGACCCATATTTTGCCTTTAACAAATATCGCGCCCCCCCTCCTGCGATTTGGATACTGCACTAGTCCATATTGCATTATATCAATTGTGCAGCCCTACATCTGTCTTCATCATTCTGAAACCAGAACACAACAAGGATGACTAATCTTCCCTCCTGCCACCTGAAAAAGGGGCAGAAATTGAACTTACTATTAAATAAGGTAGGAATTTGACGTAAAGAGAGACTTGAGGGGAAGTGACAAAAGGTTGAAGTCAATTTGAAAACTGTCAAAGATTTGGGGCTTTTTGAGAGAACATTAGGGGGCTGGAGCCCCAGAAGCCACCCCCCCCCCCCCCCCTCGCTCCGCCCCTGCCGAGAGACACATAAATATCCTGAGTGGAAAACTAAAAGAAAGGGCACATTACTCCGCTATAGCTTCCTGACCACCAGCTGCCCAGCTAAGCACTTTTTGGTCATGACCAAGTCCTTGACATGCCTCATGACCACTGACACCGTGTTGCCGTGAAGAAAAAAGGAGGACGTTCCCGGGTGTCACTTGGTCTTGATCAGCCTGAGATTTAGTGTGACCTGACCCAGGGAAGGCCATCACGGGGTGGCTGGAATTATCCCAGGTTGACTCCTCCAGAGAAGGGTCAGGGTGAGGGATGCAGATTTATATAGCCAGAGCTACATGCTGCACATGCTCTTTCTCCATTTAGCTAATGGGCCCGCTGTCATAATAACTATCTTTCAGGGAGGAAGAGTTATTGCCTCATTGTCTCCCTGCTCAAGTGGTTTGTATTTTCTTCTTGGAAAGTTGTGAGCCTGGCGCGTATGTAAGGAGTGTTGGTGTTGGCTATAATGTACCAACATGTGGTTTCAATTCCTGCAAGAGCCACTGTCCAATCATGTGTGCGTCGTGCAGTTTTGGGAAGGTTACATTGGAAATGTAATTGGTTATCGATTACAAGTTACCGTATTTAGCCCTTGTGTTGTCTAACCATCGGCCATGCAATCTTCGATTTAAATTACAACTTTTTTGGTGTCTTTGTCGCTTTTTCACGATGTTTTTGTAACTTTTTCCCAAGTTGTTTTTCACTTTTTTTTGACATTTTTGTCACTTTTTTCAGCATTCTGTTTTTGTATTTTTTTCCAAATACTATGAAATTGAATTTAAACACCAAAATTCAACGAAAGTAGTGAACTGATCTTTTTTTTTTACTTGTGAAGAGTAATGGTTGGATGGAACCATTCAGGTTATTTTTTTTGTGACAATTCAGTTGAAAGAAACCCAAATTTCTGATATAGAAACTTTTAAAAAATGGGTCTAATTTGACCCGAGGAAAACAGGAGGGTTAAAATGTAATAGTACTGGAACTTTTTCAACTACTTTATCAAACCACCGGAAATGAATGGGGGCAGGGTAGCCAACAGTTAAAACGAGACATGACCATAGGACATGTCAAAGACATTTGAAAAAAATGGTCGGAAGAGAATGCCGATGTATAAAACTTTTGACTGAGCTGCCTCGACTAATATCTGTAAAGAAAATGTATTTTCTCCGATCACTTTTCTGTATCAGTCTTTTACCTTTTTGTGTTCACAGTCTAAGAAAATTGGTGTTCTACTGTGGGGGAAAAATGACACACTGTCATTTTAACCAAGGAAAAAAACTATAATTATGTTAGCAGTCAACAACTACAGCTCCCATAAGGCTTACACGGCATGCCAGTAGCTAAAGGGCAACACACACCAGCCGTGTCACCATGTGTCATGTCATTTGACGCCCGCAGCGCACACACACACACACACACACACACACACACACACACACACAAAATGTGCCATAGAGATGTAGTCAAGGTACATGTGCCAAATGTGATCAAATTGTTGCTTTTCCAGATTTATGTCACAAGATGTCAGCGGATGGTGAGTGGGCTTACATAGAAAACAACAGGCCCTGGTGCTGTGATTCATGTCAGCCACTGCTGCTGTGTGTAGTCTTTAGGTCAGGGGATGAACGCCTGACAAAATAACCATAGTTAATCTCAGTTGAAATGAATAGGTGCTCATAAGGGCTGAAACTAAGGCTTATTTTCATTGTCGATTAATCTGTGGATTCTTTTCTCGATTAATCGATTAGCTGTTTGGTATATAAAATGTCGAAAAATGTCAATCGGTGTTTCCGAAAGCACAAGATGAAGTCCTCAATTGTTTGTTTTTTTCCCCAAAATTTAAAGATATTCAGTTTACTGTCACAGAGGAGCAAGGGGTGTCGGACTGGGGGCTGGAAATGGGACTGAGTACCCAGTGCCCTTATTTGAGGAGGGCCCAAAAAGATGCTGGAATGAATAGCTGTGGATGCGGGAATGGGCCCATAGAGAAAGCCTTTCTACAGGGCCCAGAATGTTGTGCTAGACCCCCTGCCGAGGAGTGAAGAAACTCGAAAATATTCCCATTTCAGAAGCTGGAATCAGATAATTAGAATACTGTCTTTCAGAGAATACCGTTTTGACATAAACTACGCAACATATCTTTAAAGGTGCTCTAAGCAATGTTGGGTGACGTTACTTCTTGTTGATGTTTGAAGGATTGTCAAACAAAACGGAGGCTAGCTCGCCCCTCCCTCCTCCTCATCCCGTCCCCTCCCCCTCCCTTCCATGCTTCCTGTAACAGTCATAAACTCGCATTTTGGAAGTAGGCTACGTGCTAACGTTGCTGCGGTGATGGCTCAACCAGCTCGTCCTTGTTGGTTATTGGCTGGAACACTGTTATGTTTCGTGGCGCAGTTTGTTTTTGTTGCCATTGGTAGAGCCTGGGCTGTCTACAGAGACCGCGTTTTTTTTACAGTGTGTCCAGGGGACAGGCAGCTCGCGGATAGTGAGGAGATGTTTGCTGTATGTGACAAAAAAGGCTGTAGCCTAAAAAATACATGACCTTTAATAGTTGACAACTCATCGATCAATTTAGCAGCTCTAGTGTTTAATATATTACTAAAACATTTTAAGTGATTCTGTTTATCAGTACATCTTGATACGCAACTACAGAGGACACAGTGTCTTCTCACACGGCACAAATGGACGGTGTAACAACAACAACACCATGTTCAAAATCCATTACCGTTTCACGCGGTGACACAGCTTTGCACACAGTCCGTGTCTCAGCCAAGTCGCCACGCAGTCCAACCGCCAGATCCACACAGCCAACATCTGTGCCACATTCCTCTCCCATTCACACAAGTGTAAAGAGACAGCGACGCGTTAGCCTCCAGCTAACTCCGAACACTACCGATTAGCAACGCCACGCTGGCTAATGGCACAATACACAGTGTTGAGGGGAGCCCAACAGGACATGCGCTGTATGTGGAGCAGGTGTGGCAGAAAAATATGCACACACACACACACACTCCTGTGCACCTTTCGATTCATCATTGCCTCATCCCGAACCCACACAGACGGCATACACATGCCAGATGGTTGGTTGTGGATCAACGTGGGCCATGTGCCAGCGAGCGGCACGGTTGTTAAGAGGAAAAGAGGGTTAGGGAGGAAGGAGGAAGGAAGGAAACCTAAACCTCCTGGGAGCCATTCGTCTCTCCGGCGCCGTGTATCACATTAGGAAGAAGATAAAACTTTATATTGTCTTAGATGAGATTTTAACTTTGTTTTAGACCGGGGCTCGCCCCTAGAATTAATGGTGGCCTCCAGACAAGCATTGAGCTGATGCGCCGTTAAAAATCTCCGCCGAGACCTATGCTAATTAAATTCTTTCAGGCGGTGTGACATCTCAGGTACAGACTGCGAAACGCTGAGGGATGCTGGAGTGACTGCAGGATTTCTGCCAACAGCTATTTCATCTGGAAGAATAATGGATAGTGTTAGGTACGGAAGAGGATTAGGGCCACATGTGAAAACATTTATTGAGTTCTGAGTTAAAGGTCAGAATTCTGAGATTAAAGTGAGAATTCTGAGAAAATAGTCAGAATTCTGAATTTCTCAGAATTCGGACTTTAAACTCAGAACTCAAATCATTTTTTTTTCACATGGCCATAATCCTCTTCCGTAATTGGGGCTGTACCCATTGTCCTTTTTTTATTTATTTATTTTTTTTACATTCAAAGCTCCTGTTGAGCTTTTCGAATTTCTTTGAATGTCTGTCGTCATATGTTATGACGTCATCACCCTGATTTTTTTCCCCCTCTGAAATCCTCAATTTGATTGATTGATTCATAAACTAATGAGTTAGTTTTTTTTGTATTAAATCAACTTTATATATTGAATATAACGCATCTGTTTTGTCAACATAAATCCATGCAGGCAGCAGACTAATCCAATGAGGGCATACAATAATGATAATCATGCCTTTAGGCCTATAGCAACATTTATGCCTCATTGCTCTGGAGTTCTTGGAAATGTTTGGATCACACGATTCAGGGAAAAATTCTACACAGTCAATACTGGAATCTAATTCTACAAATAGTATTATACTAATAATATTAGTGTGGCCTAATCTTAATCTGCAACTGGCAGGAATAACAAGTTTAAACTGAATAAATGCAACAGAAAAAACTGCTTAGATTTCACGTTTCGAATTTTAATGTAATTGTTATAAATAAAGCTACGAAGCTTTGAACTATTTGGTATAGCCCAAGATACTGTATACTTCAACAACGTTTTTGGCACGGTAAAATGTGTCTGTGGCTCAGCAGATCCGTAATCTTGTTTACGTATTCTTTGAAGGATCGGGGGTTTATTGACATTTGCATTCATCAAACCCAGTATCAGTTTCCTCTTATTGAATCTAAATCCTTTTAACCAGTCTAATTAGGTTTAGCTGAATTAACATTTGCAAGGGACTATAAATAACTTCAATTGACAATCTGTCATCAGCTTTCAGTTGTTGGTTAAGAATGCAGAAACGCTGCAGTTTGGAGAGCGGTCGCTTTGTACGTTGGCGTCTTCTTAACAAAGGAGGAAGCTCACACAAACATCATCTTCACCCTCGTGTTGTCCTCCGGGGCTTTTTTCAACGTTTTTGTCACTTTTTTTCTGTGCTTTTTTTTCACCAACACACCACATTATTACCACTAGTTTTACACCCTTCTCATCGTCAATAAACTTCATGTGTATGAAATGATATCCAACTTTTGAGTTAAAAAGCTGAAATTATGAATTTGGAGTAATAGTTAAAATCAGAGGAACGCATGTTTAAATTTAGTCAGGATACTGTTGTTATTATTTTTAATTTTTGGGCATTTTCAGCCTTTATTTTGATAGGACAGCAGAAGACATGAAAGGGGAGAGAGAGAGAGAGAGAGAGAGAGAGAGAGAGAGAGGGAACGACATGCAGCAAAGGGCCGCGGGTCGGAGTCGAACCCGGGCCCGGTGCATCCTCCATATATGGGTGCCCCCTCTACCAACTGAGATATCCAGGCGCCCGTCAGGATACTGTTTTAAAGCCATTTCAATTGTTGTTTTTTTTTCAAATGCTATAAAATTGAATAAAACACCCAAAAAGCAATGAAAGTAGTGAACTGATCCTTCCTTTTACTTGTTGTATGGAACCATCCGTGTTATTTTTGGGCAATTGGTTTGAAAGAAACACAATTTTCTGATATACAAACTTTGAAAACAGGAGTGTTAACGACTTTAAGGAAAACATGGAAGCCAGTAATATCAGCAGTGCCAAGAGTGTATGGGTCAGTGTATCATGAGGTGTGTGTAAAAAGAAAAAGTCAAAAATAGTTTCCCCTGGGGTGGAGCATGGTGAAGAGAGAAACCAGAGCATAGTTTTGCAGCCATCTTAAATACACGGGAGCCAGCCCGCCAGCCAGCCAGCCAGCCAGGCTGTGCAGGTGTGCCACATCTCCTCTGACAGCCCCGGCCTGGACTCCGCCTACACACAGGCTGTTTCCTGCATAGAGGAATCTTTGGCAATCACCAGCACCAAAATGGCAAGAATTGAAAATAAAAAATAGCAATTGAAATCCTCTCTAAATGCTTGCTCTTGGGAAATTATTGGGTCTCTGTAAATGATAGAATGTGGTCTAGACCTACTTTTTATGTAAGGTGTCCTTAGATAACTCCTGTTGGGATTTGATAATAACAATGAAATAGAATTGAATTACCAAACATGTGTTGAACAAGCAGAACATAAACTTGAATATAAGAGGTAATTTCAGTTTTATCTCCAGAGTCTGGCTGTACCGGACTCTCCCAGTGATTTATTTATATATATATATATATATATATATATATATATATATATATATATATATATATATATAGTGTTGTACCAGATTTGTTAATTAATAATTAATTTCTGTCAAATAAGGTAACACAGACTATTACTTTACGCGGACCGATCATGCTTACTGCCGTGCGTAGTCTCCCCCCCGCCCACATTCTGAGCCAGGAAAAACCCAGCTACAGGCATCCTGGGACACACACACACACCCCAAAACACCACAGGGTCGTCACTACTTAATAATATCCACAACCTGTAACTACATTATCTAAAGTACAGTAGACACAGTAGTAGAAAAAGATATGAAATGCTTCTTCTAAATATTGGCGGTCTAATTAAGAAGTAATTGACATTAAGGTTACGTTAATGAGCTGATATCTGCTGCATGTGATATTCATCATAATATCCGGTTTAAAGAGATGCCAGCGCAACTCTCTGCAAATGAAATGGAACGCGGGAGCTTCGATAAGACATTCGTTAGCATCTAAATTGAGCACATCGAGGTGTCCAGGCAACATTCCCCATTTAGGAACTCTGGCTTCTGGGAAAGAAAAATGGATTTGTATGAAAAATAAAAAGGTTTATATCCCCTTAAAATATGAATCGCAAAACATATTGTCTCTGTATCTCTTCTGATTCTCAGGTGTTGTATTTTCACCGGAGTCAGAAAACTTCCAATGATACCCAGCCCTAGTAACAGATGACAGTGTGAATTTATTGCTTCAATTTATTTTTTTATGAGCGTATGTTTGTGTGTGTGTGTGTGGAGTGTTTATTTAGGCAGTAAATCCCCAGCGGCAGGCAGGGCCGAGCCTGGCAATCCGGCTGTGTGTCAGGAGGACTTACTCGTCGGTGTTTGGGGAAGGGATTATGAGGGATGAGAGACCTACATCCACACAAAACAGGATGAAGGGAAGAACAGAGAGAGAGAGAGAGCGAGAGAGAGAGAGTGAAAGAGAGTCCATTTACAGTACTTACAGCAGACCTGTTCTCCTCCTGTCTCTTCTTCTCTTTTGTTCTCCTGTGCCATTAAGTGAGTGCTTTCATCCAAAGCCCCTCGCCGTACCAGGCGTGCATACATTTTTAGCATTGGGTGGCTCTACTGGGAATGCAACGCCACCCCCCCCTGCCGCTCTCATCACTGCCACCCTGGCCAAGGCGGTACCATGCTCTGCCAGTTGAGTTATGCGGGACCACACACTTCTTCCCTCCTCGTTAGTCCTTCTCTGCAGACGCTTCTGTAAATTATTAGAGCAACGTCCTGCTTTTTCCTGACAGCTGCCTCGGTCATGGTTACACCACATGTGTGTGTGTGTGTGTGTGTGTGTGTGTGTGTGTGTGGACTGTTACACGGTGGAGGGCTGGCTTTGTGGTGAAAGGCTTTAATCTTTTCATACCAATAGATCAAATGACTGGGTGTAATGTTAAAGGTGTCGTTCATATTGATGAACCCACAGAGAACTACAGTAGATGGTAAGTCTGAGAGTGCAGACATCTGCCAAGCCACGCCCCTATTTCACAATATTGAAATAGTGTGAACTTTCCCAGCCGGGAACTCATTTTTCCAAATATTCCGACGTCACATCAATGCAGCACATATGTAACACAGTCTAACTCCCAGAGCATCAAAAAAACTGCCGCATGGTCAGGTGCCTTTGGCGTTATTGACGCAAAAAGTCTCCATTAGCGTCTCAGTCAGACGCAGGAGGGCTTGCAACTAAACGCAGATGGCGTACCTGTAAGCACAGTTAAACGGAGCGGGTCCTCACAAGATGGCGCCCCCCCCATACCAAAAACAAAACAAACAACATGTTCTTTGTTCATTTTTCGGGATCTGGATCCACTATGGCAGAGGTATTAATTATCACCTCTGCAGTTCCTGTCAGCTCAACGGAGCTTAATAGCGTCTTTCAGCTCATTGGTTCGGTTTTCAAGCTCTCAACTTTACTGTTTTGGTTCACTCTCGCAGCTCTCATGGCATTTGTGGCATTTAACAGCACAAAAAACTGGCATCAATTGATATTTTTCCCATCCGCTGTCGGGCCAGAAACATGACATGTTTCCTCGGTGACTCCTCGATGAGTAAAAAAGGCAACAAGTTCACCATATCAACTTAAAAGCTGTCAGTGGTGTTGTCGCTTTCGCTGCCCCCAAATGGTCAAAAAATTGGTTGTCGCAGGTTTGATGAAACAAACAAATAGTGTGACACAATAATCTCAACTCAACCTCCACTTACCAGCTTTCTCTGACCTTTCCCACCCAGATGAGCTAGTTCCTGTCAGCGATTAAAGGTGCAGTTGAAAAGCTCCAACAAAGCTAATAAGCGAACCTGCAGTTGTCCCCCTAAAAAAATACATTGTTCTTTCTGACAGGAAATCCACCAGATGCACTTTTACCCCCATCACGGTCCCGTCAGTGGTGTCTGATGGCTGCGTGTGATTGACGGCGTAGAGGACTCTCTGCCAACATGCCAAAAAAATGGAAGGCATGTTCGTCTTTTTCACTCTGTCTTCCTTTTTTCCCCTCATCCCCTCTGCCATCACTCTGTCGCAGGTCCTCCACAGCTCACCCCCGAGCTGTCAAGCCCAAATCAGGGGAACAGATGAACAACAAATGGGTTGTGTCTGGCACACATGAGCGAGGGAGATACGCTTATCAGGGCTTCAGTGGTGGGCTTTACCCACCGGACCTCCGCTGCTGCGGGCCACAGCTGCCCCTTCAACTCTTCCCCCTGCTTTTTCCTCTCTACCTGCCGTTTTATCTGAGGAATGCGGGAATGGAGCGAGGCCAGGGATGGAGGGAAATAGAAAGAGGGATAAAGGAAGGGGAAGGATAAAGGGGAGAGGATGGAGTCCCTGGGTGCTGACAGGTCCGCTCTTCACGCCGACACCTTCTCTTGAGCCCAGGCGGATTAGAGCCTTAGTGAAGGGCCAGGAAGCCCCACCTCCATGAATCCCACCCTCCCATCCCTCACTAGTCCTCCCACCTCTTCTGCCTTAAACCAGCCAATGTTTCTTACTCCTAGTGTTACAGGATATAGCAATAAATAAATAAAATAAAATAAATAACGGACGAGGCTTCTCGGTCTGAAAACGACTCAACTGGTTGCAAAAAGAAGTCAGTTTCTATATGTCTATGATAAAATGGCCCTACTTTTCACTTGATTTATTACCTCAATAAAAATGTTCATAATTAATTTACGGCCACAATCGCTAGTTTCAAGTCTTCTTCAATACAGCATGATGTTTATTTATTTTGACAATTTATTTTAAAGCTTTAGTGCGTAACTTTTTGATATTAATGAACTTACATTACATTCAAGCCATTGCCAAATGAGTTGCTACAAAGCTAATTAAGACTATCAGCTCCACACAACTCTCTCTGTATTTCTCAGTATGACTGTCTGTCTGTATGACTGGCGACTTTCACACGCAGAAACTCGAGTGAAGGTAATTACCTCTTCAGAAGAGTCTGTCATGTTTTTTTAATCCTCCGTGTCCTCCTTGGCTACTTGCAACTGCGTGGAGGAGGGGTGGGGGTGGTGCACAATCACGGAAGGCTTGTATCATGTGGACCCACTGACAGTTTTGTTGTCAATACTTAGAATTCCTCATGGGGGCGGCAGAAACTACACACTATAGCTTTAAAATGGTCGATAAAGCATTGGATGCTTTAGTGGCATGGCTACACGCCACACGTCATGATGGAGGCTTAGCAATGATTACCATCAGCACATTAAAATAACTGTGAACGTGTTTTCATCTTAAAGTTTGACCTTCTCACTTTGTCAAAATGAATTGCAACATTATGGTCGCCTAAAGATGTCTTGTTCAGCGTTATGCCAACCAAGCTGGCTAGCTACTGCTACAGCTAGCTGGTAACTTAAGGAATAGTTTGCAGATTTTCTTGACTGACGTACATGCAACTTTCCCTCTTTAGCGTTTAGCTTAGCGCAGCGCCATTGCAACCATAAACAAAACTGGCTTGGCCGCACCATCCTCCCCAGCTCCACCCATTTGCCAAAAACCATCACATTCGGTTGCAAAAAGCAAGATAGCGACGCCCGTACCCAAAAAAACGCAAGGCTTCAAAACGGCAGTTTACAAACCAAGAGGTGACGTCACGGATGCTACGTCCACAATTTTTCAGTCTATGGACGTATCGCAGCTGTCATAATAAGGAAAAAAACCTTGTGCTTGGCATTCTGGCGATTTTCAGCAACAACTATTCTTGTTCCATTTGACTTTAGGTTTTTGGATACTTTTCAGTTTGTTACTGATATCAGAATTCCTTTGGTGCTGAATCATTGGTTTTCCCTGCTTCAGTCCCTCTCAGGCACATGTGCGTTTATTTACCCCCGCCGGCGATGTCAGAGCAACCTTTTGGACAAACACTGGCACTCTGTGCTGAGAAATCCACTCGGGGCCATTTAAAAACTCATCGACTGTAATATCATCCTATTGTGCAGTGTTCACCGTCAACACCACCCACTTAGCGCGGCCTCAGAATGCGCATATCGGCCGGCGCTGGCACCAAATCTGTGACATGTCATTTGCGGGAGGGTCCCGCTGACCGCCAGGCCACCCCCGACGCTCTCATCCATTTACGGCGAGGCAGTGAGTGCTTCAGTCATGATGAGAGGCCCAGAGGCAGAGCTGGCAGAGCCCACAAGTGTCTGTGAGAGTAGGTTAGTGAGTGATTGAACGCAGCCCTCTGTGATGTGTGTATCAGAAACAAAGTACTGTGTCGAATATTGCGCGATGGGCACGCTGACTGAATTGGATGAAAGAAGGCTCATTTGCAACTTGCGAGATCTCAGTGTGCGTGCAAGCAAATGTCTCAGGATGTGTGTGTGCGTGTGTCTGTGTGTGTGTGTTTGTGTGTGTGTGTGTGTGTGTGCTTTTGTATGCATACATCTGTGAACTTTACTGCGGTGTTAATGAGAAGCAGAACAGCCTGAAGGTAGGTGTGTGTGTGTGTGTGTGTGTGTGTGTGTGTGTGTGTGTGTGTGTGTGTGTGTGTGTGTGTACGCGCGTGTGAGTATGAGCTCTCATCTCCGGTGTCAGATCATCGCCTCAAAGAGCGGAAGCACAGAGGTGAATATTTATTTCAAACAGGGGAAATTCCTCTTTATTAAGACAAATACAGGATGAGACAGCGCCGGAAAGAATTCTACAAATAAAGACCTTCTCTCAAAGATTCATTAGCAGTTATTAAGATGTACAAGTTTTTCCCGTTTTAATCATCTGGCGCTTGATCCTCCATCTTATTTGCTCTGCGTTACATGTCAGAACAACGGAATGCAGACAAACTGAGAAGTGAGCGTTTTTTGTTTTTTTTTTATCAAAGCATCGATTCATCACTGGGAAACATTAAAGAGGCAAGAATTTGTCTTAATGACGCTGCCACAGGGACTTTCTGACAACAGTTTATATGGAAACATATGGTAAAATATAAACAGGAGCCCGCATACAATATACAAAGACATGGCAAGACATACTGTGCCATGCAGAGTAGACTATACATACACCGCTACGTATAAATATTCATTATTCTGTAACAGCGTACTTATTATAGGTTGTGTAAACATTTAAGTTGACAAGTGCACCAAAGAGTCAATTATCTCTGCTCCTTTTGTCCATTATCTCCCGTACTGTTTCTCCTCCCTCCCTCTGTGATGAAGCCAAGTGAGCACAGCTGCTTTGTGACCCTGCAGTCGGGTCCTCTGTCTCTTCCCAGAATCCCCCTCTCCGTCCTTCTTCTGGTCGTATCTCAGAGCGAGTGCAGTACTTGTAGGTGAAGGCAAAAACTTGTGTGCAGGAGCCAGAAGTTTGACTTTGGTTTCAAGAGGAAATTTGATCTCGTAAATATTAGGGCTGGGTTCCAAACTTCGATACTTTAAGGCACCGACCAAATTGTCTCCGTAGTAATGAGTATCGAAAATGCCTTGTCATTCAATACCAAATTTCAAAACCTGAGAAGTCAGCCAATAAGCATTCAACACGGTTGTACCAAGATCTAATAGTTCTTGTGATTAATGTCTAACGCTACACGCTGTAGAGGCACGAAGGAAAAACACTGTTACTCACAGAAATGGGGCACAGGAGTGTGTGTGTTGTCGTATTTTGAATGATACCCATCGTAGAAGACCACAATGTATATAGTCTTTCTCTTACCAGTGTACTGTCGTGTGTACTGTCCAAAACAACCTCCCAAAACGTCCCGGTTAGAGAGGAAATGCCGTAAACGTATACTTTGTAAGTCTTTACAATCATTCCCTGAACGAACCAAGCAGACCTGCCTTGTTGCACGATCCAAATTGTCGTGAAAACTTGGCATTTTCAGCGTGTAACGTTGCCCAGTGGTTCCGGTTAAACCTTCCTTTGATGCGACCGGAGTTTAAAGTTGACGCAAAGAAGGCAGAAAGTGAGGGACATCCGGTGGAACTTTGCTGCGGCCCCAGAACTATTCGGTAAATGAACCGTCATCTATCCAGAGTACACTACGTATAATGCTCAGACTTTGGTATTGGTGTCAGTAGAATATCTGAGATTCAGTGCTGAAATTGAAACAGTGACACCAATTTTTCATAAATGATCCTCTGTGAAAAAAAAATGAGGAGGAGACAGAGATCCCAGTCGGAAAGGTGAGAAAGGTCAGAGAGGTAATTTACATTCCTCTCATGGGCTGTCTGTCCTGAAACCTGCTTCACATCTGCTGCCAAGCTGAAAAGAGCAATGTTATTCTTTCCAATTAAGAGCCTCCAACACACATACACACACACACATCACAGCCGCCACTGATCGTTGTCACTCACCGCTGTGTGTCTGTCTGGCTTTGGCTTTGTCCACCCAGATTGTATTACTGCCACATTTGGCTCAATCATCCTGATCTAACCTTGAATTTGAGACTTATTTGTCTTATTACAGACTGTATTGTCATTGTAAAGCCTTATATATTTTTGGCATATTCCAACTTTATCTTCTTTTTTTATCTCAGGTTTTTTTTCTTTTGTGAAAGTGCAATTTTTTACAAAATATTATTCTAAAGAACGTAGAATTTGAAAATGTCCGACGTTGGCCACCAAAAAAGTAGTAGTGGTAGCATAAAAAAAAGACAAAAATTTGACTCGTTGACAGTTTTTTGAAAGCTGAAAGCTGTTGTAATTACATACACTTTTATATTTTAAAATAAATTAGTTTCATAAAATGTTCAGTATCAACTATCTTTGTTTTGTTCAAAACAAATGTTGACCTGTACTTAATTTTTTTATTTTAACCTTCAAATATCGATAACAGTTTAAGCCTAAAAAAAAATCCAGGCTACAGTATAGAACCTGAGTATGTGTACTCAGTTACATTGACAACAAGTGAATTGAAAATAATGTTTTGAAGCTCAAATTAAAATAAGGTTCCTTATTAAGACCTTTGGTGACAATTAGAAGCCAGGTCTGGATCCCGGATGTTTCCGGTTGAGCTTGAGTGACTTTGTCTTCCCCTTTGAGATGTCGCATTTTGGAAACAAAGTATTACGTCTTCAGGCTGGAGCGGCCACGAACCCTCCAATCAGCTCCTTGCTCTTGTCACCTGTCACCATCTGCATGCTAACAGGCCTTTGAGAGCCTCTTTGGGCCGGCCCGGCAGTGTGTGACAAGTGTGGAGGGACGAGAGCCAGAAGGCACACAGGAATGCACACTCTCTGGTGTGTGTGTTTGTGTGTGTGTGTGTGTGTGTGTGTGTGTGTGTTTCTCTAATTCCCTGTACTGTTTCAGAATGGGAGAATTGCTCCCACTAGCTTGTTGAAGGCTATTCTTGTTGTTTTCTTAGTTTGTTCGCCTCTGGCTAACCAGCGTCTGTTCCAGAATCTCAACCAGCCTGCTGACAAAGCCTTGCACTTCCTTTTATTTTTAAATCTCAGACCACTTGCCCTGTTGCCTATTCCTCCTTAAGCATCTTTATTACATTAGTTTTTTATTACTCTATATTACCTAGTTCATGTCAAACACACTAGGTGTTTGAATAAGGACTTTTATTTTTTTTTACCCTTGTGCTGTCTTCCTGTCAACCATGCACTTGTCGTCTTCGTTTTGCCTGTTTTATAAAGCATTAACGTATACTACACTTATTTTTCGGAATGCATGGTCAATTAACATAATTCATATTAAATTATACCTATCTTTTGCATAAAAAAACCCAGAAATTATGAATTGTTTTGACTAAAAGTTAAGTTCAGAGGAACCTATGTTGATTTATAATCACAGCCTGTTTCGTGTATGGAACCATTCATGCTATTTTTTAGGCAATTTGGTTGAAAGAAACCCATATTTTTTTATATAAATTTAGAAACTTTGAAAACAGGTTGATGACTAGTTAGGTCAGTAGCTATGTTTCCATCCACATCCATTTGTATTAAATGATATTGAATGAAAAATGCCTTATGGAAATAGTAAAATCCGATTGAATTTCATGAATATCGACTCAAAGGAAATACGTTCGGTCTCATCGGATTTGATCTTGATCGATATACGGCTTATGCGATAAATGCTGATGGAAACGTTATTTGCTGAATAAATAATGAAATGCGATTAAGTTTTTCATTTTATGGTTGCAACCCGCCACAAAACGAAGAAGTTTTAGTTAATTTCCGCCCAGTATCTCCACTCTGTTTGCACACATGGCGGGTGTCAACAAAGACAGATGTAAGTGGACGAACGAGGAGACGAGAGACTTTTTGAATTTAATTTACGAGCAAAATATAACGCTGTCGTTCCCACACCACAGGCCGCCTCCGTTGTCGTCGGGCATTGACGTGCATCTGCATCATCACAGCAATGTGTTGATAGCGTCGTTGTTTTCTTATTATAGCTCGATATGTCGCTATCAGCTGGCACATAAGCACTATTACAACTTGTGCAATATTGATCATTTGTTGGTAGATGGCGCGATCCATTTTGTCTAGCAAAACTTTGTTCGCAAATGTTTGCTTGAACGTTGTGCGATTCAGTGCGAAAATGAATGGAAACACCTTAAAATGTCTCAAATCAATTCGATATACCAATTTGACTGCAAAACACCATGTGACGTCATTACGCACAGGTTTTTATTTGCTTTAAAGCCGTTGGATGGAAACACACTTTCACCAGCTTTATTCGCATGAGTTTTTTTTACTGAACTTCAGATAATTCGATTGACAAGTGGATGGAAACTTAGCTAGTGACATACACGTTATTAAAGTGAGAGATAAAGCTTAGTTTAATAAAATGTCCATCTTTATATTACTTATTAAACCAATGAGCTGTTTGTACCTGTGTATGTGCTATCACTCCTGACCGGAGCTTAGTCATATGAGGGATTATGGGGATTTGAGTCTTTACCTAGCGTGAGAAAATCAACCTAATCAGTCTGTCTGCCTCGGTTGCAGTGTTGGCCAGCGCTCATGTCGTATGAAAGGCTTACAGGTCCAGACGTGTCACACACACACTCATATTATAGAACAACGCTGTCAGCCAGGGACACGCTGTTTATCAAAAGTGTGTCCTACGACCTCATACCACCCCTACAACCCACACAAACACACACCTAGTCAAACACAAGAGCGGTCAGTAGAGCCACCTGTGTGTACGGCGGTCATGCCGAAGCAGTTTGCATTGCCTGACTGATGATCGCTCAGGCTGTCAGAGCAGCAGAACGGCTTTGTTGAGGCGGATTAGCCGACTGCAGCGCAGGGCTCGGGTTACTCCCTGGGTTTAGGCTCAGCTAGCGCCTCATGACAGAGGAAAGGTGCACACTGTGACCTGTAGGTGTTAAACTGAGACCTCTTCTGAACTGCGATGACCCGGCTCTGCCATCAGGACAGGCCGGATGTGCCAGATGACATCTCAACTCTCATAACTTTTTTTTTTCCCCACATGTGAGTGACCTCAAACAGCAGCAGTAATGCTTCAGTCGACGTTAATGTAAGGCTGCTCGATTATGGGGAAAAAAAAAAAATCACAATCGCAATGATTATTTTAGTCAATATTGAAATCACGCTTATTTAACACGATTACTCGTTAACTTTTGGAAAGATGTTGCATTTATTGAAATTAAAGGTCACATATAATGCTCATTTTCAGGTTCATACTTGTATTATGGGTTTCTACTAGAACATGTTTGCATGCTTTAATGTTTAAAAAAACACATTATTTTTCTTATACCATCTGTCTGAATATACCTGTATACTCTGCCTGAAATGTTCCGTCTTAGCGCCTCTCTCTTTAAGCCCCCCCCCTTCCGAAAAAGCCCAGTCTGCTCTGATTGGTCAGTGTTTTTGGATGTTCCACATCGACGCTCTCGGCACCTTTGCACATCATTGCAGCCAGGGAATGACTGTAACAGCACCGTAGTGACACTTTCTATCCTATATATAGTATAGTTGTGACATATTGTGTCAAGTCCTGACGGCTTGTTTTAAGGCACAGTTTTTAAAATACAGGGTGTGTGTATTTCTCTGTGGATTGGGTGTTTTGATACTTTAACAGTATTTATATAGCACCTCAACCTGCTTTATAATACAAAAAGACATGAAAACCTCCCTTTTTACAATATGGGACCTTTAAAAAACTGTGAAAACACCTTGAACTGTGAAATGTCCCTTCATACTTTTCCTGAACCTTATTTTTCATTCAAAACAAAATACAAAATATGAGTTTGCTTTCAAAGCGTAGAGGGGAAAATAATTCTGGATTACTTAGTTTTTGTGATCGTAAGGAGCCAAAATCGAAATCGCGATTGAAATTTTAATAATTGCACAACCGTATGTGAATGGAGTGATGGAACGACTCTGCTTTTCTGTGATACTTTGCTCCAGAACTTGTAAAAACAGTAGTTTGTATCAATGTAAGCAAAAATATAAAGTAGTCCATTTCAACTGAACTGTAGGGCTGCCGCCTCTCGGTCGATTACTCAACTAATTGGTCATTAGGATCTTCAGTCAACCAAGAAACCTTTAGTCGTTTTTCTTGGTCTTTTTATAGGGAATGAGCTATTAGTTAATAGTCAGTAGAGGAAAACTAGATTTTAAGAGATTGATCTGTGAAAAGGAGTTATTAGGTTACACTTTATTTTAGCGTCCTGAAGTTTCCTATCGTTTTTCTACAGAGACTGCTAAGTAACGGTTAATTCTTAGGATGGCTTCTAGAAAATACAAACTGATTTGGTACCAGTCATAGGGGAAATATATATAATGTGCAGGCGGTACATGGCAATATATTTGGCCATTCTTCCAGTCTTGTTTGTATGACAGTTTTCACCAGAGTGTAACAAATTGTTTCAAAGTAAGAGAAATGGAAAAATAACACCGACAGAGTTCAGGAACAGTTAAGGGTATAAGCCTCTGTTGAAAATGTTTTTTAACAGTGTATACATGTCTACACTGAGTTATGTAGTTCTTTTGTAGGAAAACATGAAATATGTCCAAATATTTGTGTCTCTGTGATTATATTGGCTTTGGTTTAACTGCCTAAAGCCTCCCTGTCCGTGTAATTGGTTGTCGTGCCGAAAGTAAACACTATCTGAGAGGTGTTGAGTCTGTGAAGTGTTTCGGTGTGTGTGTTATCATGGGGAGTGCTGAGTACAGTGTGTGTACGCGCTTTCAGCAGTGTGTGTGTGTGTGTGTGTGTGTGTGTGTGTGTGTGTGTGTGCTGACCAATAGCGGTTCAGAGTGATTTTAAACTCTGGCCTTCTTACCCAAACTGTCTCTTTCACGCACACAGACGTTTTCTTTCAGTGGTCGTTGTTCACTTGGTAGTTTTTGGTAACTGAATGTCAACCAATCAGCAGAAACACTTTTTATATTTCATTATTTATATTAGAAATTAGCCTGGAAAAGTGCCCGATATTCTTGACTTTTCAGGACTATTGCTAACTTCCAGTGGATTCCATATGTTTGATTGACTTTGGTGTGTATTTGCTGTGTATTTCCACATGAGGGATAGCTCTTACTTTTCAGATTTTAAATTAATGATGCACTCAATTTAACTCTGATGTTTGAGGACATTTTGGAGGTGTTTTATTATTTTTGCCTTATTTTGAAAGGCCTTCCGGCCCACCTCAGCTTCAGAAATTGTCACAGCACCATTCTTTATTAAACCTGAAAATTAAAAGCTTTTACAAAGGCTTCGGGGATCCGAGGAGTTTGGGCACCATGGACACAATTTGTTTTTAATTGTGGCCTTCAAAAATCACCAATATGTGCAAAATGTCAAAAGAGGTAATCAAATTTATGCAGGATGGAAATATGAAGTACACTCAAAGTCAAGTTTTAATAGTCTTTAGAGGTTTAATGATGTTTAAATGTGCATGTATGCGTATGATTTGGCAAGTTGAATATCCAGATGACAGAGCTCACCCAACTTGTATTGTGCAGCACTCAATAGGTTTTAAATATCCTCATACATTTTGCGAGGCAAATGATAAAAAGGTACATGACCTTGTGACGGCCACAGATTTTGAGTGTTTTAAACCATGCTAGTAGCATGGCTCCATGGACGCCACACTCGGCCCAACATTTGATATATCTCAAAAACGCAACCGGTAGCTCATAATCAGCTGGATTTACAAGAGAAGGATGGACATGCGAAGCTACCAAGCCAGGGTCAAGCGCACCAATAACATTTGTTTGCAGTGGCGCGCGTCTGCACTGTCCCATTTCCCGGGAGGAGCACGTCGAGTTACAGCGTAGGGTACAGCGTAGGGTCCGTATCTACGCATACCTATGTGCGTACCTACGTATGTACCAACTGCGTGGATTTGACCCAGAACCATAAATCAGGCTTTAGACTTGTTTTTTCTGCAAGAGTAGATGAAATAGGTAGCAAGCCTCCACTGGCTCTATTGTAAATGATTAAGCCTGTGGAGGCTTTTTACCTGGTCCCTATTGACATGTAGTGCACTCTGTGCAACTGCAACATGTCCAACTTCCATGCTATGACTAACACTGCAACATTCATACGGACTCTTCTTACAATCACAGTAAACATAAACCTGCTTGAACACGGTGTCTGCATTTCTTTTGTATTAATATCATTTGGCCAAGAGAGTCACGCATCGTTCATGACAAGTCGACATCGGCACTACATCTCGCTGCGATTCCACTGAAACATGATCACCAGTGTCTTGTAAGTGCTGCCCCGCCCCGGTCTAATAACATCAGCGTGGATTCAGCTCACAAACGCAGCTTTGCTAATTGGTGCGAAGATGGAAATGTGTGGCAGTTTTGATAAGCGAAAGGTCTCTCACACCGCTAATCTGCCCTCCCTTTGGCTTCCAACAGCAAATGGCAGGAAGGATGTACTGTACATTAGGGGCCAAAGTACTCAAAGTTGTAAAAAGTAATGACAGCGTCTGCTGATGCGGGGCGAGGCAGCTCCGGCCCAACTGTGTTGTTTCCCTACACACTCCGCTATTTGAAGACGCTGTGTGAGTGGTCGTATCTTTTTACAACGTTCCTTAATGGTTATGGATGGAAATGATGGCACACATGATGACGCCGCTCTTTTCCACAGGGCGATAATGGCGGTCACATGCCATTTAGGACAGGAGAGAGTTTAGTGATAGCAGTGAAAGGGCTGAGAGTGGGAGAAAGAAACAAAGGGGAAGGGGTTGTGTTAAAACGATTAGAGATGCAGGGTTAAGATGGCAGCCCGGACCGCGAGTGGAAGAAGAGCAGGCGGAGAGATGAAGAAAGGGGATAGTGGTGTAAAATGAGCAGAGAGGAAGGGTTAAGATGGCAGGTCCAGCCCTGCTCTGCTCTCTCTCTCGCTCTCTCTCCCCAGGGGGGAGATGAGAGATGAGAATGCCTGTCATTCAGTGAAGGGGAGTATATTTATCCAATCCTCCATCCCCCCCCACTGTCTCCCACTGAATATCTTACTATCTCTGTTCCAGCTCTTTCTTTTTTCTCTCTTTCCTCTTTTAAATCTTTTATTTTCAATTTCCAGACTTCTCTTTTTTTCACCCTAATATCTCCCTTTGTCTCTTTGTCTTTAAAACTCAGGCCCCATTCCAGGAAGCACTGGATTGGTGAACTGCAAGTGTAGTAAAGTCAATACTACGATACTAATATGGGTGTATTCTTTTTAGGGGTGGGGAAATAGTATCATGATCATTTCTTTGGCAATACTGTTTCAATACACGGACGCCAAGTATCAATCTTTTATTTTATAAATTAAAATTAAAATGAGAATTTAACTTTTTGGTATTAGAATAATCAAATCAGTTGCTTGTTTTCAGTCCACAAGATAGAAAATTGAAGTAAGATGAACAGAGATTTTAGTTTTTTTAGATGAAACTGATGTTTTGGGGGAATCAGGTTATAAGGCAATATCTCGCAGAATATTGCGATATGTTTAGAATCGCAATAATATTGTATCGTGACATAAGTATTATGATAATACTGCATCGTGGGGCCTCTGGTGATTCCCACCTGTAGTCTTTTGTCTGATAGTAATGCATAGTAATGTCACAATATGGCAAATGTGTGCAGAAACACATATAAAACCATTGTCTTAATCATGGTATTTTTGGCCTCCATTCCACACGCTGTTCCAGCTCTGTTGCCAAATCTTAATTTCTCTTTTTTTCTCCTCCTATCACAAACAAGGCCAGGTGCCAGCAACTGTCAGAGTGAGAAAGAGGAGAGAAGTGTTGCAGTTTGAACAGCAGGCTAGTATCTCCACTCCAATAACAATTACATCAAGTGGTGTGTTAAATGAGGTGGCCCACGGTTCAGCGGCTGGGGCTAATCTGTGCAGTCTGCTCCCTAAAACACGGCGATAATGACGGGCACAGGGGAGGATTCAGTTGCCTCGAAACGCTTAATTTAACGCAGGCACATACTGTACATGTCAAAACACACACACAGAGACACACTGTGGCGGACAGTGAATGCAAAGAAAAAGGATGTTTCCGACACTAATATGGCTGAGGCTAATGATGATTTTAATTGTTGATTAATCTGTTGATTATTTCCTCGAATAATGGCATAGTTGTTTGGTCTATAAAATGTCAGAAAATGGTTTAAAAAAAGTTGATCAGTGTTTCCCAAAGCTCAAGATGACATCCTCAAATGGCTTATGTTCACAATTCAAAAGAGATATCCTGTTTACTGTCACAGAGGAGTGAAGAAACTAGAAAATATTCACATTTAAGAAGCTAGAATCAGAGAATATAGACTTTTTTTATTAATGAAAAAGAACTGTTATTCATACTTAAGAGATCATTGAGGGGCGACCTTCATTTACAACGACATCGGGTCAAATTACAAAGAAAACGACACAGAAAACACTGGCATAAGAACAATATCAGTTATCTATTTTAGGGATTCACCGGTTATCGGATTATCTGGGACGATATTTGGCAATTTGCAGATTATCTGTATCTTATTTTATTTTACAGATAAAGTTAATTATTTAAAAAACTTGCTACTTTGGCTCCGCTACAGCTCTGTAAGCAGTCTGTTAACACCTGCAAACAAACTGTTAGCATGTTAAAACTTAAAGAAGCTATTTTTTTTGACTGCATATTATATTTAAAGTTTCAGTTTTGTTAAATAATTGCTCAAAGCATTTGAACAAACTTTGAAACATTCCAAAATGTTAATTTTGACTAAAAGATTTTAATTTTGACTGTAAATGCATATTGGCTCCAAATAGAGGTTATCGGTTCCATTAACTACTAATAATTGGTATTGTCCCTAAAAAAAAAAAAAAAAAAAACAGTAGCGGTCGACCCCTAGTTTATTTATCTATTATATTATATTAAAGGTGCTCTAAGCGATGTCACGCGTTTTTCAGGCTACAACATTTTTTGTCACATACAGCCAACATCTCCTCACGAGCTGCCTGTCCCCTGAACACACTGTAAAAAAAAAAACTCAGTCTCTGTAGACAGCCCAGGCCCCACAAACAGCAACAAAAACAAACTGCGCCAACCTGCACCACCAAACATAACAAACAGTGTTCCAGCCAATAACCGACAAGAAGGATTTGGGGGTGGGGGTTAGTGCGCGGAAGGGAGTGGGAGGGGACGGGATGAGGAGGAGGGAGGGGCGAGCTAGCCTCCGTTTTGTTTGACAATTACTTCGAACGTCAACAACAAGTGACCTCACCCAACATCGCTTAGAGCACCTTTAATCGATTATCAAGGTAGTTGGTGATTCATTTAACCCTTGTGTAAGTTTTTTTATATATCAGAAATATGGGTTTCTTTCAACCAAATTGCCCCAAAACAATACTGATGTACGCTGAATGGCGATCTTCGCAGGTAAAGTCAATGATTATTTTCATTCATTATTTTATTAAATTTTATAGCATTTTAATTTTTTTTTTTTAATGGTTTCAAAACAGCATCCTGACTAAACTTTGACATAAACCAGTCTGTGAGCCAATCAACATCCTCTAATCTTAACAATGACTCAAAATAATTCATAGTTTCTGCAACAAAAAAAAAAATCGGTATAATGTCAAATACGTTTATTGACCATGAATGAAATTTTAAATAAAGAAACAAAAAAAAAAACATTTAAAATGTTGACCTACTGGCTCTAGACACTAAGACAGTCAGAAGACCAAAAATAGATACACATCTGTTGTAAGCGTCCTTGCCAAAAGAAGCCGTCTGCCTGAGTTCTCAGAGATGGAAAGCGGCCGGCGGTGAGGCCATCTATCAACAGCGGCTCTATCTCTCCTTTATGGCTCTCTCCATCATCACATCCAAGCAGTAAATCCTTCCTCAATCTGACATGCAGCTGCTGACATGTGGTTCCCATCTAGTGAGTTCACAACTGGCCTGGATTGGTCCGAGGTGACGCTCATCGGGGCGAGAAGCGATCTGATAGCCGATCTGGGGTCCAGGTGTGAAGTTCAGAGAACGCGCAGATATGTGTCAGGTGTTGCTATGAGGGAAAAAGGATTAGGCCCGCGATGTTTCTTGGATGTGATGCGGATGTGAGTTGTTTCAAACATTTGAAAGGCGTGTTTCTGTACGGGAGTGGGCTTGGTTTGGTTTAATGCTGATCAGCCGTTGGAGAGCAGAATATTTGTTTTTGGGGCCAGTCCACACCGTCGGACCGGTCTGTTTTGTCCCGGGCCAGATTTCTGCTGCTCTTGGTGGCCCTTTGGCTCCCAATAATATGAGGTATGTCTGCAGAGTGCATGTACATGTTGCCGCACGGATTTGTATGTGTGCTTTTTCACTTTACTTTTATTTATCCAGGGAGATTTGTTTTTGTTGGCAACGCCCTGCTTCAGACTCACAGTTACAACGTAGTATAGAAGAGTAGTTCCCAAACCATTACAAGGACTCCCAAACTAACACAAATTAGACCACGACCCCGATTTGATAGTATTTTGTCCCAGGGTCCCCCATCTGATTTTGCTTTCAGATGATAAAGTATATGAAAGCCATCAGCGAAATAGTCTTACATTCTGTCATTGTGTTACTTAGGAATGGAATTATAGTGAAAATAAATGATTCCCCTTTTTGCCTGGGGACCCCTTCAAGGACTCCTCGTGGTCCCATGACCCCTCTTTGGGAACCACTGGTGTAGACGATGGTAATGGGTCTAGTGTTGGATTCTGAGATTCTGGATTTATTCTATTTCCAAATTGATTTAAAAAAAAAACTCTCATTCATTAAAGGGCCGGTTCACCCAAATTACAAACTTATTTTTTTCTCTCTCATCTTGAGTTGTATCTAGCCGTACAGGTAGTTTTTGGTTTGTTTGTTTTTAGACACCTCTCTCTGAGAAGTCTGCCTCCACCCCAATACAATGAAGCTGGATGGAATGTCTTTGCGCAGCGCTTCTAACCATTTTGTAAAAATATTTATTTTTTTAATCTCAAAAGCAATGTTTGTATCCAGGAACAATGTTACAGTTACTCAGAATAATCCACAGAGCATAGGCCTACTCACAGATGTGACTGGAACTACTTTCTTTCAAAGAACTAGTCCCTATGAAAACTATTCACAGAATAGTCCTGCCATTTTTTAGGTTGAAATGACCTTTAAAAGTCCTACAAATATTTTATATATATTTGTGTCGGCAAAAAGCAAAGTTGAATGTCGGTATGTTTTAGTTTTTCAAAATGTCATTATTTATAACTTCCGTTACTTTGAATATTTGAAAAAAATTAAATCCTTCTAGATTGGAAAAGGGATTCAGGAGGATTAGGATTTGATAACTAGATATAATACTGGATTTACATGCAATAAAATGAATTAACTGTCTGGCTGAAGTCACTTGTTGAAGAAGTATTTTTTGTTTTTCTTCCTTCGTATCACATATCCCATTCAGTCAGAGATTCAAACTAGCAAATCCTTAGTCATAAACTTTTAGCTCCCGCTGCCTCTGTGTGGGGTGTGTGTGTTGAAATTTTGGAGCACCTCTCGGGTCTGTTTATGCTCTGTAGCAGTGGGGAACCTATTTATATGCATTAAAATGTGCCCACTGGAGGTCCTAAAAGACGGGTCATTACCCTACTGACTGTAAGCCTCGCTCTAGCCTGCGCTGAATACTGTGTATGAATGAGGAACATGGCCTCCACTGGCGCTGACACAGGAATGCTACAGCCGGTGTGAATATGAAATACAGCATGTTAAGGTGGAGCGTGTGAATCTGAGCCCGGGATCTCTAAAAGGTGCCGTGTGTGAACCCGGTATGTGCAGATCTGAGATATAGTGTCCGGTTTTGCAGGCTGATGGTCGGGACTTTGACAGACATTCTGTGTCAAGGGGAAAGGGGAAGGGGGGGGCAGATTGAGCGGACCAGGTGGTACGGCTCGGGCGCTGGCATGCGTGGCACTTGGAGGGCGCGTCTATGTTTAGCCCTTACATGATGTTACATGTGCTGTTTTTTCTGGGCCTGCTGTTGGATGTAAAGACGACAGAGCTGTGCTCCTAAGTGCTTCTCCCACCGTAAGCCTGTACAACGGCCACTTTAGACTAAGGCTGGACAATATATATATATATATATATATATATATATATATATATATATTTTTTTTTATCGTTGCGACATCAACTGGTACAATTAACACATTGCGAAAGGCTGCAACATATCGCGAAAGACAGTAGAAAACTACACTTTGGAATGTAACTGTCATTCTTTTTTTAGCGGGTGCCTTTCATATTCAATTCAGTGTTTTTGTTCAATGAAAGAATCTTGAAAGTCATGATACAGATACATACATACATACAAGATACATTTTTCCTTTGAAACTCATTTACTGTGAGTGACACATCTCTGCGCAAATGGACACCCTGGTTTTTCTTTCTTTTCGGTCTTTCTTTTCTGTCGTTATTGCTTTGTAGGAATTGTCCTCCTTATTAAGAGGTTGTGCATGCGTTGGGAGCTGTTGAGAGTTGCTATGTGATGTTGGGCCATACAAATAAACTCTATTGTCTCACAACAAAGTTTGCACGCATGTGCGCGCGCACACACACACACACACACACAAACACAGACCTCCTAGCTCTTCTACAGGACCTATGGGAGTTTTAAATCAAGGACGGGCTCGTTCCCACTCCCTTCTTTCTCATCCCTCGCATGTTCTCGCATCACTTTGGCTTCTTCTTCCTTTGCGTTTCTCTCACTCGTCAATCTTTCACTGCCATTTCTACGCCCTCCCCTTTCCTCTGTCTTTCTCTCTCTGTCTCTCTCTCTCTTTCAGACCTTGAATATAATCCTCTCTCTACCTCTCTCCCCCCCTCTCTTCCTCCGAGCCTTGAACACAACAAATTTTCCGAGCCCGGGTTTTGAGCATTTCACCATCTCCCCACAGAACGCCTATTACTCAACCAAGTCAGCTCCACCGCACTTTGATGTGTGTGAGACCTCACTGGTGGATAAGTGCTGGTGTTGGTGTGTGTGTGTGTGTGTGTGTGTGTGTGTGTGTTGTGTGTGTGCCTGCGTGCAGTGGTGGTGTGTGTGTGTATGTGTGAGAGCTTTGCAGGCATGTCATGGGCGGGTGATTGAGTCCAGACGTGGGTTCCTCTCTTCACCGCCGTCCTCTCCCCCCCTTCCCCTCCCCCCTAGTTGGGGGGTTATGAGTGTGTTGGGCCCGGGGCGGGTGGGCGGGTGGGGCTGCGGCTCCCTGGGGTGCAGTAAAGTGATAGGGGCAGTGCAGGGGGCTCGGATCCCCCCCTGAGGAGGGAGGTCAGGGGTCGAAGTCTGGGCCCTGCCGAGGCCAGGATCAGGGTCCGCGTTAGTCAAGCGCTCTTCAGGTGGGGCCTGCCTGTAGAACGCACCGCTGCTTAGGCTAGCTCGCATCTGGGTTTCTGTGTTTGTGTGTGTGTGTGTGTGTGTGTGTGTGTGTGTGTGTGTGTGTGTGTGTGTGTGTGTGTAGGGTGGGTGTGTGGGGGGGATTAGTCTTTCCTCTGGTTGTTAACATATTCTTCCCAGTATTCTGGTTCTGTGATACGGAAGCAAATGCAGCAAGAAGTTACTTTTTAAACTGTTAAAAATTAGTTGTTGACAAAAAGAGAAAATGAATTCAAAGAGAAGCTCGTGTGAAACCGGGTTGCTTTTAGACCTGCAGCTGATTTGCAGGTTCTTATCATTTTATTTTTTATTTTTTTCTGTTTATTTTCTATGCAGTCAATTGTCGCTTTCTGCAGTCTCTTGCAACAGGAGCCCAAATTCACGCTTTGGAATATAGCGTTGGGCAATATAAAAAAATACAATGGGCACCATATTCATTTGTCAGCTGTCATGTTGTGGTCGCTCCCACTTTAAATACCACGGTTGTATCGGACCATTATAGGAAATGTGGCTGATCACTAGATCCAAACGGAATGTAGAGAATGTTTTACAGTTTTCAGCGCTGATCCAGAATGAAAAGCTGCAGAATAAAGCAGACTGGTATTCTGCATGGGGCGTCTATTTTTCTGAATTTGTTTAAAATCTGCAGAATTCTGCGTGTGAGGAGTCCATGTGGCCCTGCTGTATTTGCCAAATATTGACGTCCCCATTATTTTGCCCCAAAACGGTCGGAATAGAATGGACACCATCTTTGTTACAATATATATTGATAATCTACAACAATCTACCTATCTTATTTAAAAGAAAACTGCGCAGTTTTCAGTCATTTAAAAGAAAGGAAAAAAAAACATTTAGGCAAGAAGAGGACAAATGAAGACGAAAAAGAGAGAAGGGATCCAGCTTGAGGTAGACGTGAATGAAGCATTGAGCATTTCACGGCGGGTTGTTTTTAGACTTTTTAAACTTCCCCTTCTGTCCCTCAGCGGCTCCTAAGATGGACGACAGCGAGGTCAGTCCGTCACCTGGGCCCAGACACTGACCAAACACTGGCTCCCAGGCTGAATAATGGGCTGTCGCTAACCCCCTGACCTCGGCTCAGAGTCTAAGGTGTCAGATCGATATCAGGCGGGCACGGCCAAGCAGCTCGTCTGCCGGGAGGCATGCTGAGCTCTCAGAGCTTACCCCGGCTGTGTGCTTGGGCGTGGGCGTCCACATTAAGTCGAATTAAAAACTCATTATCATCATCACGATGTGTATACAGTGATCTCTAGGAACCTGCAGATTTTTCCTCAGTGCACATGTTCCGGCAGGGGGGCTGATGGGATATATTTAAGTGGGGTAATTTTTAACAGGAGCTGCTATGGGACTCCTGGAGTTATATCGCATTATGGGTCGTAGAGGAGTGTGTTCCTGTGTAGTATACACCTGCAGTAGCCTAATGCAGATATTGTTCATAAAGTATGTTATTTCTTTTCTTGTTCGTCAAGCAATTTACATTCTTGTCTTTTCATAGTCATAATTCATATTTAATAATATGCCATTGCGCTGTTCAATTCCTGCACTGTTTACTTTAGCACTACCACCATTGCACCTTATCAGGGTCATTGCATCACATGGCCAGTCCATTCCAGACCTTTGTAATCACTTCACAAATTGTTAACTCTTTAAATTTCTGTGAGTGATTTTTATGTATGTGAGCTATATGTGTGTATGTGTGTTTGTTGTGTTATGGTTGTCTAAGCTACTGGATGCCTAAAATTTCCCTCGGGATGAATAAAGTATCCATCTATCCATCCATCCATCCATCCATCTATCGAACGCTATGTGTTTGCCAAAAGCGCCAATTCTGTGGTTGGAACAGTAGTCAGTACGTTTAGATGCACAGCAGTAACCGGGGGTAACCGGGTTAAGTGACTAACCGGGTTATGCCAGTTCTCCCCATATACATGAGCGGGGAAGGATGAGGAGAATGACAGGAGTAACTCTACCTCCGGTACAGTAGGTGGCGCTCTGCTGATACTACAACTGGTCCAAAAGGCTTTTTCTTCCGCTTGACCTTTTTTTTTTTTTTTAAGTATTTTTATTGAGCGTTTTAAAAAGGTTTACACACAACATACAAATATAATGGGATTAACGTAACATGTCATGAGGAAATGGGACAAACAAAAGGCCACGTCAGCCGAATGAGTACAAATTATAACGTAATCTTTCCGTTGACCTTTGTCAAAATCTTTGGAAAAACTTGGAAAGCAAGAAAAAAAAAAGTGTCTTCTCGTCCATCCGAAATGGGTCTTCTAGATAGTATCCCTCAGAGGGTTTAAAGGTTGTACAGATTGGGTTGTTGCTGTTGTTTTTGGCGCCATTGCTTCCAAGTGCTCTCTTCTATTTGTGGGTTAAAAACCCACTGCAGCAGAGTGGGGAGGGGCAGTTAGACCTGCGGAGCATGTGCAGACAACTTAACCCGATTTTACCCTAGTTAAGGTGTATATATATATATACACAGGAATAACCCGGCTACTAAAGGAGTAATCTTGGTCTTATAACTAGGGTTGGGCATTGTTTGGATTTGTACGATTCTGATGCGGAACCCGCACTTTTAAAACGATTCCGATTCCTAAACCGATTCTTAGAAAAACTGAAATATGACATTAAAGAAAGGCTTTTACGTCCATTTTGGTGAGCCCAGAGGGAAAATATGGCATTTTAAAAGTAGCCTACATTCACGGTAGCTAGAAAATGGTAGACTACAGAGAAAGTGTGATATTTTTACTTCCGTTTCGGAGTGACAGAGGGAAAATATTTCAGTTGACACATTAAGTGGAATCAAACTAAGGAACCGAAATTTGCGTTCTAATCTTGTCCGATTGCTATAGGTTATCAATAGTGGAACCGGGTATCGGTACCCAGCACTACTTATAACCTGCGTATGAGAACCCTGACTTTAGCCAAGGTAAGGTGTTTACATGGCGTTTGAGCTAACCGGGATATTGCCTTAACCCGAATATGATCAGGTTTTAAAACTGCATGTTAACCCACTGAGTAGTGTGTTGTTGTAAACTGCCGTCATGGCAACCTGAGCAACCATCTTTGGCACAGAGGGGGTTGATGACTCGCTCTGTCAGCCCCTTGGGGTTTTACACTGACTGAATGACGGAGCCATGCTGTGTGTGTGTGTGTGTGTGTGTGTGTGTGTTGACTGACACTAACCCCTTTCTGCTGTTGCTGCTTTGACCTTTTTGACAGCAGTATAGCGTTGTAATTAACCTGCCTCATCCATGTAAGCCAGAAGGAGAATCTCTTGTCCTTCTCAGTCTGTAACAAGTCAGAAATATTCATCTTAAAAAGGGCCATGTCACTCAAAGTAGTCAAGTAACTGTGTGATTGCCTGCTGTGTCTCATTTAGTACTCAGCTGGAGAATCCTATTACTTTTCAACTGCGTCCAATTTTATTCAGTGAACAGCAGGTCAGCGTACAGTTTCAGGGTTTTCCCTCTAGGTTGGTGGAAGTCTTAGGTGCACGTATTAGGCAGGGGGTATGGAGGTCCTTCCCCAAGAAAATGTTACGTTTTGCGATACAAAATAAGCAATTTCACATCATTTTGAACAATTATTCTTACCATATTTACAGTACGTACAAAACTTTGAAAAAAGAGCTAGAGCAGATGATGAATAATAAACAAAAGCCAAAAGGCTTAACCCTCTGAGGACAAAAGCCGCACCGGCGAGTCCAACCGATGTCCAAACGATATTGCAAAAGTTCATTTTAGACATTTATTTACTATTTTATCTATAAATTACGCTTCTTTTGTGACTTTTGTAAACTCATTTCAAGCAGCAAAACATGAGTGTAGATATGTTTTGACTATAGATTTGAGAAATATTTCCATTTTAGGGCCAGAGTATCTCTTTATACGTTGCTCTGGAACCATTTTGCACCTTACAGAAAGCTGAGGTTATTCTGAACATTTTGATATGAAACACATGGGGATCAGGTTATATGCAAAAATCCTTAAAGGTACACTGTGTAGGAATTTCTCCCGTCTAGCGGTGAAATTGTATTTTGCATTCAAACGAATAGTGCTCTCTAGCGCCTCGCTTTTTCAAATGTGTGTTGCAACTACGGTAGCCGTTATGTGTCACATTGCCTTTTTAATTCCCTTTTTCGCTTTATTGGCGACGAGGATTCCTTCTCCTGTGGATCGGCATAAGTATGATCCTCCATTATGAACTAAAGTGATGGACCACAAAACTACCTAGAGCGCTTGTATTTAGACAACATTGAACATTTGGAAGAACATTGGCTGTTTAAAAAAAAAAAAAAAAAAAAGTGCTTCGGTGGCCAGGTTAGCTCAGTTGGTAGAGCAGGCGCACATGTATAGAGGTTTATTCCTTGACGCAAAAGGTCCAGAGTTCGAGTCCGACCTATGACAATTTCCTGCATGTCTTCCCCCTCTTTCTCTTCCCCTTTCATGTCTAGCTGTCCTATCCATTAAAGGCGGAAATTCCCAAAAAAATCTTAAAATTTTTTTTAATTTTTTTTCTACACAACACAAATCAGTATTGTGTAGAAAAACAAGGTTATATTTTTCCAGTTAGGCTATGGAGAAGAAAAAAAATAAGTATTGTTTTTGCCGTTTTCCTGTTTTTCTCAAAGCGTGTACTGGCACACAAGGCACAAAGACAGCAGGGCATAATTAGCAAGAGATTAGAATATACACAGAGCTTTACATAACACGTTCTCTGTCTGCATGGACTCCGTACGCCTGGCACACACAGCAGCACACTGCAGCTGCACCGCAGGACGACTTAGTGATTGGCACAGTCAGGACCACCAGGATCCATAAACACACCACCGTGCGCTCTCATTCTTCCTGTCTCTCTATCCTCTGTTGTATTTTTTTAACCTTCTGAGGTGCCTTCCCACAAGCAGCAATGTGTTTTCAATCTGAGGTCAATTATTCACCTCCCCTGGTTTTGTTCCCAGCAGTTTAAAAAAAAAAAAAAAAAAAAACGTAAGAAAAAAACATAGAACTGTCTATACTTTACAGACTCCATTTTTCCCATCTTTCTGCTGTCAACGCCCAGTCAGACCAAGCCCCCTGGCAGACACATTATGTGTTTAAATACATTGTGTGTGTGTGTGTGTGTGTGTGTGTGTGTGTGTGTCTGTACGTTTGTGTTTGGAAGTCCTCGGACAGATGTGTGTATGTAATTAGCCAACTAAGTAATAATGGCTTTAACTTCCCAGCGGCGAAAAGCTATGAATGATGGGACAGGTGGAGGGAGGGGAGGGGGGGGTGGTGGAGACCTTCCAACCCCCCGGGGGCAACGGGATGGACGGACCCCATCTGGTGACATCACGGGCCTCATCATCCCCTGTTTGGCCCCATAAAGAGTTCCCCCTAGAGGCTGTCATCAGGAACTGCAGATCAAGAAAATGTGCTGCAGTCTCGTATAAAGTACTCGAAAGCCAATACTTGAGTAAAAGTACTACCAGAAAATGACTTTGGTAGAAGTGGAAGTGCACCTTTTAGAATATAAAAGTAAGTTTTAGAATATACTTGAGTAAAAGTCTTAAAGTATCTAATATTTACTGTACGTAAGTATCAAAAGTAATTTTCTGATAAAAATGTAACTAATTATAAGAAGGTAGCTACATAAGAGTGATATGACACTGTCATGACCGTGTCAAAAACATAAACAAGTCAAAAACGTTTGACATAATGGTTCTTTTAGTATGTGTCATTTGGTTTTTTGTCATGACAAGTTATGGTTAGGGTTAGAGTTCATGTGTCATGACAGTGTCATGTGTGACAGTGTCTTTGATTATGAACTTCATCGTGGCTTCCCTATAGTGACGCATCGGATTCAGGGTTTCCACACTTTCTTAAAAATCTGATTCAAAAGTGTGACATGAACAAAGAAAACAGAGACAGTTCTTATGGGAGGAAGAATCTTTCACTCCAAACGAACGGAGACATTTCTTGCAAATACGGCCACAGGTGTATAACGTTATCTTCATATATATATATATATATATTTTTTTTGCAGTCTAACAGATTTCTTCAGATTTTATTAGTAAAAGTTTCCAGAAAATATGAATAACAAATACGTGAACATTCGACCTATGTACAGTGACAAAGTATTTGTACTTGGCACTATTTATACGGGGTTAGATTAAAATACTGGTGTGCTGTTTAAAAAGACGGCGGGTTTGTGGAGGAGTAAAATGACGGACTTGATATAGAATTAGTGTGAGGTCTGTGGTTTTTGTGCTCTCTTGTCTTTCAATGCAGACATTATGTGTGTGTGTTAAGAGAGAAGCTTCATGTGTTCTTGTGGTCTAAAAGCATCTCTTCTTTTCTTTCGATGTGGAATGACCCTGGGAAGCTGCCCCTTGTCTGACCCAACTGCGTTCATGAGGAAAACAACAGGAGGGCTTTATCGTATTCTCCTCCTCCCCTTTTACTTTCCTCGACCCTCTTGTTTGCCTACATTCTTCTTTTTTTCCCCCCATCTCATTTTTGCTCCTCTTCTCAGGAAACATCCAAACCACTAGGTTTCGGTTGAATAACAAATATCTTCGGACTTTTTTTGAAACATCGCAGCACCTGTTTTGGTTTGAAAACTCTGCGTTGCTTTGTAGTCTGGACGGGCACAAACGGAGACCTTTTGGAAATGACGACGCACTTTAGTCAGTCGTATCGGTTAGGTCGGCTTACATACCTTTCAGTAAGAGTTCCAACCTCGCCGTCTAACACCTCCACACTAAATACTGTATTTATCAAGTGCCCAATGGAGCAGAAAAATGTCAGTAAGCGAGAGTGTACAGGAGTTTCCTTTTTAGTTATTTTTTAGAATTTTGTCAGACCATCGGAATACATTAAGTATGTATTTTTACACCGGAATTTAAAATTCCCAGGCAATGTGGACCTTGTAGACCTTTGTGTCCTTAAAATAAAATGGTATTACGTCCACGAAATGTATGGCTTCATGTACAATTTCCAATTTCTTTGAGAATGTCCTGGAAAGAGCTGTGTAACATATAGTGTATGTAATACAGATGTGTTAGTGAGACTTTATTCAGTCGTGCAAAGTTTAACCCTTGGGTTGTCTTCCATTCGACCAGGCATTGTCCTCCTGGGTCCAAACAAAAATCAACACTTTTTCGGATGTTTTTGTCCCTTTTTTTTGACACTTTTGGCACTGTTTTCAATGTTTTTGGTGCTTTTTTGGGCCGTTCCAACGTTTCTTTTCACTACCATGTATACTCACCACTAACACCAACTTATTACCAGTTTTACACTTCTTTTTGGAATTCAAAGTCAATAAACATCATTTATAGGAAATTATACCAAATTCTTATTTAGATTAATATTTAAGGAAGGAACATCACAGACTGGTGTATGTCAACATTTCGTCGGGATACTGTTTCAAATGCAAAATAATTGAATAAAACACCCAAAATTTATTGAAAGTAGAGATCCATATCTTCTGATGTACTTGCGCATTTTTTGGAATTATCCATGTTATTTTGGGTAATCAAAATTAGGTATAGTTAAAAAGAAACCCATATTTCTGATGTAGAAGTTTAAAAAACGGCTCAAATTTGACCCAAAGACAACAAGGGTTTAAAAGCACTTGTTGATTATCCAAATTTTGGGATATTTTAGAGGGAGGTCTACGGGCCTTGATGAACTCTACGACTGTGCGTCTTCCTCCTTTTCCTCTACTTCCCTGCCCCGACTGTCTTTTATTTTCTTATACCCCCTTGTCTTCGTCCTTTCCTCTTTCACTTACTCCCACTCTCCTTCCTTTCCACCCTTTCCATCCTCTCTATCCTCTCTTCTCTCCTTCCTATTAGCTCTTGTTTTCATTTCCGACTATGTCTGTTTCTGTCTATACTGCCTCTGCCTGTCCCTTACCTATGCCAGGCCATGGAGTGACACTACCACAACAGAAGGGGATAAAGAAAGCAAACAAGCGAGGGAGTTTGCTGAAAAGAGGGATTATCCGTAGATGTGTGCTTTGTTAAGAGCTCCAGTTACTGAGTCATTGATAAGCTCCTCCAACTGGCCGCGAGTTATTCAGCCAATCAGAGATCATTAATCCCCAAGACAAATGGAGTCAGGATCTAGGTGGTTTTATTTTGCTAATGGCTCATTATGACACATTTATAACTGACGCAGAACTGCTGAACTGTGCTGTTGTTCTTAAGTCAGATTGTTTTTTTTCTTTCAACTTCCTTCTATCAAAACCCCGAACCCTGGAAGACCTTACGAGCGTCCTGCTGCTCAGAACAATGCCAGAAGGATTGAACTGTTGAAATTGCCTCGATCAGCCCTGTGAAGGCTTAATGACTCACTAAATAGCCTATGACAACATAACAATTTAGAGAAACAGACAAATAAATCCTGCTGGTAATGAAAATGAAGAATCCCTGATGGTTTGTAGCTCTGTAAATGAATGACGCTTTCTCACCCTTCAGTCCAGAACACGGCAGGAGGGTGGGGGGGTTGGGGTGACGGATACTGTTAACCATATGACGATTTCAGCCGTCTGTTTCTACCCTCTAATACGGCCCACGGGAGCATTTCATAAATTAGCACCCCTGGAGGTGGCAGGAAATACAATCTCATATCTAAACCACAGAACGTAACGGTCACGGTTTTTAAACACGTCTTTAACGTTGTAAAACGGTTGCAGTTTGGTTAGCTTTAGGCAAAAATAACCTATTTAGTTATGTTTAGGTACCAACACTGGTTATTTAAGTTTAGAAAAAAGATTGAGGTGACGCCATTTCACTTCCAGTTACTGTTTATTTCATATTAACGTTTAACATGTTTGTTTGGCAAATTCCACATAAGTGTACTTATTGTGTCAATAGAACTTTTTCTGATTATGAAAGTTCAAATAAAACGTTTACTTTGATTTTCAAATGGGACTCAAACCTGTCTCTTGGGAGACAGTCCCCTGTTTGTTTGACCCATCCATTACCCTCAACGGACATTTGGTGCCCTCATACTTCGTCAGCTCACTTCCAGCTTTGCTCACTTCATAACTTTTACGGCCGCCATTTGGCGCTGTCACTAAAAACGTAAATATGAGTCGTAATTACTGCTTGGAAAAATTACCTATGTGGGAGTTTTTGGGGGAGGACAGTCCCCTAGTGTACAGATAGCAGAGATCATAAAAAATAACCGCAGGACAAAGTGTCTGGTCCGGCTCCAAAATAAAGGAGAGACCAGAAGACATTGAGAAATGAAATGTCATCTATTCCAGCACATCTTGAGTCGGAGCTGTGCGTTTATGACTCTGTGTCTCTTATCAATATTTCATTTTTGTCACTCAAAAACCTCCTTATAGCCTCTATCTGGCAAACATCTGGATCATCTGTTCTCTCACTGGGAATTTTGATCGTCTTTTCCAACAAACACGTACAATCCACATTTTTTGATTTAGGCTGCATATGTTTGGCCTTATTTGACTCTCTTGAGAACTGCCATCCAAACGCATCTCTGGTGAAGTGATCATAAACATATTGGAAGGCAAATATGCTTCCAAGGCAAGAGCCAAAGTACATTTGCAGGCAGACAGGGATTTACTTATTCTGCACCTAGACACGACCTGAGGAATATTAGTCGTGTTACACCTCACCTACACTTCCTGGTCCCTGGCTGCCATCCGCAATGTCTTTTCTTCTAATTATTGTGAGACACTCACAATATCCCTAACTCCTAACCCTATCATATTTTAGAAAGTGTTCCATACTAATTTGTCCGTCTTGGTTTTTCGACTCAACCTGAGGAATATTAGTCGCATTACACCTCACCTACACTTCCTGGTCCGTGGCTGCCATCCGTAATGTCTTTTCTTTTAATAATTGTGAGATAACGCTCACAATTATTACCCTAACCCCTAACCCTATCATATTTTGCAAAGTGTTCTATAGTAATTTGTCTGTCTTTGGATTTTCGTGGTAGGAAATTTCACACCACCTTTCCAGCGTGACCTAAAAAAAGTTCGAATGCAGCTACAGCTAACGATTATTTTCCTTGTCAATGGATCAATTAGTTGTTTGGTCTATACAATGTCAGAAAATTGTGAAGAATGTCGATCAGTGTTTTCCAAAGCCGACGCTCAAGGCTGCTGACTAACTGTTTAGATTTTTTTCTGCTCTGAACCATAGAATGTTTTTACTTTTGAGTGCAGAAGTAAAATCCAATCAGGAGTGGTCATTGGAGACTGATTATGAGATGCGTGTCCATGCCAGGAGTAATCGCTGTCCACACTGCGGACACAATCAGGATCTATCTGAATATAAATATCCAAATTATCATCACCTTTGCAAACTTTGTTTCCCACCTCTCTCACACAGAAAGGCTTTACTTACAGACTCCTCTTAATCCTGACAAATTGTATCCGTTCCTCCTGGGTCAGGTTTGATTGACAGCCACTGACACTCCTGAGGTTAAAGCTAACATTTAAGGCTTAGCAAAGACACAGGAGAACAAAGCAGGCTATCCCCACAGTGTTTTTGGCTGAGGACACAATACTGTAGAGCCGGTTGACTCCTGGTAGTCATAATATCAGCAAGCGGCTCTGAAACTAGAAGCTGAAGGAGGCCATGCTGTGCCTGCCTGGAGCCGAAGCGCTCAGCTGGTGCTGAAGGGGGGGGGAAAACAGCGTGAGAAAACAAGGGCTTTGGTTTCAAGTTTAACCAGACTATATTCAGAGAGAGGAAAAGAGTGGTGGACTGTAACTTAGTACATGTACTCAAGCAGAGGCGTAGCACGAAATTCTGGGCCCTGTAGAAAGCATTTTCTATGGGCCCCTCCCCGCATCCACAGCCATTCATTCTAGCGTCTTTTTGGGCCCTCCTCACATGAGGGCCCTGGGTACTCAGTCCCCCTTTCCCCCCCAGTCCGACGCCCCTGTACTCAAGGACTGTACTTAAGTAAAGTACAAGTACCTCAAATTTGTACTTGAGTCTTTTCTTTTCATGCCACTTTCTACTTCTACTCCACTACATCTCAGAGAGAAATATTGTACTATTATATTATATTTTTACTCCACTACATTGATCTGAAAGCTTTATTTACTAGTTACTTTACAGATTAAGATTTTTGCACACCAAACACATGTAGTTTATACAATACAATGTTTTATTATAAATTAAACTACCCAAAAATATATAGGTCTACAAGTCCAGCTGAAATGATTAGACCCTTAAACATACAACTGTTTGGAACGTTTCCAGTTTCTTAAATAATGAGGATTTTTCTGCATTGAGTACTATTACTTTAAGTACATTTCCCGATGATACTTACATACTTTTACTTACAGTATGTAACATTTTCAATGCAGGACTTTTACTTTATTTATTTTACAGTGTGGGATTAGTACTTTTACTTAAGTAAAGGATCTGAGTACTTCTTCAACCACTGCATAAGACCCCAACACACGCATCCGCTCATTTGTGGCCAATGCAAACCCAGTAGGACGCCCACTAATCCTGCAGCACATTTACAATCTGTGTAACGGCAACATGATACCCCCAGGAGGCCTCGGCGAGCACACACCTCCCTTTATGCTACCCATGCTTCTCGGAAAAAAACCCAACATGTACACTACGTGTCAGCTGCAACAGCTGCGTCTGGATCCCTCCCTGCCTGCCTCACCTGGCCTCAGATCAGCTGATTGGTACTCCCATTCCATTGGCAAGGAGCAGGAGTATGCAAAGCTATGCAAGGTAGCTTGATGTGTATAGCACGTTTCAGCAACAAGCCAATTCAAAGTGCTTTTCATAAAACATTAAAGCGCAGTTAAAAACTGTTAAAATAGAATAAGACAGCTATGAAATACAAGAATAAAAGTAACAGTGAAGTGTAATAGTGCATTCCATTTACCTCAGAACTCGGAAGTCGAAGCTGGGAATGACTTCACACGAGTTGAATGCAAAGGAGTTTTTTTGTGTGCATACAAACAGCGTAGCAACATGTCCACAGATAGAAGATGGACAGGACTATGTGTACTGACTGGTTTAGTGAGACATGAATAAGACAGAAGTGCTTTTAACTATATGTTACGAGTTCCAAGCTCAGAAATTAGAGGTCAGATGGGCGTGTTTCCGACTTTGACCTCGGAAAATCCGACTTCCGAGTACAAATGGAACGCACTGTAAGAAATGAACAATTACTTTAAGGGGCAGCGTCAAACAGAAGAGTCTTCAGCCTTCATTTACAAGAACAGAGTTTTAGCAGACCTGCAGTTTTCTGGCAGTTTGTTCCAGATATGTGGTTAGTTCTGACTCTGCATGGGGACAGAAAGCAGACCTGTCCCAGATGACCTGAGAGGTCTGGATGGTTCATAATGTAGCAGCAGATCCCAAATGTATTTTGGCCCTATTCAGTGCTGTATAATCCAACAATAGTATTTTGAAATTAATTATTTGGGAGACAGAAAGCCTATGGGTAATATCTGATCTGTTGCCAGCGGTGCTCGGTGAAACGTGCTCCGGCGAGTTCCCCCGTATCGGATCATTAGCCTGCTGCATGCTCCAACACGGTCTCTGGCTTGTCTCCCCTGACGGCCCTCACTGTGTCAATGAACAGAGGTGGAGTATTGAAGACATCCGCAGTATGTCAGTGATACTGAACCGCGGGCCATTAGCAGCTATGGAGACCCAAGCAGCCGGCCGTCCCGAGCCTAATCTGTCTCCGCTAAAAGCCTCAGAAATGCAACCTTATACGGCGCCGATGGGAATATGTGTTTCCAATCACACTCCTCAGGAATGAATACCTGGCATATTGCGCCGCTGCAATTTTTTTTTTTCGCCCTTCTCCTGTCCACTCGGTTTACAGTAAACACCAGGCGAAAAAAAAAATCTCGGGGCTCTTTAACGGCGAGGATTGATAACAGGCCTCATTTTCCCAGACTCTGAGTTTTCCCACAAGGGGCTCCTCCATCAAGCTGTCACATTGGGCTAATGAAAATCTCATTCTACAGAGGGATCCTCCTAAAGCTGCTAAAGGCACATGCTAACCAGGGGATTAGCCCTGTAACGCTAGGGGACTTCAATTTCAGCACCAGCATAAGTCATCACTGCCTAGCACTGACATAGATATATGGCTTAGGACTGACTAGCGTGTGTCGTAAGAGGGTTTCTCCCAGGGAGGGTGTGTTGCAGGGAGATCGGCGGAGTCTCACGAGAGACTCGGGATGATTGAGACTGACGTGATGAGATCCTGTAAACAAAAACCAGAACCATAGCCTGGATGTGTCTTTCACAGTCCAGGCCTCAGTTACCCAGCGCATACGGGCACTTTTTCTTCAGCTGTGGTTTCACTGAGGGCGCTTTCACTCTTATAGCTCACTAGATTTGGGGGTAATGTTGCAACATTGTTGCAGTTTTTATTTGGTTCGGTTTGCGTTCAGACTCACGCGAAAATGGTTACTTTATTATTGGACAGAATTATCCAAGTGAAACTCTCTGACACCTTCTGATCTCAGAAATAATGGAGCAACACCAAATTTGCGTCTTGGATTTTGAATAGAATGCCTTAATTGTCGTATCATTCAAAACTGACAATGAAAATCAGAATGCTACGCCGCTAATTACACAAAAATAAAACATTCTCAAAAAAACATTCTCTCCTCACAGTCATTCATACATTCCAGACCATAATAAATAAATAGATGAATTGATAAATGAAAAACGGCATTGAGAAATTGCACATTAAGAACATTGCACACGGGTTCAAAAACATTCAACTTGTGAGTTTTTGTCCGTTCAGAGTTCTGATAGCTGTGGGGAAAAAAAGCTGCGTTTGAGTCTGTTAATCTGAGTTTTCAGTGATCTGTAGCGCTTCCCAGAGAGAAGAGAGTTTTATGGTTTTACCTTGTTTCTAATATTTTAGAAGAAGGCAAAGAATGTGAGCAGCTGACAAGACAACGACTGAAGAAGAGGACGGCCCTGATGAGAGAGAGGTGATGATGTGATTTCACACACCCGAGGAGCGATTCATGGTCATAATAGGTTATGGATCTGAAAGTTGTTTGTCACTTAAATCATGAAGAGTAAATTGAGTGCGAGGTTGAAATTGTTGTTGGTTCACGTCCTGTATTTGGATCGGATCACGTTCTCACCTGAAGTGAACTGAACTCTAGAGCAGAGATCTTCAACAGGGGGTCTGGGACCCCTAGGGGGTTCTCAGAGCTACTGCAGGGGGGGGGGGGGGGGGTCCACCAAATTAATGTACATTTTTTTGAAAGTTTCCAAGAACATTAAAATGTCATGACATTAATCCAACATATTATTAGCAAATATAAATCAGCCTATTTAAAAAAAACAAAAAAACACTGATGATAGGCTTACTGGCCTATAGGTAAGAAAGTCACTAAGGTAGCCATCCACAGATACAGTTCATCTTAAGGATTATCTGTGCCACATGTATGTTTAACATTAAAACATGATTTATAAAATCATGCCAACAATTATTTTTCTAGATTAGTATTCTATGCAAAAGTGGCATGTATAAAGTCTTTAGGCCGCCCACACGTTATTGTAGGCCCAGTTTAATATGCAACTCAATTTTATACAATTTTATACAACTTTACAATGTAGTAGGGGGTCTCTGTTCCATCTCTCTTTCAGTTAGGGGTCCTTGGCTTAAAAAACGTTGAAGCCCCTGCTCTAGATCACTTGGAAGTGAACCTGGACGCCTGTTTTCAAGCCAAACTGAGTTTGTTTTTTTTGGTCAGCAACGGAGTTCGAATGAGCTTTCACACCGCCCCAAACGAACCGGACTAGCTGACAAAACGCTCAAGGATTTGGTGAGAATGGACCAAACTGCTTAGGTGTGAAAACAGCCTGAGACTAAACTAAAGTAACTAAAGTATCAGCTCTTGTCATCAGGCGTTGGAGCACTTATAACTCTTTGGAGAACGCATCATGGCAAGACACTCCCCAAACAAACCAGTGTGTAACTATCCTCCCAATTAAGACAGCTGCTTTTGACGTACCCTTGAGCAAAGCCCTGCTTCAGGGGATCTCAATGTTAGATGTGTACAAAACAAAAAAAAGCAGGCTTCAGCAGAGAGAGCATGCATGCTCAGCGTATTTTCATTTGGTAAATAAATCATTAAAAGGTCAGGATCAGAGATCGCATGATGTTATCGTGGGGATTATCCTTGCATACATGAATGTGGAACAATCGGCTCACCAATGATAGATTAGTTGTGTTATTAATATTGCTGACATACAGAAAAATGCTCTCACTGTGGATTATAAACAATTACATTTGGTCATGTAAACATAGGGGCTCACAAGCTTCTTTGGTGAAAATGCAAACATGTTTTTATTAATCTGCCTTTTCAGAGCTATATGTGTTACTCAGCCAAACATCCCTAGTTAAAAATCAATATAAATTTGTAAAGATTACTGTTTAAGATGGAAAAATTACGGCATTACATTTAATTTCACTTGTCTGACTTCAGACGTCACTACGTCTTCTATTTCTTTAGTTCATTTCTTTTTTGTTGTTGTTATTTTCATGTGGGATTTGTTTTAAAATCTGTTAGTATTGTTGCATCACTACCAAACACAATGCGTGTCTCATTTAGGTCTTACAAATGCCAATGCATTTCTTTTCTCAGAATATTTGCAAAGGCAATGTTGTCTTTGCTAGAAGTCTTCTCATTCCCTGGCTTTTGCTAACACATTGCTGCGTTTCTTGGCATGGTATATGTATTGCTTCACCCGTATGCTGGAACCTACATGCAAAAATGTTGCTCCTTAGTGCTACTAGTGATAAAAAAACCACATAGGGTACCTTTAAGTGACCATAATAAGGACTCTAGACCTGACTTACTTGAGATTCCCTGATGACTTGACCTGAGACTTCAAAAAAGGTTCAGCGCTGAGGAGGAGGGTCTGGCTAGTCCACACAGCATTCCGGGATGGGAGAAAAACATGCTCTGGAATTATTGGCATTTCTTTAAACCAATCACAATCGGCATGGGCGGCGCTAAGCACGACATGGAGCCATGTTTTCTCTGCAAAGTACCCTCGGGAAGGAACTTGTTTTGGTGGAACGTGTACGTTCAAAAGTTGTTTTAATTGTGCAACAGAAAACTCAGATTGGACATCTGGCCTAAAACAAGCGACATCCAGCGGAATGTCTGGCGGCATCGTAGCAAGAAGTGGAACGTCGTGGATATAGACTAGAATTGGTTAAACCCCAGAAGTAGAAGTGCAAGAGGCAGATTATTTAATTAAAATTCCCAAATTGGTCACAGTCATGTAAAAAGACTGGAATTGACTGTAATACAGATTTTGAAGATTTAACACTTTGACTCCAAAACATTTAGGTATTTTCACGCAACATATTCACGTGTCACCCTTTTCTCTCTCTTTCCTCCAGGTTTTACCGGGGTGATTACCACATCGACGTCTGCATCAATGACTACCTTGATGTCTACTGTCCGCACTACGTCGGCCCGGTGTCTGACGAGCGGGCCGAGCGCTACGTCCTCTACATGGTGAACTACGACGGCTATAGCTCCTGCGACCACACCGCCAAGGGCTTCAAACGCTGGGAGTGCAACAGGCCTCTGTCGCCCAACGGACCACTGAAGTTCTCTGAGAAGTTCCAGCTCTTTACTCCCTTCTCCTTAGGCTTTGAGTTTCGCCCTGGCAGAGAGTATTATTATATCTGTGAGTATGCGCTTACCTACCCTGTTACCTATATTTATAAAAGTGATTGTACTTTTGATACGGACAAAAATGTATGGACACATTTTGTATCCAAAACTGTAATTTACTGAAAGATGGCGACAAATATTTTGTCAGATTTTTTGTATTTATTTATTTAGCACATCTAAAAAATACAAAAAACAGCAATGATACATTTAAGAGACATTAGGGAAAAAAGGCATGCAAAGTAAACCCAGAAAAGGGGGGCTTGGCAAGTTGGGTTTCCTAGAATAATTTAACAATAGGTAGCATAAAAGATAGCAAATCAAAAAACAGTGTCACGATTTAGAGAAATGGCGGACCCAAAAATGCAGAGATGACGGGGCAGAGTTAAGTTCAAAGATTTAATAAATAAAAAGGGTTACAACAAAAAGAGTCCTGAAGTAAGCAGGCAAAAATAGTACCAAAAAATGTTGAAGAAGCCAAAAGACAACACAGAGACTACATACACAAGGTAACGAGGTGAAACAAGGGACAGGTGACACGAGGACTCAGGAACAGGTGAAACACATCAGGGTGGGACAGACAATCACAAAGGTGGGAAAACACAAGGCAGGAAGTAAAACAAAATATGACATGGGAGAAAACAGAGACTACAAAATAAAACAGGAAACTGAAGCATAAAACATACACAAAGATGAAAACAGGGTAAAACACAACAGAGAACACAAGACAGTAAACAAGGAAATGGGGAATAAATTAACTTTAACTAAATTAAAACAGGAAAAACTATAACAGAAAATTTCAACCATGGACACATCAAGGAACAATCAAATGAGGAAATAATATAAAGAGTTAAGAAACAGAGAAAGGAAAAGTGATCATGAAAAAAAAGAAACATGTTAGGTTATAGATACAGTAAAATATTTTTCACAGATTTTTTAAATGAGAAGGAGAAGCTTTTTCCATATCTTAGAACCTCTGTAAATGCTAAATTTGGATATTGGTGATTCATGTTTGAGGGGGGTAAAGCTGGGCTGCTTTTTGAGTGGGAAAATTGCGATATTGATTGTTAGGGGTAAACAAATTACAAAAAGGAGGAGGTTGTGTTTTGTTTACAGATCCATAAACAAATTGGGCAACCTGAAGATCGTTAATTTGATGAATGTCGTTAATTTGATGAATGTCGATTTGAAAAATGTTTAACTTGTTTGATTAGATAATTGCTGATTTGAAGCAAAATGGTGACCATTTTACACCCTTTACTTGTACGGCTGCAAGAAGACATGTATTATATAGTATTTGACAACTTTGGGTTCCTCTGTCAATGGAAAAAGTTCATATTTCTCAAAGTAAATTGTCCAAAAAGTATTAATTTGTTATCAGTTCTGAAACTCAGGTATCAGCACTAGCAAAAAAAGATTTACAATGCTACCCAGCTCTAACTTGGAGTTATATCAGAAGATTCATTTCCGTGTCATCTTGCAGAAAAGACAGCAGCAATGTTCGTGTTCCGTTTTGCAAGTCCTTGGAATGAGGGCCGAGCCAAAATACAAGCCAGAGGGAGCAAAACATCTCCACTTTCGAGGTCTCGTTTAAAATGTATTTTGTTGCTGACTGGCCAAGTTCAGCTTTCTCTTCTTTGTGAGAAAACTGGGGAAAACAAACAGCTGGGAAGTCATGTTTTCATAAGTGAAATCAGTGCCCTGCAGGGGCAGAAGAAGACTTAAAGAGATACACTGCTCTCCATGGTAGATTTTTGGTATTTAGCTGACACAGGTCAGAGGAACTTTATAGTAAGAAGTGCAAGAATCAGGGAAAGGAAACCAAATATTGGCATTACAACAAAGTACAAAATGTAGATATTAAATCCAAAGAGACTGGTGAGAGGACAGGGAAAGTATGGAGAAAGTTGTCTGGTTTTTGGTATAACTTTTCAGCCTTGCTTCTAGACCCAGAGCAGGTATTTTGGAAAGTTGCCTAAAACTCTATTTCAATTCATTCAAAGGAATACACAGTTTGGCTCATCTGATCTATCTCAGAGGATGTTGATTTGGGTTGAAATGCAAATAAGGATTTAGTATCTGTTAGCTGGTCACTGAGTCAACATTTTGGACCAATGATTTCCATCTTGACACATTTCTTTGGAAACTTTGCAAACTCAACTAAGCTGAAATTAAGTATTGTGGGTTTGCAATGAAGGTCAGTTGAGTTTAAGATCATAATGAAGATTTATATATGTGTATATATATATATATATATATATATATATATATATATATATATATATATATATATATATATATATATATATATATATATAATTTAGTAAGCTTGATGATAAAATAATAGCCACTGGAGAATTTTTTCTCCTCACGTCTTTCAACACTTTGAAACACTCGTCCTTGTGCAAGTTAAACTAGATCCAATTTTTGTTGTAGTATTTTGTGTTGTGATGGATTACCCTTCACTTGATGTTTCTGTTGGATTTCTGTGTCCATTGGATAGTTTTCTCGACTCTGTTACATAAATGTGACTGTATTGTATTGTACTGTTCGGAATTGTGGTCTGCTTCTAGTCGTGCCAGGGAATTGTTGATGCTTTTGCAATTGGATGTCGATAAGAAAAATCACAGATTGCCTAATTCTGCTTTATTTGTTAAGCTGGCTCTGGTTGATGTGAAACTAAGTGATCATCCAGAGAGAGACAGCACTTATGGCTTGGAGCAGTTTGAGGCCATATGGGCCATCTCTCACTGACTCATCCATCAGATTGTTGTTCGCCAAAGACACCTTTTTTCCCTCTGAGAACATGTGATCTGAGAACGGGATGAAGTAACATAAGACAAAGACACCTTTGGGAAAATATCAAGGTTTTATAGTCAGAACATTTCACATAATACCCATATTTGTCCTCACATTGTTTAGGGTTGTGTAGGAAAGAAGAGCTGTTTCTGGAATTTAATCGTTTTCTTTTAATAGAAACCTTTGTTCCTCCACATAGAAACACTTGGTTCAACTGAATATTGTAATACTATATGTAATACTATAGATTTATGTTGTCATGTTTTTATGTCAGTTTGGTATGTTGAATAACTACTTTTATGGCACCTTGGGGGGAAGCAGAAGAAGCTAAAAACACAGCATTGACATGTAATCACCTTTTAAAATGTTAGCAAAGAAGTTACACATTCAACAGACATGGAGCAACATTAGAGTTAGTTGTGATTTTGGCCACCTGAAGAATGTTAGTTAAATATTCACTGTTATTTCAGCTGTGTTTCGGTCTCCAGAGGGAAATATCTGGCTCTTTAGCTGCTGAATGCTGCTACACTAGTCACGTTAGCTAGTTGCTAACTTTGATAAACCAAGTGTACACTACCTCCCCAACGCCAAACGACAGACTTTTTTTTTTTCACTGAAAACAGCTGCTTCCTGCAGCCAAAAACAAGTTTGATGTGAGTGAACCAAAAAAGTAAAGTTGTGGGTTAATAAAAAAACAAAGCCATTAGCTAAAAGAGGCTAACATGCTCCGTAGAGCTGAGGGGAACTGCACAGAAGGCTGAGTGATAATTCTTATAGGACCCCTATTCAGAGTGACACCTTTACACATAGTAATTTGATTCATTGTTAATATATACATATTGTCGAGTGCAGCTTTACGTTTAATGTTTCATTTACACAGTGTAATCCTTAGCTTTAGCTTGCTGCGTAAATACAGTTTTAGGCTTGGTGATTACATGTTTTGTAGTGAAAAATCTTTTATGTCCACATGCATGTCCCTTTGACTTTTTAAAGATTATTTAGATGTTAAATCAGTTGCTTATCTGTAGTGCTTGAGTTTTATGTCCATGCAAGCCTAACATTGTCCCTGCAAAAAAAAGGATTTGCTTTCTTTATTTTATTTGAATGCTTACAGTGTGTCGTCATTTCTTCACTCAGACTTTCTCAATGCGTCTTTCTTGGAGCTTTGAAGCTTATAATGGCATCAGTGAGAAAATAAGTATTGCCATCACACATAAAAACATATTTTCCCAAATGGATACTCTTTTTGTTTTTTTTACCCAGCAGCGTTGTTACAGTTGCATTACTGTAAACTATTTTTTTATCAGCTGCTGGTGTCAGATCCCATGTTGACTTACGCTAACAAAAGCTCAACAATACCTGATAGTTAATATCAGTATTGTACATACAATAGGATTTCAGAATCTGTTCAGTGAGCATGTAAATGACACATTGAAGGGGGGGGGGTCATGTCTGAGTGAAGACAGACACTCCTTTGTCCTCCTCCTGTGTGGTGATCATCGTTCACCCCCAGGCAGGGAGGGGAAGAGAGGGCGGGGCCACGTCAAATAGATGACACCTGCAGTTGGCTAAGGGCCTGCCCGTCTGGCAGACAAGACAAACACCCGGAGGAAAGCCGCCCTGGTGTGGGATCAGTATTGCGGCTGGTCCTGGAAGGGTCAAAGGTCACCGAGCTTTCTCGTGGCCTCAGAGGGCGGCATGTTTTTCTAATAGAGCCCCGGTGGAGCGGGGAAAAGCCTGATCCTAATCTCAGGGGATAGAAATCCAATTTTCAGAGGAGACAGTTGAGAGTCTGGCTCTCCCTGTGTGAGAGAGATGACTGTCTCCCTGTAAAGCCCTTGTGCTTCAAACGCACGGATCCCGCTCCGTACAGTCAGTGCAGATCTACATCGGTAATGACATGAACCCCTCCAGCACAGCCCAGACAGCTTCCCTTTCACTTCTTGCGGCTGATGCAAAGACAAAAAGGCTTTGTTCTCCAAGATAGACCGCTCATCACAAGAAAAACATCTGATCTCACACTATTTAAATCAGGATCCGTCTAATTCAACTCACAGTCACACCAAATCCCAGTGGTGGAATGTAACTAAGTACATTTACTCCGGTACTGTACTTAAGTACAAATTAAAGGTACTCGTATTTTGCTTTTCTTTTCATACTACTTTCTACTTCGTCTCCACTACAATTCAGAGAAAAATATTAAGATTTTTGCACTCAAAATATATGTAGTTTATAAAACACAATGTTGTAAATGAAACTACACAACAATATAACGGCCTTCATGTACAGCTAAAATGATTAGCCAATCAAACACTTAGTTGATTGACACAACTGTTTGGATTGTTTTCATTTCCTAAAATGTGAGGCTTTTGAGGCATTGAGTACTTTTACTTGTAATACTTTGAGTACTTTTTCCTGATGATTCTTACATATTTTTTTACATAAGAAACATTTTCAGTGCAGGACTTTTACTTGCAACAGAGTATGTTTACAGTGTGTTATTAGTACTTAATACTTCTTCCACCACTGCCAAATCCCGGCCCCGGCCTGTTTAGTGATCTGTGATGTGTGTTGGCGGTGCCGAACGTGCGACAGCGACGATCGCAAGTCATGACTAAACGTGTAACATGTGTCTGAACATGTGACTGACAGGTTCACTGTTGTCATGGTGAGGTGGCAGCAGGATGACCCATCTAACTCTGGGTTTAGAGTTGCAGGCGAGAGCTGGAGTTACAGTCACGGTGAAGCCCGGCTGTGTTGCTCGAGGATAGAAAAGCCAGACTCTGACCTCAGTGGCAGACATGAGAGAAAGGGAGAGAGACAGTCGGTTAATTGTGTGAAGGGACGGCGGTATGGGGAGAGGACGCGGCTGAGAGAGGGAGATGAGGAAAAAGACAGGGTGACACGATGTCAAAGAAAGATAAAGAACGAGGCTGAGAAATAGTGGAGAAACAGAGAAGGAAGGAAGAGAGGATTCTGCAGTTCAAGACAACATTTTGGAGGATGAAGGATCTTCGGCAGATCTATAGGAGACGTAAAAGGACTAAAACACAATAGAATATGTGCTACTGACACTCCACATTAAACACCAGATCAAAGCACTAACAAGATACTGTAAGACGAGATAATGCATGATGAGGTGTCCCGAGACATGACAAGGTTTGGCTGTCGTTCAAAGATTTTTTGATACTGATATCGAATATATCTATCTATCTATCTATCTATCTATCTATCAATATAGTCTCGCTTTGCCAGACCTTCCTCCACAGCGCTGCGAAGGAGGGTCTAGCTAGTTCACACGGCATTCCGGGATGGGAGAAAAACGTGCTCTGGTTTATTGGAATTTCTTTAAACCAATCCCAATTGTCATGGGCGGCACTAAGTTGTGCTGTGTGTCTGATAGTGCTGTGTCTGATATTTTGCTGCTGCAACACCGTTATTTCCCATTTTTTGGGATCAATAAAAACCTATCTATCTATCTATTTATCTATCTATCTATCTAAGCGCCCGACAGAGCCACGGTGCCGCTGTGAAATATCAGTTTTAGTCGTGCAGCAGAAAACTCAGATTGGACAGATAGTCTAGCTAGCTGTCTGGATTTACCCTGCAGAGATCTGAGGAGCAGTTAACCATAGTCCTCAGAAAGTCCACTGGAGTTTAGAACGCCAACACAAAGAAAGCGGAAGGTAACGGTCATCCGGCCAAAAAGAGCCTGATCCAGCGGAATTTCCTGCGGCAACGGACCAATCCCTGAAGTGGAACATCGTGAATATAGACTACTCAAAATACAACAAACACACACATGCGAGCCCCATCTCTGTGCGTAATGTAGTGTTTTTCCTGCATGTCTCCAAGTAGCATTATTAGATCCTGGTACAAGCATGCTGCGTTCTTATTGGCTCAGTGAGACTGATGAGATTTACTCCTTAGTTATTGAAATTTGGTATTGAATGAGGAGCCATCTTTGGAAACTCAATACTATGGAGGCAATTATGTTGGTTTCCCTAAAAGTATCAAAGTTTGATACCCAGCCCTATACGGTACATGACACCCCAGGGTGCATTATCCTGCTTGTACCATGCAATCTTACCGAAGGGAAACAAGAGCGGCTGGGTTTTTTTTAAAGTTCAGTGGTTTTATACTTTTAATTTGGCCTCTTTGCCGTGCCCAGGGCTGGGCAATATATCGATATTATATCAGCATTGACATATGAGGCTAGATATCGTCTTCAATTTTGGATAAAGTAATATCGTGATATGACACAAGTGTTGTCTTTTCCTGGTTTCAAAGGCTGAATTACAGTAAAGTGATGTAACTTTATGAACTTACCAGACTGTTGTAGCTGTTTTATAATATGCCCTTATCCACTGAGTCATTGTACCTGCATTATTGGTGATTATTTATCAAAACTCTCATTGTGTAAACATTTTGTAAAAGCACCAATAGTCAACCCTACAATATCGCCGCAATATCAACATCGATGTATTTGTTAAAAAATATCGTGATTTGATTTTTTTTCCATATCGCCCAGCTGTAATAGCAGGGTTTACACACTGAGCTTTCACCAAAGTTCCAGAGATAACTGCGTCTCGACGCGCTTTGGGTTTACTCAGCTTTTGTTTGGGCGTTAGGAGCAAGAAGTTCATAGAAATAATGACAACAGATTGTTTGTCGCGGCACCTGGTGACTGCGATTTCAGTGTGTTGCCATCTAACATATGCAGTCAGTCTGTTCCAGCTGCGAGTTAATTGCAATGCAGTGAGAGACATATGTATGGTTGCTATGGTTACTTGCAGTTTAATATATCTTGCTCACTGATTTATTGACTGTGGTAAAGCATTTCCCTGGCTGTTTTGGCTACAGGCTAATATAAATGGTCATCAAAAGAAAACATCAATATCTGTATTAGTGCTCAAATGATTAACTGATCCAGAACATCATTATTATTATTAACTATTTACTCATTTACCAAACCCAAATTCCTTCTGAAATGTGATAATGTGCTGCTTTTTCTCTCTTTTATATCATTTTAAATGACATTTGTTGGCCTATGGGATGAAATATGCAATTTGAAGATGTCACCTCCCACTTTGAGAACTTGTGATTGTCATTTTTCGCTACTTCGTGACATTTCATAGACTAAACGAACAATCCTTTTATCGAGAAGTAATCAAGAGATTTTTTGATAACTAAAATAATTAGTTCTTTGAAACCCTAATCCCAATCATTTCACGGCATTAATGAAACGTCCTGGATCAGAGCTTTCTTTTGCTCTCTAATGTGTCTTGATATATCCGTCCCTCAAGACGTTCGTGCGAGAGTGCAGAAGTAGACCTTCTTTTTTTATAGCAGTCAAAGAGAAAAGCCGAGGAAACAGAAGGAGCTTGAGAGACGTAGAGAAAGACAAAGACAGGCTTTGGGCCAGTTGAGTTCCGAGACAGAAACTGAGACAGTGAGTGAGTTCCAGCCACCGTCGGGGTGTGAGGTAAGTTACATGATACCCGCTGACACAGACAGAAGCGGCGTGATTGACACCCATTCTCTCTGCTTTATTTCCTCCCTCTGCTGCTTCACTTCCAATATTCCTCTCATGGTGACGTTTTTAAAGATGGATTTTATCTCCTCTCATAGCCGCACGGCATCTGATAAAGTGCCTTTTTGAAATAAGAGCCAGAGTCATCTGCGACAGTGGAAACACTGACATGGTTTTACTTTTATCAGGAATTCACCGCATGGCCAAAATCCATCACGCCGGGCGTCTGGGTGGAAGGACAGAGGACTGTCTGAGGACAAACTATATGGAAATCATGTATACAGACGCAACCACAACTTGCTGGGACGATATGATATGTCCCGATTTGATTCTTTCATGATACATGGGTGCCGATTAGATTTGTACTGCGATTGTAGAAGTATTACGATTCGATAGTATTGAAGATTGAGATTTTCTTTTCCTTCTTTAACAAAAACAAAAGTTGAGTAATACACTTCTAGAGACAATATACCATGAGACATTTCTAAAAAAAAACGAATTGTTTTCTAAGAAGAATGCACATCAGTCAGTCAGTCCGACATTTATTTCACTTAAAGAAGTACGTCACATGTATTTTCTGCATTTTCGGCTTTCGCTCTGTTTTGCTGGAAAGGGATATGATGTAGTCGCCATTGACAGTACCGCATAAACAGAAAACAGTTGAGTGAAATATCGATTCTGGGGAAAAGAATCAATTTTTTAAAATTGGTATCACAATACATACAGTACGTGATAGGATAATTATCCCCACCCCTAACGAGCACATACATACTCAGCACACGCTGACAGATATCCTTACACACTCCAGGTTGTGTTTGTGTGTGTGTGTGTTTGAGTGTGTGGTCAGATTAAGAGCAGTTTTAGAGACTCGGCAGGCAGCAGGAAATGAGAGAGGTCAGAGTATCGAGTCCTGTGAGGAAAAGTCTGAAAAAGAAAAGAGAAAAATGCATAGTGGGAATAATTAAGGTCAGACGAAACATAAAAATGTTCTTGACGAAAGTGCAGACAGAAGTTGAAGTCATTCCGTCACAGCTGGAGACATCGTCAGTGCTCTATTAGCGACTCGGTCCCCTGCACTACTTGAAAACGAATTAGTTTTGTTAGCTCTACGGAACAATCGCAGCAACCCCTACAAAAAGAAGTTTTTAATCTTCGCCTTTCACAACCAGTAACACAGAGGAAATGAGATTTTGTAGGTGGGCATAACAGCATGCCACTCATCTGCAGAAATGACTGCCCGTGGCCAAATTAGACTTGGAAATATGAGGGTGACATTGAGTTGTTTCATATGATAAAATATGGATTCACATCAGGATGAGAGGGGAGATAAATCTCTTCAGGCTGTATTTAAAGGAGAGATAAGTGCGGAATGCTACCGACGGAGAAACAATGGACCTTGTCAGATTGTTCATTTCTACTGGTTAGCTGATGTTTATGAATGAAGGTAGTTTTTTTTAGAGTGAAGAGGTCTCTGGTGAAGTTTGAAGTGAATGAGAATGGAGAATACTGAGTGGGTTTGCAGTAGGACGGCACAATTGCAATATCAACTGCGGCAATAAAGACATGACAAAGGCTGCGACATATCGCAAATGACACTCGTTAGTTGAAAGAGAATAACAGTAGAAAACTACACTTTAAATTGAAAGTATTAGTGGTGCCTTTCATATTCAATTCAGTGTTCAATTTGTTCAATACAAGAATGTTGGAAATTATTTCCTTTCATTTGTTTCAAGTCAACAAGCAAGTTGTTTTATTTTAGGAGAATACGATAAAAGCAGCAGAAAGGCAGAACTGAGTGCACTTTAATATCAGTTTATTGATCACAAGTAATATCGTTATCGCCAACAACATTATCGCCTCTTGCACATTTTCTTAATATCGTGCAACCCTAGTTTGCAGAACTATGACAACAAAACTTAGGGTAAAATCGGACTAAATTATTATTTTTTTCTTTCGAGATGTAGATCAGGTGACCATGGAATCGTGACTTGAACTACAGACGTGGCAATCTATAGGCGTTTTCAGACCAAACTGTTCTGGGGACTGCCTGAAAGGAATTGCTTATTGGGGAGCTCCCCCAAGAACTAAATACCTTCAACAACCACCAATAGGAAGGCTGAAATAGTTGCCAGTTGGTATAGCAAGTTCAGAGAGAAGCTATCAAAGATTCTTTAGTTTGGCTTTGCTGAGTCCAAATCACAATGTATTTCCCCTGTTGCATATACAGTGAGGAAAATAAGTATTTGAACACCCTGCTATTTTGCAAGTTCTCCCACTTGGAAATCATGGAGGTGTCTGAAATTGTCATCGTAGGTGCATGTCCACTGTGAGAGACATAATCTAAAAACAAAAATCCAGAAATCACAATGTATGATTTTTTAACTATTTATTTGTATGATACAGCTGCAAATAAGTATTTGAACACCTGTCTATCAGCTAGAATTCTGACCCTCAAAGACCTGTTAGTCTGCCTTTAAAATGTCCACCTCCACTCCATTTATTATCCTAATTTAGATGCACCTGTTTGAGGTCGTTAGCTGCATAAAGACACCTGTCCACCCCATACAATCAGTAAGAATCCAACTACTAACATGGCCAAGACCAAAGAGCTGTCCAAAGACACTAGAGTCAAAATTGTACACCTCCACAAGGCTGGAAAGGGCTACGGGGAAATTGCCAAGCAGCTTGGTGAAAAAAGGTCCACTGTTGGAGCAATCATTAGAAAATGGAAGAAGCTAAACATGACTGTCAATCTCCCTCGGACTGGGGCTCCATGCAAGATCTCACCTCGTGGGGTCTCAATGATGCTAAGAAAGGTGAGAAATCAGCCCAGGACTACACGGGAAGAGCTGGTCAATGACCTGAAAAGAGCTGGGACCACAGTTTCCAAGGTTACTGTTGGTAATACACTAAGACGTCATGGTTTGAAATCATGCATGGCACGGAAGGTTCCCCTGCTTAAACCAGCACATGTCAAGGCCCGTCTTAAGTTTGCCAATGACCATTTGGATGATCCAGAGGAGTCATGGGAGAAAGTCATGTGGTCAGATGAGACCAAAATAGAACTTTTTGGTCATAATTCCACTAACCGTGTTTGGAGGAAGAAGAATGATGACTACCATCCCAAGAACACCATCCCTACTGTGAAGCATGGGGGTGGTAGCATCATGCTTTGGGGGTGTTTTTCTGCACATGGGACAGGGCGACTGCACTGTATTAAGGAGAGGATGACCGGGGCCATGTATTGCGAGATTTTGGGGAACAACCTCCTACCCTCAGTTAGAGCATTGAAGTTGGGTCGAGGCTGGATCTTCCAACATGACAATGACCCGAAGCACACAGCCAGGATAACCAAGGAGTGGCTCTGTAAGAAGCATATCAAGGTTCTGGCGTGGCCTAGCCAGTCTCCAGACCTAAGCCCAATAGAGAATCTTTGGAGGGAGCTCAAACTCCGTGTTTCTCAGCGACAGCCCAGAAACCTGACTGATCTAGAGAAGATCTGTGTGGAGGAGTGGGCCAAACTCCCTCCTGCAGTGTGTGCAAACCTGGTGAAAAACTACAGGAAACATTTGACCTCTGTAATTGCAAACAAAGGCTACTGTACCAAATATTAACATTGATTTTCTCAGGTGTTCAAATACTTATTTGCAGCTGTATCATACAAATAAATAGTTAAAAAATCATACATTGTGATTTCTGGAATTATTTTTTTTTTAGATTATGTCTCTCACAATGGACATGCACCTACGATGACAATTTCAGACCCCTCCATGATTTCCAAGTGGGAGAACCTGCAAAATAGCAGGGTGTTCAAAAACTTATTTTCCTCACTGTATGCTCAGTAAAGCCTGGACTTCGCTGTCTGATCATTTGTCCGTGTTTTCTTCCATTTTTTTCCCGTTACGAGCTGTTGTTGCTAAAACGTAAAAAAAAAAATAAAATGCTGCATTGGCTCATGTGTTCGACCAATCACTCACGTCACTCCTGTGCTGGAAGAGCTCCTACTCTGAAATAGGAGCAAAAAATATCCCCTCAAAACGGCTGTCTTGTAGTTCTTAGAATTGTGTTTTTAGAACTATTAAAAGATTCCTCTGCTCCCAAAACGACTAATGATTGGTTGGGGTCCAACATATAGTGTGCCGTTAGTTAAGACTTGCATTATATAAATACTCTAGTCAAACTGAAAGGAGACTTTAGAAGTTGAAGTTGCCAAATTAGGCCAGAAAAGGCAACAAAAAAAAGGTGAAGTGACCAAGATATTGCGTCCGTTGTCTATTACTATGGACTAGGCTGATCCCATCAGTCCTTCAGCTGTGATTCCTGATTATCAATGGATACAAAAATATCGTTATATCTGAGTTACCGCACCTTGAGAAATACAAACCCATTGTTTTACAGAACTATTTATTTCTAACAAAAGTGGCCAAAGATCTCAAAAGGTAAATGTCTAAACACAAGCAGCCATACTAAAAGGTGACACGGTGCAATGCTAACACTTTAGAGTGTTTGATTTGTGTCCCTACTTTGAGTCAAAGGCTTGTACATTAAAGCTATTCCCCTTTATATTGTATGTTTAATGCAATATGGAAGTGAAGGTAATTTCGTCAAATTAAAAACCAAACTGTATTTCCAGATGTGGATGAATCATCATGATCTCATTATTGAGCAAAATACGACAACAGCCATTTTAAACCATAATCGCACAATCCTCGATTAGATCAAGGAAGGAATTTTGAAATGGAAAAGTGTGGGTAATGTGTCTAAAGTGTTTTGTTCTCAACTCCTGCCTGATGTCTCCACAGCCTCCATCACTGACGACAAGGGAAGAAGAAGCTGCCTTCGACTCAAAATCTTCGTCAGGCCTCAGAGTGAGTTACTGATTGTTGTGTCTACTCTGCCAAGTTTGCCATTCTGTTGTGATCAGGCTGTGGACTCGTGACGTTCGACTGCTCTAATCTTCACATATCCTCTCTCCTCTTTGTTTTTCAAAGACAATTGTGTGAAAAGCTCTGGGACCGTGCAGGAAGGGGTCGATTTCGAAGACAACAATCACAACTCTCTAGAACCCAGAGGTTGGTGGGAATATTCAGTACATAATATTTATGTGTGTTACGTCTGCTGATGAGAATCTTTTCTTTTCATTTCCTTGAGAATTTTCATTCATTTTATACATCAAGATTTTATTGAATTGACGTGACATTTAGTATAGAGCACACACTGTATACTCTTAGAATAATCACGTAGTCTTGAACATTGAACTGTATTAGAACAGTCATTTTTAAACACAGACAATTACTCAGATAAATACAGTATGAATTTTTGGAACAAATGTATAATCTGCCGATGTATGGCAAGCTGTTAATCAAAAAAAGTGTTTCCAGCCTATTTGCTAAGCTAAAGTCGACCTTACACCAAACGATTCCATTGTCGCAGACGCATTCTTCAATATCGGAATGAAATAATGAGTCCTGGAGTTGGCGCACGCTCCCGTCGTCTCAGTAGTTTGGTGCAAGGTGGTCATAAAACTCGTAATAAGAAGTCTGAGTCAGAAGTTCAGACAAAATCAAATATGTTTGATATTATCGTTAAGTCTTGGTAGTAAAAGTCAAATTAAGTTAACATTGTCAACAACCAATGGGTGCGCTCCCTCCTGCACCAAACAGAAAGCAGCAAACCGGCTAGAGCCAGTGTTGTTCATGGTTGCTATGGCGCTGTGCTAAGCTAAACATTAAAGAGGGAAAGTTCCAGATTTTCAAACCTTCTGAAGCGTGTCATCCCACAAAGTTTTACCGGCGGGTAAAGGCGGACCTCCGGGTGCTGCCACCATTCATCTGCATGGACGGCAGAACAGAAAATCAGCAAACTTTCTCTTAAAGTTACCAGCTAACGCTAGCGGTAGCTAGCTAGCTTGGTTAAATTTTTCAAAACCAATCTTGTTGTAGCCTTGCAAATTGTCACCCTGCAAGATTCCCAGTCTTTACATATTATGACAGATAGTCTTTAGATGTGATATGGGATCAGACTTCTTTTCAGAGTTTTCTAGTGTATGTTAAGCATAAGCTAACCATTAATGATCATTTTTCATCTCTTTCCCTTCAGACGGCATCGGTCATGAGTCGCCAGAGCCGGCGAGAAGGGACGTGAACTCAGTTGGTCGGCGCCAGACTTCCGTCCTGCTGCTGAGCTCCGCCCTCATACTCCTGGCTGCCATCATGTCTTTATAGCGCCCAGCCTGAGGAATCCCCCAGGAATGGACTGTCCTTATTGGACCACAGGCCGCCCTACCCTGCAACCCCTCCCCTCAAGGAGCACTTTTTAAAAAAAAAAAAAAAAAAAAGAAGAAGAAAAACACTGACATCTCTCTAGGTGAAACGAGAGAGGAAGGGACTTCGTCGCTGAAGCCTTTTGTTGTTTTTTGACTTGCCAACATTGAGTGGTTCTTGACTTTCTGGTGGGTGCTGATGGACAAGGCGCCCTGAGGTGAAGGAGGCCTAGTCTCTTACTTTTCCGCCTCGCTGCCGTCCACAGTATGCAGATTTTTTTCTTTGTGTTAAAGACAAGCACACATACATGCTTACAGACATATATACACACACAGAACACAAACGACACAATCAGTACACTCTTTAGCTTGAATGGTAAAGAAGCACAGCAGGATCCCGCCAACGTTTACAGACTTAACATTTGATTTGTGTTCAGGAAAACGTCACCTAACCCCTTGACATAAAACATGATTAAATCTCACATTTAAGTGGAAGAGTTTTTGAAGAAGATCCGGGAGCGAAGCATCGCACACAGGCCAACCGAAAGGAAAAGGAGAAAGATGTTGTTGCTAGGAGACTGTTGCCAAAGGTGTGGGGGGTACGGGGTGGGCCTTTGATGACTTAACCTTCCTCTCAGGTTAAAAAGGAGTCGGATGTCAGACTGCAGAGGACCCATGTTGAGAGTGAAAGAAGAAAATTTAAAGAATCACTCATCTTTTAGTGTTGAGATAGAGCCGATTTAATGATCGGTTAATGTGTTTTTCGTTTTTTTAATAATCACCTAATTCAATTGTAGCAGCCATCACGGGTGTACAGTAAAATATTCGAACGGAGCGTAGAAGTGGATATGGTATTTTGCCAGGCAAAATGTATTTTCCTATTTATTGTGAAGTCCTCGTGCTTTCTTTCTGTTCTGGTTTTAGTCTGCAAGTACAAACAGTAGATTAAGGCAATAAAAACAACTACACTTACCCATTAAGTTAGTTCACTATTACACCGTTTTTGGATACAATCATACAAAAAAAACACTGAGTACAGTTTATGTATCTGTTTGCTGATGATGGTCTTTTAAATGTTTTTAACAAAGTCCAGGAAGAAGAAGAAAAAAAAAAGTCTGATGTGCTATCAGGGTGTAGAAATCGTAGAATGTTTGTGTTTGGATTTTGTCATTAAAAATGTCACAAATGTAGTTTTACTATTACACTATTGCTTTTGTGAATCACTGTCATAACACGACTATTGTATATAGAGACAAATTTCCTACAAAGTTCAGGGATGTGTCCATGCCTAACATGAGGTAAAAAATAGTGTTTTTTTTTTTTTTAAATCAAGAGGGTTACTTTCCCTCAGATAAAGCAGCACCAGTTTTGTGTGGCGATAGATGTTTCAGTGAGATAGTGACGGAGGTGCAGAGCAGGTGGTGGTACTGTGTGTGAGGGCGGAGGGGGTGGTGTGCGATTCAGTTGCCCTCTTTGATGTCGTGTAAAGTGGCATGTGTACAGAACATGCACCGGGGGCACCCTCCTACCGGTTATTTCTGGAATGAAAAATCGACCACCCGCAGAGATGGAATAAACAGAACGAGGTGTCCTGTTCTCTCAGGGCAAACTGAAACTCTCAGAGCAACTTGTGAAGCTTTGTAGAGCCTCTGCTGAGATCACTAGTCGTGTTTTCCAAGCGCGCTAAACATTTATTTTCCACCAGGCTTGTTCAGATTGGCGAGCCGCTCAACCATCGATGATTTAAAGGGACTTGATGGGTATTGGGTTTTTTTTCCGTGCCGATATTAAGAAACAAAATTAGAGCTGGGCAGAAAAAAATCAAATATCACGATATTTTTGATCAAATACATCAATGTCGATACTGCGGCGATATTGTAGTGTTGACTATTGGTGCGTTCACAACATATTTTCACAATTTTGATAAATAATCACCAATGATGTGGATACAATGACTTAAGTGGGTAAAGGCAAATGTATATAACAGCTAGTAAGTCTGGTAAGTTCAGAAAATGACATCACTTTACTGTAATGCAGCTTTTAAAACCAGGAAAAGACAACACTTGTGTCATATCACGATATTACCATATCCAAAATTTAAGACATCTAGTCTCATATATCGATGTCGACATAATATCGATATATTGCCCAGCCCTAAACTAAATTGTTCAAATGTAATCTAAAATCCATCTTGTGTGATCATTATGGTCACTTTTAGTCCCTGTGCTCCTTAATTTAAAGCAACCCGTTTGTGATCCTTTCTCCAATCCTGACAAGTGTGCTGTGCAATCTGACAATAACCCTGCATCTCCATTCTCCATATACAGTATATGCCTCTTCACCACATCTTTCCTTTGCTGTTTTTCCAGACGGGAAAGCATCAAATTCACTCGTGAATGTATAAAAATGCCTGTAATTATCGACGGTTGACTTCAAATTAATTTTGAATTATGCATTTCATTCGTTACGGACTCTGTCCGATGCAGCAGAGCTACTTTTTGCTGTTTGTAATTCGGGAGGGAGAAGTGATCATATGTGATCACATATACTGTGTTTTAATGAAGCTGAATTCACAATATAGTAGTTCTCATTCACACATTGGTCTGTGTCTGTTGTCAGACGTCAGGAGTAGCGTGGAATTTGATCACGGCTTATAAATGCTACTAGGGCTGGGTATGGAATTCAATATTTTTTATGCACCGACAGAATTGCCTCTAAAGTATTGAGTAATTGAGAAAAAATGCCTCGTCATTCAATACCTAATTTCAAAATATAATAAGAAGTAAATCTCATCAGCGTCAGAGAGCCAATAAGCATGCAGCATGATTCTACAAAGAAGCTGAAAAATGTGGGCTTTATAAAATTGGTATGGAAAAAAGAATCTTTTATGAACCAGTATGGAAGTCCCGATATTGGGATCGGTAGCGGTGACATTAAAATTTTGATTGATAATTTCAAAAACTAAGTCATATCAGTAGAATACAATTACATTTTACAAAAAAAAGTGATAATAAAAAGGATAAAGTTCTAAATTATCATTTTACCAGATAATAATGATATCAATATAGAAGTCGAGGTATGCTGCCCCCCGCCCCCAAACCCAGGATCCTACAAATCCCATAATGCAGTTCTTTTGTTACACCGTCCCTGCCTCTCCATGCCTTTCAAGCTCCACCAGTCTTGAAATTTTTTTACTTTTCAGATCCACTGTTTTTTAAGTTGATGTGTTAAATCCGTCCAGTGTCCCTTGATGATCCTTTATAATGATCCTTTATCCTCCATATAGAAATAGTTCCATCAGATTCTGTATTGCTGTTTATTTATTTCTAATAAGTAGCATTGCTAGCTTCGCCACTCAATACTTTTATATTGTTTACTACATTCATTCATTTCTTGAATGACTACATTAAAATTACATAATCTCAGATTACTTCATTTGCTCTTCTCTCTGCGGTTTCTCAGACAAAAACCTAAAAGAACATTCACAGATCTTAGTACGACATCGAAATAAAAAAAAATGTCATTAAATCTGAGCTGAGAGTGACAGGGAGAAAATGAACTCAAGACAGCGCAACACTTTTAGTTTGAGGACATTTTGTCCCACAGATTTCAAATTTGAAGGAACAAATGAAAGTATTTTGAACGTGCGAATGATTCAGCACAGGAGTCATTTTTTATTTGAGGGGCCACACATGAACACTTTATTAAAAATGGTTTCCTCCTCACACCTACCAGCCTCCACATATTTTAGTTCACCATTAAGAGTCCAGTGTCACTGTAATCATTGCCTCTATTAGCCACGCCACGATGAGAAAAAAAAAAAAAATCAGTTTTGTGGATACTGTGTATCCAACAATTAGTCCGTTGTAACATATAGTGTTAGATACTTTCGCTTTTTTCACACCTGTTTTGAAGGGCACATTAATGTTCTTAGCACAAAAGAAAAAAGTTCAATGTTTGATATAAAAAAAATATGCTTTGTTTCATTTTGTATGTCTTTTATATGAAACAGGAAAAAACTAATAACAGGCTCAACATTGCACCCTCTGTCTGTAAATGTTGTTGTGCAAACTTAGCACATATCACGCAGTGTGCTCGGGTTACAATCATGGATCAAAGGGTCTGAAGAAAGAACACATGCATCTCCAAGAGCTCGAATATTTTACCTTCTCCCGCCCCCCCCACTCAAAAACCACTCTTGTTTATTGTGTTGTTGCATCAAAAGTGTCTTTAAGGTGCAGGATTGTTTCTTTGTGACTGCCTGTGGTCTTTCGCTGATCTTTACCTCCATCTGTGTCCGAGCCATCCTGCGGTTGAGATCACGGTGACGACGGTGTCGCACGGTGCAGGAAACGTGGTTGGCTTTTATTGGTGTAGAAAGCTCAATGTGTGTTTGTTTGTGGCAGCGGGAGGAAGTCTGTTTTCCACCTCGAATTTTGATGTTTCATGTTCTATTGAGCAAACTGTGCTTACAAGGAGGGCGAGTAATATGTCCTCAGGACTTCTTCTTCACCTGATTTTGATACCATGTAGCCTGAAGCTAACACCACTGTAATTGCAGCGACTGTTTTCCATCCTCTGTATCTCAAAAGAAAGGATGTTTTGCTTTTGTCGGTGCATCTAGCATTGGGAAGGGTTTTTGTTCAAAGCATTCTCATGAACGGGTTTGTATGATATTGTACGAAAATGTACGCACGCTGATTCGTTTGAAAACCCTACGAAATTGTGACGCCGGCTACAGTGCTCCGTGAGCTGTAGGTCGTATAATTGGCAGTTGGTAGTTGACTTTAGCCAACAAAAGGTGACTGTGAGCCGGGTGCAGAGCACGGCGATGTGACGGTCTTTTCAAGGGGCCGTGGCAGTTGAGTTTAGCCGACAAAAAGTGAGCGTCATGCAGCGACGACAGTTAAGTTAAAGATGCAGTAGGTAAGACTTAGAAAACTAACTTTCTGTCATATTTGCTGAAACTGACCTTATGTTCCAGTAGAACTACATGAAGCAGATTTGCAAAAATCCACAGCTCCCTGTTCAGATGCACCAATCAGGGCCAGGGGGCGTGTCAATCACTGCTTATGCACACACATTCATTCTCCCTTGTGGGGGGGAGGGGCTTAGGAGACCGTTTTGGGCTTTAACGGAAAGCGGGGGAGGGACTGAGAAGATGTCGATGTTCAAATTTTCTGGCTAAGTCCTGGATCTTCACAATCCTGCCTATGGCACCTTTAAGGCAGCAAAATGACTAGTTAAATTTTGGGGAAAGGATCGCATTACAGTGCTTAACTTTTCGTAGCTATATTTACAATATGGTTCATGAGAACAGCTTGAAGCTAACACCGCTGTGTCCCTGTTTGGCAGCGACTGTTTTCCATCCTCTGTATCTCAAAAGAAAGGATGTTTACTTTTGTTGGAGCATCTAGCATTGGGAAGGGTTTTTGTTCAAAGCATTCTCATGAATGGGTTTGTATATCGTATGAAAATGTATGCACACCAATTTGTATGAAAACCCTACGAAATTAGCCGGTTGGTCACGTGACACCGGCTATTGAGCTCCGTTAGCTGTCGGCCGTATCAGCGGCCATTGTTAGTTTGCGTTTTGAAAAAGGTGACTGCGAGCCAGGTGCAGAGCACGGCGATGTGACGGTCTTTTCAGGGGGCCGTGGCAGTTGAGTTTAGCCGACAAAAAGTTGACAGTTAAGTCAAGGCAGCAAAATGACTAGTTACATTTTAGGTAAAGGATCGTGGTTTGGAATAAAACACTTCCAGAGAACGAACACGGGGATTAGGGTTAGGTTTGCCCAGGATGGGTGCTGCGAGGGGCACGGGCACAAGGGGACCACTGTGTGAATAAAAGACTTAAAAAAACCTCCTTATAAAGCCGGGTTAGGTTATATAAAAGCTGTTTAAAAGAAGGCCAGATATTAAAAGCAGGTTAAGGTTAGAGTTAGGTTTAGAGGGTTACGTGGAATGCTTACGCATTACAGTGCTTAACATTTCGTAGCTATATTTACAACATGGTTCATGAGAACAGCTTGAAGCTAACACCACTGTGTCCCTGTTTTGCAGCGACTGTTTTCCATCCTCTGTATCTTCAAAAAAATAAAAGGATGTGTGCTTTTGTCGGTGCATCTAGCATCGGGAAGGTTTTGGTTCCTTTAGCCACAATTGTGTTTCTTTTCCCCAACTGGACATGAATGTGCCACAAAACTGCACATTTTCTTTGAACATTGTAGTTAAGTGTACCTTGTGCCTATATGACCCCAATCCTCTCCTGTACTCATCTAAAACTATTCTAATGTCTGTTTCTTGCTCAAGTCCCTCACTAGAGTTTTCTACAAAAAAAGGCAATTTCTTTGTAAATACCACGTGTCGGAGCAGCTATGACTAACTACAACAAAACGAGAAAAAAAAAAGATTTAATAAATATTTCTTTGTCGTTGTAATTATCGCCGTCTGGTTTGTTTTTTATTAATCACTATGTAAATGAGTGACGGTTTGTGAAATGGGATGAACATCAAGTAGGCGTGATTTTTTTTTGTCTTGGTTGTCACTCGATGCATAATCACACAGTGGAAGTGGGTGAACAGCTGCTTCTCTATGATCTGGAGGTAATTCACTGACTGAAAAAAAGAAATTAAAAAAAATAAAGAGAAACAGCTTTGATTAATCTTGCGGGAATGTGCAGCGCTTCAGGGCGCCCCTGCCAAGAAAACTCACACAGTCTTTTGCTCCTCGCTTTCGCTCTGCCTCTCCCGCTGTCTGCTTCAATTCCTCACTTTCTGTCTCTCTCTCCCTCCCTCTGTCCACTGGAGAGAAAAAAAGCCCACAAAAGTAAGTTGTCTTGCTTGTAATAAGTACAAATTCACTTGGCAGGAATTCTTGAAATATGATCTTCAAACAAGATGATCTATCTTTAATAAATAACATCGGATGTCAGAGGAACCTCGTTTCAACTGAGAAGTGACTCAAAACAAGATGTTTTAAAGACTCTTTCACTTAATATATTTAAGATGCATCGTCTGAAAACCAGTCCCCATATCTCACTGAAATATAACTTGTCAAGTGATCGTGTCTTACACTAAGTGTTATTAGATATGTTGACTAGAAATGAGATGAATATATGTCACGCGGTTGTGTGAGGTCCTTTGTTAACAGCAAAACAAGGCGTTCCACAGGATGGTTTCTTTAATAATTTATTTAAAATCAAACCGGTTACTTCTGCACAGCAATAAAAAATGACTAACAAACTTAAAAACACAACTCTCCTCCAGCCGGTCACGTAAGGGATTGTCTTTCTTTGTCCTCTTTTTTTCCTCCCGTGCACCTGTTCTGCGTCCACCTTTAACGCAAATAATAACTGTTAAAACATTCTTGCCACGTTTACACGTGGCCGGCTATTTTCATAAACGGACATTTCAACCTCTATGTTTTCATAAATAACATCGTGCACAGCTGTCAGTTTTCAGAAAAGTGTTTGTTTACGTACCCGTATATATATGCCCTCAAGAGCATGCCAAACCTGTAGGTGGCAGTGTAACGAGAAGCTTAAGCCCACATTAGCCAATCAGAATCCCAAAAATAGCAACAACAGCAACGACTCACTTTCTCTCTCTTCTCTTCCTCACTTCCTCAGCTGCCTAAACCTCCGTTTGTCTCAGTTTACATGCAAACGGGCAAACGACGATTAAAAAATCTCCATTCTAGCCGGAGTTTTTTAGAAAGACTCATTTTCAGAGGCGAATTCTCCGTTTGCGTGTAAACGAAGGGCACAAATGAAGGGAAATGTCTCAGTTTTTCAAAATAACCACGTAGGTGTAAACAGGGCTTAAGACTTAATATACTTGGTAAGATTTTGCTTTTTTTGGGAGCAGTGACTTTGCCACCTGTCACCAACCTGCTGCAAGAACTATAAGACATCCCATCATAACATTCAGACGAACAAAGTGTTGTCACGAACACAATGGCGAGAATTCGAGGAAAAGGTTAAGAACACCCTGTCCTTTGGTCCTGTGTGCCCACCTGTTTTATCAGCTGTAATAAAAGTGCAGCTGAGGGTGTCTGAGTCAAAGTGTGCTGCTGCTGGGAATGTACCTTGGATGGTTTGAAGCCACGAACTCTCAGCGCTGACAGAAATCCTTTACACTCACAGGTACTCACACAGAATGATACAATAATCGTCAAAATTGATGCAACAGTGTCTCACATTTCCTGTTTGTTTGATTTTTTTCTTCGATGGGGTCAGGCTCCAAAACACTGGGTCCTGCATTTCCCACAATGCATCTTGAAATCATCTTTCACTAGACCACATGTGTCAAACTCAAGGCCCGCGGGCCAAATCAGGCCCCTCACAGATTTTGATGCTGCACGCATATCAACTCAGGTTAACAATATTTTGTGGCCCACTTACTTTTTCTGGCTTTTCTGAAGTTTTTGTCACTTTCTCCGACGTTTTTCAACACTTTTTTTCTTTTTATTACTGATTTTTTTTAGGGCTTTATTTTGACAAAACTATCTAAAACTAAGTGAGGCGACCTTATAAGACATGCAATAATACAGTCAAAGATATATGACTTTTTTAACCCTTGTGTTGACTTCGGGTCACATTGGCCCATTTTAAATTTTAGTTTTTTAATCAGAAAATATTGGACGTAGAAATAAGCGCTGAAAATGTGTAAAAGAAAAATTTAAAAATGTAAAACGTTGGAAAAAGCAAAAACAAATAGTGAAAAAAGGTGTCACAAATGTAGGAAAAAAAGTGTTTTTTTCAAGGTTGAAACGAAGACAAAGGTTAAGTAACATTTTCAATACAGGACTTTTACTTGTAAAAGTATTTTTACAGTGTGGTATTAGTACTTTTACTTAAAGCTTTAGAGCCTAACTTTTTAATATTAGTGAACGTCTGTTACATTCAAGCCGTTGCCAAATGAGTTGCTACAAAGCTAATTAAGACTATCAGCTCGCACACAGAAACTCAAGCAAAGCAAAGGGGAAGGCGGGGGGGGGGGGGCTTTGCAGTCACGGAAGGCTTGTGTCATGTGGATGCGCCGACAGTTTTGTTGTCATTACTTACAATTCCTCATGGGGGAGACAGAAACTACACACTATAGCTTTAAGGAAAGGGTCTGAATATATTTCTTTTTTTTCCCCACTTTTTTGTGTAGTAATAGATTTATAATGTACAAAAAAAAAACCATTTCATTCCAAATGGAGCTCTCTCTTCCACAGACTCCACAGACTCCACTTTTCCTCACCTGCCTAAAAACGCCTTGCTCACATTCCTGTTTGAAATTCCTCAATTAGTGATGTCACTGATTGAGAAAGCCAGCCCAGTTTTTCATATTTGATGCCCATTGGTGCTGCCTGAGCAAGCACAGCCTGCCTATTGGCTTGCTTGGAATTTGGTTGACCAATCACAACAGAGTGGGCCAGCTGACCAGTCAGAGCAGACAGGCCTTTTTAAGGAAGGCGGGCCAAAAGCTCAGACAGACAGCTCAGACAGACAGAGTGTTTCAGGTGGAGGCACTACAGCAATGGGCTGTATGAGAAACATAATATGTTTGTTGAATATCAAAACATGTAAATCTATTCTAAGGGGAAGGAATCTGGAATCTGTATCCCAGTAGCATCCAAGTCGAGATTACTCTGATGACATCACTATCACATCATGAGGGTTATTTTGTGACTCCTCCAGAGCTACAGAAGACATCATAAAACTGTTTTCACAGGCTGAGTAACTCCTTATGTGAGGAAGCTCATCTTTATGTGTACAATAAGTAAAGTTTCCCTTTACTACCTTTTGTAGAAGTTCTGCATTGGAAATGTTACGCAAGTAAAAGGAAATAAGTATAAGCATACAATTGCACTTGAATATCAAAAGTGAAAGAACTGATAGTAAAGAAGAGTTGTTGGTGAAAAGTAATATAAAATGAAGATGGGCAGAAAGAAAAAGAACGAATGGGAAAACACTAGAGAAAAATACTTCTCTAAAATACCAAAACCTCAGAACTGTACTCCATTCACGGTAGTTGAGTAATGGTATCTGAGATATTTTCCACCTCTGCAGCTCTGAGGTTGATGATCGTGTATCATGTCTCAGCTCTGCCAGGAACATGGCACAAAGTGTATTTTCCCAATGTGAACAATTTAAAAAAAAGCATCCACCACTGCTGGTGAGCTGGTGTCCTTCCATGACCGCTGGTGACACCCTAGTCCACCTCCACCCACCATCTTGGTACTGATGAGGCCATGTCGACTCTCAGATGGCTCTGTAGTCAGGTGCTAACTGAAGGACCAACACTCTGTGGTTCTCTCTGAGCAGTGGTGGAAGAAGTATTCAGATCCTTTACTTAAGTAAAAGTCCTGCATTGAAAATGTTACTGAAGTAAAAGTATGTAAGAAACGCAATGCAGAAAAATCCTCACATTTTAGGAACTGGAAACGATCCAAACAGTTCTGTCAATAAACTAAGTGTTAAATCGGTGTTTGATTTGATTAATGTCAGCTGTATTGTCGGCCGTTATATTGTTGTGTAGGTTAATTTATAATAAAACATTGTATTTCATAAACTACATGTTTTGCGTGCAAAATCTTAATCTGCAAAGTAACTAGTAGCTAAAGGTGTCAGGTTAGCGCGCCTGGGTAGCTCAGCTGGTAGAGCGCGCCCATTAATGGAGGTTTACTCCTCCGACCTGCGGCCCTTTGCTGCATGTCATTCCCCCTCTCTCTCACACCTTTCATGACTTCATCTGTCCTTTAAATAAAGACCTAAAATGGCCAAAAAAGTATCTTAAAAAAAAAAGCTGTCAGATTAAAGTAGTGAATTAGAATATACAATATTTCTCTTTGAAATGTAGTGGAGTAGAAGTAGAAAGTGGCCTGAAAAAGACTGAAGTAAAGTACAAGTACCTTAAATTTGTACTTATGTACAGTGCTTGAGTAAATGTACTTAATTACATTCCACCACTGACTCTGAGTGCATGGAGTGCCTACAGGGGTTAAAGAAGCAAGAGAGGCCTTAGTGGTTAGAGAGACTTTACTGCATGCACAAGGGCCCACTTCATGCTCTTCATGAGCCCAAAGTGTCCACCCGGCTGAAGTGTCCTCAAGCAATGTAATTGTAAAATCCTGTCTAGTGTCTTGTTTCAGGATACTGACACTCATTTCTAGCAATATCGTCTTGAAACAACTCAATTTGCTTTGTAAACAGGCGGAAATCCTCGAACTGCACTGGCAGATTTCTTTTAAGGAAAGCCTTTTAGAACCGGGGCAACAGCTGCAACTGAGGACACAGAGATCAGTTTACATTCTGTATACACACAATTCACACGGTGAGTTTTATTGTTTATTGTTTTTGCCTATAAATCACATTATATACCACTATATTGCAAAAGCAAACACATAAAATACTACGGTGGCCGACAGGGGCAAACGCCCTGCAACTTAAGAAAACACACGCAAATAGACAAAACACAAGCAAATTAAGAAAACAACTTCATTAATTTGACAACACATGCGCAGCATTCAGCAAACGCGCTGCAAATACCACAACACAACCAATTAAATGAACATGCTGCAAATACCACAACACAACCAAATAGATGAACGTGCTGCAAATACCACAACACAACCAAATAGATGAACGTGCTGCAAATATGAAACAATGCAAAAAGAAAAGCACACAAACCCAGAAAACAAATGCAACAAAAAAACGCAGCATCCAGATTCCACAACGGAAGTTCGTTTGTGTTTATATGTGCGAGCGGGATTTATTCAGTTTGATAAATCCCACGGTAAATTGGCTGGCTGACTAAACAGGGAGGGACTATAAATCCTGTCTGTTTTTTGTATTTCAAGTTCGAATTGCTCCACAATATGAATACAGATTGATCACTTATTTTGTTGGTAACCGTTGTTGTATAATCACAATATTACACTTGAGGAGGCCTAAACACTTCAGTGATGCGCCTTTCGGACCGCGAAATTAAACCCTCTCATGTAATATGGCTTAAACAAACGTCAACGTTAAACGCTGATGCAGTTTTAAATGTTTTATTACCACGAGTTTACAGACGTCTCTGCTGATTGAGTATCACCTGTGACCTGAGCCGAGACACACCCATCAAACGAGAGAAAACATATCTCAAACATAGACTTAATATTTACAGTCTATGCAGTTGCTCGCTCGCTCTCTCTCTCTCTCTCAAAAATGAAGCTGTTCCACTTAGCTGCTCCCTCTAGAGGCCTGGAGAACTTCCGTTGTGTAATCTGGATCTGCAGCGTTTTTTTTGTTGCATTTGTTTTCTGGGTTTGTGTGCTTTTCTTTTTGCATCGTTTCATATTTGCAGTGTGTTCATCTATTTGGTTGTGTTGTGTGTATTTGCAGTGCGTTTATGTATTTGGTTGTGTTGTGGTATTTGCAGCGCATTTATGTATTTGGTTGTGTTGTGGTATTTGCAGTGCGTTTATGTTTTTGGTTGTGTTGTGTGTATTTGCAGCGCGTTGGCTGAATGTTGCGCATGTGTTGTCAAATTAATGAAGTTGTTTTCTTAATTTGCTTGTGTTTTGTCTATTTGCGTGTGTTTGCCCCTGTCGGCCACCGTACAATACAGACAATTCCCCAGGGACATAAAGAATGTGACCAAAATATAAATTTACCAAAACCAATATTTTCTAACCACACTCAGGGATGCCAATCCCAGTCCCTGGTGTCAAAGTCCTGCTCTTTGTATGTCTGAATTTCACATTTTAGTCTGGATCAACAGAAGTACCTTTCCAGGATATTTGCCTGACATCCGGACCTTCCGCTCTCTGTGTGTTGCCGTTCTCAAAATCCCTTCGCAGACTTTGAGCTAGCAAGCTACACGCTGAAAATGGTTTGGAAGAAAATGTGGATCATGCAACAAGGCAGGACGGCTTGGTTCTTTCAGGATCATGGATTATGATGGATTATTAAAGATTAACACTAAATATAAACTACATTAATTAATCTTTAGCTACAAAAGAGGCGCCCTGCAGAAATAGTTTGGAAACCACGGCATTAGTGCAGGCGTATAGGTCCTGTTTGAACATGTGTGTATTTTGAGCCTCTGTGTGTAAAATAACAAAAAAGTTCCCAGTAGGGATTTATAAAGTATGCCTTTCTTCTTCTTAGAAAGAAAGAATGCACAAAGCGCAGGACTTTGACATTAGAGTTTGGGGCTCTCATCCTCAGTACCATGTAAATGGACTGTATTTATTAATGGACTGTATTTACTGGCGCTTTTCTAGTTTTAATGACTACTCAAAGCGCTTTTACACAGTACAGGTACCATTCACACATTCATACACTGGTGGCCGAGGATGCCATACAAGGTGACACCTGCTCATCAGATAAACATCCACACACATTCTCAACAGCGATGACGCAGCATCGGGAGAAAATGGGTTCAGTGTCTTTCCCAAAGAACCACCGATCTACCGATTGGTAGACAGCCGCTCTACCACCTGAGCCTTAGCCACAGCAGAACTGTGTGTGTGGAAACAGGAGTACTTTGGTTAAGGTTATGGTCAGTTAAATGTTAAAGGGGAACTATGCAGGTTTTTTTTAGCTTAATTTACCTTAACCGAACAGCTTCAGAGTCATTGGAATGGTTATATGTCTTTTCGGGTTGAATGGTGGTCGTCTCGCTCCCCGCTAGCGCATGTGAGCGGAAAAATCATCCTTGCAACTTTAGGGCGGCGAGCCGCCGGCTTCAGCATCAGGAAGTATCGCGTGATATCAGTTCTTGCGATGTAACAAATTACTTCACGACACTGCACACATACACACTGCTACTTTCTTTCACTGTCTATGGCTGCTACACGCCCCCATCCAGGAACCGGTAGGCTATAAGAACAAGGTAACAATGGAGTTTTTCGTCATGGCTGAGCCGGCAAAAAAGAAGCAGAATGCCAGGAAAGCATTGTCGGAGGTACAGAGAAAGAGGAAACGGCAGACTGACCGAGCGAGGAGTCAGACAAGAGTAAACATTGGACCTGCGTTTTCAGAATGGCGAGAACTGCGAATTGCGTCTGCTCCGACAGCGTTCTAAGGCCATTGTAGGAAAAAAGAATAATGTTACGGACCCGGGAGAGAAGGGTAATATTTAGAGAAAAATCTCAGTGGACATGGCTCCGTGCGTTCGCCGGCTTCTTTGAAAACAAATGCATGTGACCAGAGGGAGAAGATGGGAGGGGGGACAGTCGCCAATGAGTTTTTACGACAGCATTGCCAAATATCTATTCCAAAGCTGTAGGTGGAACTCTTCTAGAGAAACCTGCGAGCAAAAAGTGAGAAAACAGCGAAGAAATTGCCTAAACTGCATAGCGCCCCTTTAATAGACACGTCTTGTCCGGGGCTTTAAGCCATTAAAGACTTTTTCTTTAAATCAACCAAGACAAAGATCATTAGGTTAAAATGTTTTCTGGCCGGCATTACATTTACTTAAAAATGTATTTGAGACAGGGTTACCATGGAGGGCAAGGCATTGCCAGACCTTCCTCCACAGCGCTGCGGAGGAGGGTCTGGCTAGTCCACACAGCATTCCGGGATGGGAGAAAAACGTGCTCTGGTGTATTGGCATTTCTTTAAACCAATCACAATCGTCTTGGGCGTCGCTAAGCGCTGGACGGAGGAACAGTGCCTCTGCAAAATAGCCTCTGGAAGGAACTTGTTTTGGTGGAACATGTGTACGTTTAAAAAGTTGTGTTTTAGTCGTGCAACAAAAAACTCAGACTAGCTGTCTGGATTTATCCTGCAGAGATCTGATGAGAAGTTAACCATAGTCCTCATACATCCTCGAGAGTTTAGAACACCAACACAAAGAAAGAGGAAGGTAACGGACATCCGGCCAAAAATGAGTCACATCCAGCAGAATTTCCGGCAGCATTTGGACAATCCCAGAAATGAAACGTTGTCGACATAGACTAAAAGCTATCAAACCATTTAGATAATTTCAGTCTTACTGTTCTCTTTAACTCTTCACTTCATGGGCTGCCCATCACTGCACATGTAAAGAAATATCCATTAATGGGTGTCCACATAAATGAAGACAATTCTAAAAATATAACACTGATGAAAGAACATGAGACAACGGTCCTGTTTAAGACTCAAGAACAAATAGCTTTTTCAACGGTGATGTTTCGCAGAGCTGTAGGTCTGCTATTCACAGGGGGGGGGGGGGGGGGGGGGGCTAGAAGAAATAATGTGAACACTTCATTCAAAAGCACTTTACTGTTACCAGCACTGCAAACACTGCAGGTGTGTGGTTTCATACCAATTAGCAGTTAACCACCTCATGTAGCTTTCAAGCTACATTTAACAGATGTTTTTTTGACCAGAAACAATTAGCTAGGGGTTTTAAAATGTTCTTTTGCAATTTAGAAATGTGCAGAGGGGAACAAAAAGCATATGCAGTGACAGAAAGTAAAAACTCACACAGGGGTTTAAACTCCTTCTGTTCTTTAGTTTCATTTTTATGCAAAGTGAAAACAAAACACAACATTCTCTGTGATATTTGAGGTCTTTCAGAATGTTTTTGACTAGTGCAATTCATAGACATAGATGCTTTGACTTTGTTGAGCTCTTGTGTCCTGTTGTCATGGAAACACATTAAAATCAGGGACTCTGCTCTGCCAATATACTGTACAGAAGGATGCTGCTAGTTGTTTTTCAACATAACCTTTATGGACACCTTTCTAGTCGGGTTTGTAACAAGGTTATACTTGTTTTGAATTTTCAATTACTTTTATATTTTTGACTTTCATTTTCGTTCAGTTTTAGTTAGTTTTCAGATTGTGTTTGCTAGTTTCACTTTAGTTTCAGGTTTTCAGAAAGGTTTAGTTTTAGTTTTTCTATATTTAGTTTTACAGTAGTTTTAGTTTGTTTTTGTCAGAGCCAGGTATAATGTCTCATGGCTACGTATAGGCGACGAAATATTGTTGGAGAATTTCCATCATGTTTAATCTTTGTGTTACTCTGGTGCCATCTCAATTCAATTACATTTTATTTGTAGTATCAAATCATAACAAGAGTTATCTCAAGACACTTTACAGATAGAGTAGGTCTAGACCACACTCTATAATTGTCAAAGACCCAACAATTTTCAATGAGCAAGCATCTGGTGCAACAGTGGCGAGGAAAAACTTCCTTTAGGCAGAATCCTCGGACAGACCCAGGCTCTTTGTGGACGGCATCTGTTGCTGCCGGTTTGGACACAGACACTGACATAGATATACAGATATAGAGAAATATGATTCATGATAGTTATAGCAGGAATGCTAAACAGAGGCAGTTATAGTAACAATGAAGTTAGTCGAACTATGACTAGAAATAATAGTTCTAGCAGTTCGGGGCGTAGCGGGGCATAGCGGGGCGTTGCGGGGCGTAGTAGGGCATAGCGGGGCATTGCGGGGCAAAGTAGGGCATAGCAGGGCGTGGAGCAGGTCCACGGCGGCAGCTGCTACCATGATTTAGGTGCCACCCCAATTTCGTATTTATTATATGGATCCCCATTAGCTGACACCTAGACGACCAGCTAGTCTTCCTGGGGTCCAAAACAACTAACAATTTAATCAACAATTTTACAACAGTTCATGACATCTACAAAAAAGAAAAGAAATGAAATACAACAATATCTGCGTACAGAACTAAATCACAAAAATGTAAGGTAAACTGCGAGAAAGGACTCTGGTGGAATAAGCTCCCCGGAGATAAGTTAGTAACGAGTATTTCTGGAACATGAATGCACGCACATGGAATGAGAGAGGAGATGAGTGTGTCAACGGAAGTACCCCGGAAGTCTAAAACTATAGCAGCATAACGTAGAGCTGGTTACAAGGCTAACCCTGAGCCAGCCCTACAATGGCTGGTAGATGAATCGGACGACTATAAAGAGAAGCAGAGAAGGGGAGGGGTGCCGTGTGGCGTGATGTCAAGTCCGTTCAATTTCTGTTGTTCAATGTCACAAAAGTTGATGAAAATGCATGCTGTCAACTTTTTATTTTCAGCAGTGGTATATTATAGCTAAAAAAAACTATTTTTATTTTATTTATTAGTTTTTAACCTGGCAATATAGTTTCATTTGTTTGTTTTTCTTGAAGGTTTTAGTTTTTAATTTAGTTTCAGTTTACTAAAAGTATTTCTCACTGCTTATTTTCGTTTTAGTTTAGTACTGTATTATAACCCTGGTGTGTAACTGGCATGAAGTTACGTCTCCATTATTTTGGCTACCTCCCCTACAGCACGTGTTCCATGTTGACAGATGTTGGATTGTGGAATGTCTGAGACTGGACTTCCCACTGATAACCAGTCTTCTTTTATCTGTGTTTTGGGTCCGAGGGAAACATCTGTCAGACACTTCCACTTCCTGTTCTCTCTGCTCCACTCTCACAGATCCAGGGACCTCGTCTAACCTGTTGTTAGGTGAGCTGTCAGTAAACCTTTAGGAATACAGTGTAAATATGTAAACGTCAATGCTATCCACTTTGATTTATGGAGGATGTAATCAGTGTTTAAGACTGTGGTGTTTAAACTCTTACTGTAAGATTATGGAGGATAAACAGAGAAACCTGTTCACAGCGGCGGGATTAGCTATACCAACAGACTCCCTCTATCTGCTCTGCTTTCAGATAGATCAACTTAAAGACAGTGTAAACTGCTTATCATCATAAGGGATGTTTTCCTTACAACTCATCCCGGTACCTGAATTAGGATGCTCTAAGCATTTCTATATATATTATTTTTGTTTGGGCATTTTATGCCTTTAATTCCACAGGACAGATGAAGACATGATAGAGGAGAGAGAAGGGGAATGACACGCAGCAAAGGGCCACAGGTCGGAGTCAACCTCTATATATGTGCGCCTGCTCTACCAACTGAGCTAACCTGGCCACGGCTCTAAGCATTTCTAAGGGTTTTTTTTTTTTACCTTTGCCTTGTTAAGTTTGGTTGGCTGGTCGAACCTGGTGGCGGTCTCTATCATTGCACAATAATATTACATAAACTGGATTACATACAACCATAACATTCATACTCATAGTACATGAAAAGAACAGCAAAAACATACATCAAAAAGGTACAACTAGCAATTTCCAAATGAAGCTTCATGAATCATTAGTTGGATTTGTTGGCCCCCTTAGATGGCGCTTTTGATTTGAAAAAACAGGCTGAAGGAATGACAATTCATTGTGCTTTCATCTATAAAAAGGATGCATTAAATTGGAAAAGTGGTGCAAAATAAATTATTTATGCTATTCAACTGAACTTGTTGAGATATGTAGAGCATGTTGTATTGCTATGGCTCTTAACATTAATGTGAAACAGCCTATTTGGGCATACATGTCCCGGGACCTCCGTAGATAGTTGGAGTCAACACCTGATGCAAACACATTAACTGTAATGACCACATTTTGGGAACAATGGTGGCCGAAAGGTTAAAGAAGTGAGCTTTTGATCGGGAGGTCATTGGTTTAATCCCCAGACCAACAGGATAAAATCTGGTAAAGTGGGAAAGTGAACGTGAAAGAGCAGCGCTTGTCCCTCCCTCATCACCACCACTAAGGTGCCCTGGAGCAAGGCCCTTAACTCCAACCACTCCAGTGGAGCTGCTCAGTGGCCAGCAGATCAGACTGTGGTTATACTGGGTAGCTTCCAGGTATGAATGTGTAACTGTGTGATTGTGACGGGTCGTCATTGCAAATGAGAATTTGTTCTCAATCGACTTACCTGGATACATTAAATTAAAAAAAGAAAATTTAAATGTTCAAGTGGACTTGGGCATGGATGTGTTCAGCAATGTTCACCCATTACGGCATGTATGTTTTTATAATAAATATTTTAATCATAAAAATTTTTTTGCAGCAAAGGACGTGACGTGGCAGATCGGCTCACCAGCGTTGCACAGGTGCCCCGACTAGGAAGAGCGGACTGGACATTACGGGTGCCACTAGCACCTTCCCCGTATCACTCAGGGTAAAGACTATAGCCCCATTTTCTTTTGGCTGGACATGGGTCCGTGCTTTATCGAATTCCCTCTAGCGTTCATGTCCCTGCTTTGGACAAGGTGGTGAAAGACTCTTTGATGCGTTGTAGGGGGTAGGCGTCCTTATGGGTGAGAGCATTCAGCCGTCAGTAATCAACACAAAACCTCCAGGTTCCATCTTTATTTGGAAGCAGGTGAAAGCCGGTTCCCACTCTTTTTGGGAGACAGCTGCACTTATATAGCACTTCTATGTAAAGTGCTTTACATTTGGCCTGCCACTCACACACCGATGGCAGCGAGCTACCATGCTGGTCTGACCATCAGGAGCAATTTGCACTAGCTGATAATAGGAGGAGCCAAGGGCTGAAGCTCCAAACCTGTGATGACTGGACAAAGTGGACCTAAGTAGTCTATATCGACGACGATTAATTTAGGGGAGTGTTCCGCTTCCACCGGAAGATCCCCTAGATGTCCCTCATTTTCGGCCGGATGTCCGTCACCTTCCGCTTTCTTTGTGTTGGCGTTCTAAACTCCGGTCCATTTATGAAGATAATGGTTAACTGCTCCTCATTTCTCTGCAGGGTAAATCCAGACAGCTAGCTAGACTATCTGTCCAATATGAGTTTTCGGTTGCACGACTAAAACAACTTTTGAGCGAGCCCATGTTCAACGTAAACAAGTTCCTTCCCGAGGTTATTTTGCAGACGCACTGTTATTGCGTCCGGCGCCTGGCGCCGCCCAAGACGATTGTGATTGGTTTAAAGAAATACCAATAAACCAGAGCACCGTTTTTCTCCTATGCCAGAATGCTGTGTGGACTAGCCCGACCCTCCTCCGCAGCGCTGTGGAGGAAGGTCTAGCAATGCGAGACTACTTCCTGTGCAACAGCCCTCCAACACTGTCAGGTGGAAAAGTGAAGTTAGTCCCTGGCAACTTCCCTATTACTGGTGTGCAGCACTTAAGTTGTGATAAATGGCAACCTATGATTGGTCGGGGGCCAACTGTCTCAGCCACATCATTAATTTTATTCCTCTGTGACTGCCTAATCTGACACAGTTTAGATCATGGATGCAAAAATGCCATGTAGTCTGTTTAATGAAAAACTGGTGGTGAAAAAATTAGCTGATAGATGTGGATTTTCAGGATGTACTTATGTGCTCTAAAATAAAATTAGGGGATAAATTGACTGCCACCGAGGTCAAAATGAGATGCGAGACTGGGCGGATATCTCTGAACATCCAGCATACTTAACAGACTAGTTTGACACCTAATTTATAACCATTAATTTTCCTGATTAATTTTCCTGTCGCCTTGGTCTTAAGAACGTCTCATGTGGCTCGTGTTAATTTGATCTCACGGGGAGAGCCCCCCGTAATATCTCCACTTTAATTCTTAACGCTTCCTGTTCAAACTTATATTCCCGTCATTTTCAATTTAGCTGAAGGCTTGAGCAGATGGAATTGGGCGACGGGCCACAGTAAATTAATCGTTTTGGGAGTGAGATGTGATATCAGCAGCCAAACAATCGCGCCTCCTCTTCAGAAAGGTCGACCTTCGACCGCGTGGCAGCGCAGCCGCAAACCCCGAGGACAAACCCATTTCAGAAATCATCATGGAAAATCATGTTGGCCGTGTGTACGGACAGTGAGGGACAGGCTGTATTACTGAACTCCCCCGTATTCCCATAATAGAGACCACACAATGGCACGCTGGCCAATTCTCTGCCCCACTGTTAAAATGAAGCCCTATTCAGTTTTATGTAGGCCATCTGTAAGTCTACTCAATCCTAAAAATAAAGATTGAGTAGAATAGAACATATTCATCGCTCTTTGCTCTCGCTGTAGATGGCTTCGAGCTGAATGGGATCTCTGAAAAAAGAGAGAGCTGATCCAGAGAAAACACAGAGCGCCGTGCTGTGATTGACTCAAGGCCTGTGAAATAGGCTAAATCTATTATTCAGACTTATACAGGACTGTAGGGTGAAGCCCATACCTTAGGGGGAATAAAATCAATATTTGCCAAATGGCCTTTTGTACCGGTGCAGCACAGTAGAGCATTGTGATTGATCATTAGTTATTTCTTGCTACAATAGAGCCACGATATGTTATACTGTCTGTCATTGATCCCCTTTTTCCTGTATTATGTCATGTTAGAATAATAACTGTTATACTAAGGAATTCTGTGTGGCTCTATATAAATGAAGCTAACAGGACTTCTTGCTGCAGTGGCTGCTGTATTTTGGATTATTACACAGCTTTGTTATATACTCAATTATGCTAAATTACGGCATTCTACCATCTGTTATTTCTGTAAAGCAGGCCGCTGCTTTGAATAACAGACTGTTGCTGCAGACGCAGTACTAATCATAGAGTCTGGAGGACCATTTTGAAATAGATGAAATCATTTTGAAATCAATATTTCGTGACAAGTTATTGATTTCTTTTGTATGTAGCCGTGTAATAAGCTGCACTTATGTACTTATGTACTGCGGCTACTCTGAGTAACCCTTAGGGGTCCCGGACCCCCTGTTGAAGATCTCTGCTTTACGGCATACATTACTGTTATACAAATGGTAGAAAGGTTTAGAATAAGTTAGTCAGCCAAACTGTACAACAGATAAATACGTATCTTAATTTCATGCATTTTTAGACATTTATTTCCCCAAAAAAATGAATGAGACAATCTTAATGGAATGTTAAGGATCTACAATCAACATGTGTTAATTTAGCCATCTTGTCAAGTTAATTAACTTATACATTAATCTATAATTAGATACACTTAAATGTGATTTATAAGGCAGGTCCACCACACCAAAAGATGTGGATTTTGCTAGAATTGAGAGGTGATGTGGGAAGTAGCCCAACGCTTCTCAGCTAAGCTAGGCTATAGTTATCTTTGAGCAAGTTTAATTTAGCTGTTAGTTAGTATTTTACTGCCTTATTCATGTGGGATAACAGGCCTATGTTTTTCTATGACAAGAATCAGGCAGGGATAAGTAAGCTAGGTGAATTTAGATTGAGCAAAGGCTAGCTGTGGTTATCACCTGTTAGATTTTTAACAGCCTAAAACTGCTTAAAAAGGGGAATACAAAACCTAACCTTTAACTGACATGAGGCACAAGAACGGGACAGTTAGGTTTAGGAAAAGATCGTGGGTGGGGTTACAAAATGTATTTTTCTGTGACACACGGGACAAGAAATTGACCTGAACCCCAGTCTCCTGTGTGAAAGTCCTGTGTTGTTTGACCCGTCCACCACCCCAACCAACCTCCTTACACAGATTTTATATCTTTCTTACTACTCACTACCTGTGTCTCTTAATACTACATCATGTTGTAGCGCCGTAGTCGAAATGCTGCTATGCCCGGTGCGTCCCATACAGATGCTAAAGGGTGATTTTTGAGTCGGTATATGACATTGAGAGCCACTGAGCAAGCGTCAGTATTTGACGAGTTGGGAATAAGAACGAGTTGACTATTCGTAGTGAGGTCAAGAAATATAGTTGAGTTCTTAAAAGGGGTAAATTAGAATGTAGTCTGGCGCACAGGTGAAATGTATTCAAGTCTAAAAATCACCCTTTGATAGAGGCTTTAGTATGATTAGCAAAATAGTAGAAGTATTAGTGGTAGAAGTAGTTGTAGGGTTGATGCATAGTGTTGACTAGTTCTGATACGCCTAATGTTCCCATGCAGCCTTCAGCAGCGTGTTAAGGTAACTGTTACACAACAACAACATGAAGCCGAAACACATGGGATAATACGGAGCTGCAGGCGGCGCAGAGGCAGGTGTTCTCCCAGCCCGGGGACTCAAAGGGCCACCTGGCACTCAGGTACACACACAGTTACTGTATGAAGATTCTCACTTCCCAACAATGTAACTGAATGAGATCCCATGAGCCAGCTCACAGACAGGGCAGCTCTACAACACACACTATAACACACATACACAACCAGTAGCTGAGGAGACAACCTCTGCCCAGGTAGAATTAGTACAAAGTGGTACAAAGTAACTGGAACAGGCACTGGAATTCTGGGAAGCAAATTAGTGGCAGCTGGTAGCAAATGGTTGATACACTGATAACTTTGACAAACACAAAATAGATTTTATTTTAAAGAAGTATTCAACTGCCTTCAAGTCTAACTCAAGAGACTTGTTTTTTTAAAATGTAGACAGGTATAATACAATCGCTGGTTTTGTCACACCTTGACAATAGTGCAAAACGTCTAGCTCTTCTCTTCACTGTTTATCCAGGGTATGTTTCGAGGGCATGCATGATGTTCTCTCCAGCTGAAAGTTGGGGACAGATTTTTAAGCAATCTTCTCGTCTTCTTTAGTAACATCTGTACTCTGGCTAGGCCTAAAAGCGGTCACAACATGGTCTTAGCCTACTACCAGCTTAATAAGAATTTCAGTCTAGAGTAGCCATTCCATCCTTCTTGTGTTCATCATACCATTAAGAAACTTTATTTGGGCAGATTTTAATTTTTCTGACTTTATTGTGCATTAAGATGTAAAGCCATGACCCACAGTAAATAATGGAGTTTGGGATATTACAGCAGTATATGGCAAAGGTCAATCCTGGTTTTAGCTGGATTTAAGCAGTCATGTGTTGGACTATATTCAATGTAAGCATTGGTGGTCACAGGCAACTCAAACAAATTAATAAATAATTAATCCACAAAAACCACAGTGTTATTATGAAATCCTACACAGACAGCAAACCTTGGAACCCCATTTGAACATGCAGAGAGGTATGCTGGCAGTGAAATATGGCTTGCACAACAGAAGCTTGTAACTGTGCCACTAGCAGCGTCTATAAAGGCTGACTGCCTCTCCGACGCTCGGTCATCGTTACTTTCGTGACAGCTATCATCTGTGCTTGGTGGTTTTTTCAGTTATATTTTGAAGCTGATCAGCTGTAGCATCATGAATCTGTGGCTCAGCAGTTATTTTCTGGTAGCGGGGCTGTTTCTGAGCAGCTCGGCCCTGACGCCTGAAGAATGCCAACCCTTGGTCAAGCCTTTGCCTCTGATTGAACCGTCAATGGTAAGCCTTCAACGTTCTACTGCCTTGGTCTTTGGGTTAGTGTATTAGGCATTAGCATTGAGGCATTAAAGCATTATTCAGCGTTTTGGAAAATTCTTCCACAGTTGGTGCCTCTCAAGGATAAGCTTATTAGATTTGAGTTAGTTTGAGAGCTAAGCATGACTTTCTCTTAAAGATAAATACATGCATGGTAAGAAATAAATATGTAAACCCTTGCACAATAAAAAAAGAAAATGTTAACCAATTTCCCAAGATGTAACTCTGTTTTTAATCCAGGTAGCGACTGGCTACCATTTTTGTTTGTTTTAAAAGATTTTTAGCGTGCAGTGGACAAAACTTTTTTCATCCAGGTAGTTGAGTGTTTGAGGATTCTGGAAATACTGTTAGAACAGTAGTAGGCTTTTGTTAAACCAGGTTTTTCAAACATCCCCACATATATATCCAACACAAAACCATTTTGTTTTCTAATATGTGTTCAATTTGAAACTGGGTTTTGAAGATGTGAGATAATATCATCACAGCAGCTAACAGCCCAGCTTCTAAGGTGACTGGCTCAGATGTCTCCATTGCACTGACACTACCTTTGCCCAAAAACTCTCAGTTCTAGGTACCCTTTGAAATTGTTCATACTTTTGACCTTATCCCAAAATTTCAATAGCTATATAAATATGTATGTAACTTGTGACTAAATTACTTCATGTGTGTGTGCAGATGTATGGCTGGTGGACCACTATTGCGGGTTACGTTGATGGTGAAGGATTTGATGTCATTCAGAAGGCAACACAGAGCACCTCGATGAATGTGACTCAATCACCATCCAGCCCAAATGTAGTTGTTTTATCTGAGAAGAACAAGATGTGAGTTGATGACTGTACAGATACACAACATAATAATTAAATATTTTATAATTAAGAAAACATTTGAGCGAAGAAAACCCATATTTTACATTGTTAATAAACATAAGTGTTAAAGGTGATCACTTTTCCTGCTTACGTCCATTATTAGTCATTTTTTTTCGCAGAATGGCGAAGCAGTGCTACTTCTGCTACTTGGGTGGAGTGATATGCTTGCAGCACCTGAGAAGCCCCGAGCAGAGTAGCAATGCTTCACCTTTCTGAGAATATAGTTCCCAGTTTATATACGGTTAGAAGATGGCGGTGTCTCATGTGACCTTGTTATTTGTACACGCTGTGACTATACAAATCAGATCATGTAAATAGGAACATGTTGCCGTTATTTTGTCACTTATTCGGAGCAGTAGGCTAGTTGGAACCGATTACCTCCAGGATCCGTGCTAGGCTAAGCTACCGGTGGAACCGTCGGACAGAGTTACAACACGCACAGAGATGAGAAGGGTATGTATGGACTTATCTAACTCTGGGGGTTACGGCGAATAAGCTAAAGTCCCAATAAGTCGGCGTGTTCCTTTAAAGGTCAAATCTTGATTTCGGTAGTAGTTTGACGAAACAATCCTAAGTTAACGTCCACTAACTAGCCTTTTCCAAGCTTTTAAATGTAATTCAGTATTCATAAGTGAAGAAATCCTAACTTTTTAAGACAACATGGATAAGAAAGTCATAAAACAGATCTGTCAGAATATGAACTCACCTTTTCCTCTTGTTGTTTTCCTCAGAAATGGAACCTGTGTGGACCTGGCTCTCAATTTAACCATTGATGGCAATACTGCATCAGGGTCAGGTAAGATACCCTATCAAACATGATACTGTTTCTACATGTTTGTTAGTCCCGTTGGTCAGAGAATCCAGCAGGGCAAATCATGTTGCCTTCAGATGCTTATAGTCTCTCAAATAGTGATGCCCAAAAAGGCTTCATGAACCATTGGTTGTATTTGTTGATCTGCATGGTGTTAATCTGCATGTACTGCCAGTGCTGCAGTGACAGAGCAGTTTGAAAATCAGCAAATTTTCCCATTAATCTTTCGTCCTGCTCCTGCTCTAAGTTGAGGGAAGTTAAACTCTTCCCACTTTTTAGCGGTCCAATCAAATGTGAAGCGTGTGATTTACCGCTCAAATATTCCATTTCTCTAGAAAATACATCACAGTACATACGCTAATAGTGCTCCAATGTACATTTTACTGGGACTTTAAACTGTTCTGACTTTGTTTCTGTCCTCAGTGGGTGACATGGTCTTTTCGGAATTCCAATTGCTGCCGAGCTGTGACGGCTGTTTCATCTTGAGCGTCAACACCACCGCCAGAAACCTCGACAAGTTATTACAGCAATTAAACATCAACATAGACGTTACAGGGGAAGAGGTCAACATTCGTGCCATTTATTTGATAGGTAGGAATGAAGGAGCCTGAGAGAAAATAACATTTTATATCTAAAATACTCATTTATTTTTGCTATGTTTCCAGGCAAAGAGTCCACCGTGAAGGACTCTGAGCTGGAACATTTCAAGCAGCAGGCGAGCTGCCTCGGCTTCTCCAGAGAACCAGACTTCATCTACGACCCCAAGAACGGTGCTACACCTTTTAAACCTGTCCGATTAAATCATGAAATTAAGATGCTTGATGTCAGACTGAATTCTGAACTGATGTCTTTCTCTCTCTTTCCCTCTGCAGGATTCTGTGCTTAAGGCAAGGGCATGAAGTTTCGACCAACTTTTATAAATATTTTAAACTATAGGCTAACTTAGGATGTCAAGAGACAAAAAGTGACTTAAAACATCAAATGTCTGGTCTGTAGTTTTGGAATCATAGTTGAATAAAATGGTATAACTCAAAGGTTCTCAAGCTGTGACCGTGTGAGCTAAAGATAGTGTGTGAGGTGAAAGGTACAGGTCCATGCAGGTACTTTAACAACACGAAGTGTTGGAGCTGCAGCTGTAATGCACATATCGGGGAACTAGTTAAGATACCTTATTACACTTTACAGACTGATTGCTTTAACCAAAAACCATACACTTTCTTGGAGTCACAACTCAGTCAAATCAGAACACACATACATAAAAGAAACATTTTTAGATGTATTGTAGATTACACTATCCTGGGATAAATGAATACATCCAAGTTAGTTAAGGCTTTGATTAGTGTCAGTTATTGTTAATGTAACAAAAGAAGGGAAGCCCTTAGAACAGTGGTTTGACGGTTGACTTAGCTGAAGTGCCCTGCTATAATTTTGACACTTTAAAAAAAAAAAAAATAGCAGTTTAGTAATTAGCAGCCTGACTTTTGTGATCACAAGGAAAAGTGTGCAGTACTTGTGGAAAGTTTCCCTGAAACCATTCTTTCATTTATTGTTTACATGATGATCTTGAGTGTAGGACTCTGTTTAAATTCTGAATGGCTTCCATGCATACACACAGCCTTATCTAGAAATTCATAATAGAACTGTCTTACATGTTCCTTCTTCTCTTGTAATGTACAAACTATAGAAAAAAAGATGTATGGAAAGGACATCAAACTGATTGCTGTGGTCATTTTACTAGTACAAAACAAAATTTCAATAGCAGTTATTTGTCATGATGACAACACACATCAGTGGGGGCTGTAAAGGGGAGACTGTCCTACCCTGAAAAACGCTCCCAAAAGTTGCTTGTACAAACAACAATTACGACCTATATTTACATTTCAGGGTCGGTTGGGGTGGTGGATTGGTCAAACAAGTACAGGACTTTCACCCGGAAGACTGGGGTTTAAGGATAAAAGTAAACAGTTATTTTCAGTTATTTTTTAACTTAAACTTCTCGTTCAGCGTGACGTGCGTAACTTTCAGGAAGCGAAGTAACGTATGATTTTAACCCAAACCATGACCTTATACTAAACTTAACTAAGTAGTGCCTAAACATAACCAAACTGCGACCATTTCACAATATTAAATAACTGTTTAAAATTGTGAACTTTACGTTCAAACCTGAGACCAACGTTCTCTGGTTTAGACATGATGTATTAATGCCAACGCTATGGGCGCTAAATGATAAAAACACTCCTGTGGGTTGTATTTGTGGGTAGTAAACCATATTTTCGTTGGTTTGGAGAACTTGTTGGTAAAGTCTGTTGCAGCTGGCTGAGACTGATTGTATTCAGACAATCACTTCCCAACAATGTACACTACTGGTCAAAAGTTTGGGGTCACTTAGAAATTTCCGTTCCACTCCATTACAGACAGAATACCAGCTGATATCAGTTGCATTGTTTTTTAATCAGGGCAGCTTACATAATTGCAAAAGGGTTCTCGACTGTTGTAGAAAGAAGTGCCTGATCTTTAATGCAATATCTACATTGCCCATTATTAATTTGTACAATTGACAGAATTGGGTAGAATTAGCACAAAGTGGTACAAAGTAACTAGAACAGGTACTAGAATTCTGGGAGTCAAATTGGTGGCAGCTGGTAGCAAATGGGTGATACACTGATAACTTTGAAAAACACAAAATAGATTTTATTTTAAAGAAGTATTCAGCTGCCTTCAAGTCTAACTCAAGAGATTGTTTTTTTAAAATGTAGACAGGTATAATACAATCGCTGGTTTTGTCACACCTTGACAATAGTGCAAAACGTCTAGCTCTTCTCTTCACTGTTTATCCAGGGTATGTTTCGAGGGCATGCATGATGCTCTCTCCAGCTGAAAGTTGCTGACAGATTTTTAAGCAATCTTCTCATCTTCTTTCGTAACATCTGTACTTTGGCCAGGCCCAAAAGCGGTCACAACATGGTCTTAGCCTACTACCAGCTTAATAAGCATTTCAGTCTAGAGTAGCCAGTCTGATCTTGTTGTGTTGTGTCTTTATTTGGGCAAATTGTTGTTTATCTGAATTTATTTTGCATTATGATGTAAAGCCATGACCCACAGTAAATAATGGAGTTTTGGATATTACAGCAGTTATATGGCAAATGTCAGTCCTGGTTTTAGCTGGATTTAAGCAGTCCTGTGTTGGACTGTAGTCAAGGAAGGCATTGGTGGTCACAGGCAACTCAAACAAATCAGTATAAATGATTAATCCACAAAACAACAGTGTTATGAAATCCTACACACACAGCAAACCTTGAAACCCATTTGAACCTGCAGAGAGGTATGCTGGCTGGTGTATAAAGGCTGACCGCCTCTCTGGCACTCAGTCATTGCTACTTTCGTGACAGCTATCATCTGTGCTTGGTGGTTTTTTCAGTTATATTTTGAAGCTGATCAGCTGTAGCATCATGAATCTGTGGCTCAGCAGTTATTTTCTGGTAGCGGGGCTGTTTCTGAGCAGCTCGGCCCTGACGGCTGAAGAATGCCAACCCTTGGTCAAGCCTTTGCCTCTGATTGAACCGTCAATGGTAAGCCTTCAACGTTCTACTGCCTTGATCTTTGGGTTTGTGTATTATGCATTAGCATTGAGGCATTAAAGCATTATTCAGCGTTTTGGAAAGTTCTTCCAGTTTGTGCCTCTCAAGGATTAGCATCACATGTGAGTCAGAGTTAAGCATGCATTTCTCTTAAAGATAAATACATGCATGATAAGAAATAAATATGTAAACCCTTGCACAATAAAAAAAATATTTTAACCAATTTCCCAAGATGTAACTCTGTTTTTATTCCATGTAGCCACTGGCTACCAGTTTTGTTTGTTTGAAAAAAGATTTTTAGCGTGCAGTGGACAAATCATCCAGATGGTTGAGTGTTGGAGGATTCTGGAAATACTGTTTGAACAGTAGTAGGCTTTTGTTAAACCAGGTTTTTCAAACATCCCCACATATATATCCAACACACAACCATTTTGTTTTCTAATATGTGTTCAATTTGAAACTGCCTCTGTGTTTTGAAGATGTGAGAACCTATCATCTCAGCAGCTAACAGCCCAGCTTCTAAGGTGACTGGCTCAGATGTCTCCATTGCACTGACACTACCTTTGCCCAAAAACTCTGTTAGTTCTAGGTACCTTTTGAAATTGTTGGTACTTTTGCCCTTATCCCAAAGTTTCAATAGCTATATAAATATTTATGTAACTTGTGACTAAATTACTTCATGTGTGTGTGCAGATGTATGGCAGGTGGACCACTATTGCGGGTTACGTTGATGGTGAAGGATTTGATGCCATTCTGAAGGCAACAGAGAGCGTCTGGGTGAATGTGACTCAATCACCATCCAGCCCAAATGTAGTCGTTTTATCTGAGAAGGACAAGATGTGAGTTGATGACTCTACAAATACACAACATAATAATGTATGCAAATTATAATTAAGAAAACATTTGAGGGAAGATAACACATATTTAACACTGTTAAACAAGTGCTAAAGGTGATCACTTTCCCTGCTTACATCCATTATTCATAATTTTTCTATATGCGGCTCCTGGCTCACTTCTTTCCTAATAATAACATCCAGTTACACCGCTATGCAGATGATACTCCGTTATTATCACTAAAACCTTTTGAATCAACCTAAGTGTAGTCTGGATCGACGACGGTTCATTTAACGTATAGTTGCTGTGCCGCTGGAGGTTAAGCTGGGTGTCCCTCACCTTCCAGTTTTTCTGTGTTTATGTCCTAAACTCTGGTCGCTTTGAGGAACAGCAAGCGTGATCCTCCTTGTTAGCGAGCTAACGTGGGGCATCCCATCATTTTGTTTTTTGGACACGTAATCACACACTCTCCTTTCAATCTCTTGGAAACGGCCGCTATGAGGACCACGGTAGGATTTTCTCTGTCTGTTTCTATTTTTAGACGGTGTATCCATGACAGCGCCTCGTTGTACTTCCGTTCTAACTTCTGACTTTTAGACTCTTGCAGCTGGATATATCATTTGTTGCGTCTAAATATAAATGTGTATAACGTTAGTGATATTGAGATGCTTGCTACAGTTACATTTCTAGTGATGAATCGGCGAAAACACTTATTTCTCTGATTTGCGGCTTTGTTCTAACAACGCTGGGCGCTCCCTCTCTTCAGTCACTCTCGATCTCGCTTGACCATATAACGTTACAGTGCTTTTGGGCGGTTGTTGAGGCTCTGTCTAAAACTCTGCCATTTCGACCAGCGTTTGTAACATTAAAATAAAATGGATTATGGATCATTTCATTTCTATAGTTATAGCTGACTTTAGCAGCTGACTTCTCTATTGACTGTTAAAACAGGTGACGTCCATTACGTTCTAAAACCAGCCTCTGTGACATGAACAGCTGAAAGTCTATTCCCCAAATATAAGACGACCCCACTTTTTCAGACGTATTTCCAGGGGGGAAAAAAGTCTTATATTCGGACCAATACGGTACTCTCTAACGTTTTGGGACGGATTGGCAAGGATTTGTTGTCGACACACTTGATACAGTGGTAAGAGAAAATTACATTCAACCAAGTATCCAGCTAATTTAAATAGCTGAAGTTACTGTATTGAGTGAACAGTTAACTTTAATATTGTATGTGACGTTTTCTTTAGTGGGGTGCAAATGTTCCAACAAAACAAGTTTCTCCAAGAACATTATACAGATCCACTGTCTTCGCGACTGGATATTAGTGCCGGCCAAGACAATTGTGATTGGTTTAAAGAAAGGCAAACAAACCCTGACCATGTGTGGAGGGGCCAGACCTTACTCTACAATCACAACATTTACACCGCTAATGGCCCCGGTTCACAGCATAGACTGTATATAGAATGGACCAACAGATCCCGTTGCTCTGGACGGAGACCAGTGAAGGATATTAGAAGCACTTTTCCAGTGATGGCTGAGCGTTACTGCGCAGCCTCCAACTGAGAGAGACAACGTAAATGTGACGTGAGCAACGTGTCTGAAAGTTGTAAGTCTTCTGGTAGCTGTGCCAAGAGAAATCTCAATCATTCTGAATATTGCAGAGACGGAGAGCGTAGGTATATGTAAGGAGATAACAGACACAGGCTAATTATTGCTAACTAAAATGCTAGTTAACATTAGTAATTAAACTTCAACAGCTAATGTAATTTCGAAACTGCCTGCGAGCTTCTCCTGTACTATATGGTAATTCCTCTACTATTCAACAGTAAGTCCCGTGGTTATGACACAATCGTTAGCCTATTTTTACAAAAACACCTGCTACGGAGCCATAACGTGAGATACAAGGTAATGGAGGCTTTTATACATTGTCCTGTTTCTTTAGAAATAAACAATGGACAAATAAAGTTTTTAAACACTTCAGATGTAAAGTTATTCACTGTTAAAGTGACGTCAAAATGAATGGCAGTCAATGGAATGCTAACGGGGAGTGAGTGCTTGTTAGCATCAGAATGGCGCCATAGGAGCTACGCGTTGTGTGTACGCTGCAGATAAAAGAAAGAAAGGATGTTTTGGGGGGTAGGCTCTTCACTACCTCATTTAACTCTCTCTTTAACTGATTTACTTTACTGATGGAAGGCCCATACAAGCTCTGGTTGGGCTTTTTCTTCAAAACTTGCCATTTTCAGTGTGAAACTTGCTAGCTCCAAGTTTGTTGTTGTTTCCCTTAAGCATAGTGGTTTTGTGAACGGCAACAGAGAGCGGAAGCGGGGGGACATCCGGATGTCAGGGAATTATCCTGGAAATGTACTTCTGTTGATCCAGACTCATCCAAACCCAACATGAGAGTTCAGGAGTCATATTTTGATTATTGTTAAATTACATACGTCTTGGCTGCGTTGGCTCGGAAGTAGTTTGACGAAACAATCCTAACTTAAGATCCACTAACTAGCCTTTTCCGAGCTTTTAAATGTCATTCAGTATTCATGACTCAAGGAATCTTAACTTTTTAAGACAACATGGATAATAAAGTCGTAAAACAGCTCTGTTAGAATTTGAACTCACCTTTTCCTCTTGTTATTTTCCTCAGAAATGGAACCTGTATGGACCTAGCTATCAATGTAACCATTGATGGCAACACTGCATCAGGGTCAGGTAAGATACCCTATCAAACATGATACTGTTTCTACATGTTTGTTAGTCCTGTTGGTCAGAGAATCCAGCAGGGCAGATCATGTTGCCTTCAGATGCTTATAGTCTCTCAATTAGTGATGCCCAAAAAGGCTTCATGAACCATTGGTTGTATTTGTTGATCTGCATGGTGTTAATCTGCATGTACTGCCAGTGCTGCAGTGACAGAGCAGTTTGAAAATCAGCAAATTTTCCCATCAATCTTTCGTCCTGCTTCTGCTCTAATTTGAGGGAAGTTTGTGTTGAGCCGATGCCAACAACCCTTAGAACTGACCTAAACTCTTCCTAATTTTTAGTGGTCCAATCAAATGTGAAGTATGTGATTTACCGCTCAAATATTCCATTTCTCTAGAAAATACGACAAAGTACAGACACTGTGTAAGGTTTAAACTGTTCTGACTTTGTTTCTGTCCTCAGTGGGTGACATTGTCTTTTCGGAATTCCACTTGCTGCCGAGCTGTGACGGCTGTTTCATCTTGAGCGCCAACACCACCGTCAGAAACCTCAACAAGTTACTTCAGCAATTAAACATCAACATAGACGTTACAGGGGAAGAGGTCAACGTCCGTGCCATTTATTTGATAGGTAGGAATGAAGGAGCCTGAGAGAAAATAACATTTTATATCTAAAATACTCATTTATTTTTGCTATGTTTCCAGGCAAAGAGTCCACCGTGAAGGACTCTGAGCTGGAACATTTCAAGCAGCAGGCGAGCTGCCTCGGCTTCTCCAGAGAACCAGACTTCATCTACGACCCCAAGAATGGTGCTACACCTTTTAAACCTGTCCGATTAAATCATGAAATTAAGATGCTTGATGTCAGACTGAATTCTGAACTGATTTCTTTCTCTCTCTTTCCCTCTGCAGGATTCTGTGCTTAAGGCAAGGGCATGAAGTTTCGACCAACTTTTATAAATATTTTAAACTATAGGCTAACTTAGGATGTCAAGAGACAAAAAGTGACTTAAAACATCAAACGTCTGGTCTGTAGTTTTGGAATCATAGTTGAATAAAATGGTACAACACAAAGGTTCTCAAGCTGTGACTGTGTGAGCTAAATATAGAGTGTGTGTGTGTTTGTATGTGTGTGTGTGTGTGTGTGTGTGTGTGTGTGTGTGTGTGAGGTGAAACGTACAGGTGCATACAGGTACTTTAACAACAGGAAGTGTTGGAGCTGCAGCTGTGACACACATATCGGGAAGCTGGTTAAGATACCTTAATACACTTTACAGACTGATTGCTTTAACCAAAAATCATCTATATATATATATATATATATATATATATATATATATATATATATATATATATACATACATACATACATACATACATACATACATACATACATACATACAGCGGTATAGGGGGGCAAATTTAGGACAATTCCAAGGGCCCATGACAAAATGAAAAAAAAAATAGGTAAAAACTAATAGAAAATTATTAAACCATCATCATTCAGTATATATATTTCAAATATAATAATACAATTAATGATCTCTTTGTTTCTCTTTTTTTGGCAGTAAAAGTTAAATATCCCTATTGACCAAAATGTAAACATCCATATAGACTGACCACACCCCTGTATCTGCATGAAATGGTTTGGTCCTCCCATAGCGCACTCAGTGACGGTGTTTAGTTGCAGTCAGTAGATGCGGCAGAACTACAGTGACCACAGTGTTGCCAAGTAACGTTAAATCAAAATCTGGTTTTCAAAAAAGGAAAGAAAGAAGAGAGAGAGTAAAGACAAAGGAAAGGGTGTCAAACTGTAACCCAGTTTTTCACCAAGAAATGTGGGTAGCCTATAGTCTGTGAGTGGTATTAACCTGTTGGCTTAATGTCCATAGTGAAATAAGCTAGCTAGCTAGCTACAGACTAGTGTTAGCCTACATTTAATCACCATTTAATCAGTGCAGGGAAACGTTTAGCAAGATATTCATATTCAATCATTGTCCCTGCCCCTTTTAGCAGACTTAACAGATGAGTCAGCAGCACCCCAGTCTCCCCCTAACTGAGCCCCTCCCTGTCCCAGTGAAGAAGGTGAGCAACATTGTGTTCAATGACATGTCACAACTCCGTCAAGTCAGAACACACATACATAAAATGAAAATTTTTAGATGTATTGTAGATTACACTATCCTGGGATAAATGAAAAAATCCACTTAGAAATCAACTTGAATTGAAATTAATTGATTTCACCTCAACATTTCAACATTTAAAAAGCTAGTGTGATCACGCCTTGACCCACTTGGATTAGTTTTACCAGTTTCTGTTAATGTTACAAAAAAAAAGGTAAGCCCTTAGAACAGTAGTTTGACAGTTGACCTATCTGAGGTGCCCTGCTGTGATTTTGACACTTATGGCGCTTTTCCATTACATGGTACCTGCTCGACTTGCCTCGACTCTACTCGCTTTTTTTGGTTTTCCATTACGAAAAAAAGTACCTGGTACCTGCCAGGTCGAGGTTCCAAGCGAGCTGAGGCGAGCCGAAAAGGTGACGTGAAAGCGACAGACGGGTGTCCTGAACAAACCCGCTATTTTTTTTCTGCCTCTAGCTTCATTTGAAACTAAATGTGTCTTCTGGCTGTGGCAACAACAACACACCTTCGACGTTCTGTGTGTGTGTCGCGTTAGGCCAGTTTACTGCGGCGCCGCTTGTTTACAGTTCTGTGGAGACTCCAGGCAGAGATTTCGCTGTAACCTACGTACACACACACACACATGGCCGGCTCGACGCACACACCAGCGCACAAGTATAAACATCAGACCACTTACATAGGCTACGGAGAAAGCTCTGCGTGGAGCCGCCACAGAACTGTAAAACAAGCTCAAGTGGCCTGATGTTTATACTTGTGCGCTGGTGTGTGTGCGTCGAGCCGGTATATAAGACGACCAGCCACGCTGAGGCGGTACTAAAATCTGCAATGGAAAACGGACGCACAGTGTGCCGAGTCGAGGCGAGTCGAGCAGGTACCATGTAATGGAAAAACGCCATTAGAAATAGTATTTTAAGTGGTTATGGAAAAATTAGCAGTTTAGTAATTAACAGTCTGACTTTTTTGATCACAAGGAAAAAAATTGTTTAAAATTCTTTGGAAAATTATTATTCCGGAAAAATTCTGGAAAAATGTACATTCGGGGTAAATGGGCACAAACATGCATGAACGCTGGTAGTGTCCTTGTACTAAAAGTGTGCAGTACATGTGGAAAGTTTCCCTAAAACCATTCTTTCATTCATTCTTTACATGATGATCTTGAGTGTAGGACTCTTGTCTAAATTCTAAATGGCTTCCATGCATACACAAAGCTCTATATAGAAAGTCATGATAGAACTGTCTTACATTTGTGGGTAGGAACAAATAAACCATAATCGTCGTTGGTTTGAAGAACTTGTTGGTAAAGTCTGTTGCCGCTGGCTGAGAGGAGAGGCAGATGCCGTTTGGGAGGACGTTCTTCGGAGGGTAAGAACGAGGGATTGTTAGACCAAGCGGCAGCGGCTTAGCGGACCGGGAATGTCCTCTCTATTCATTTTATTTCTATGGTACATTCTTGTGCTGAGCTTTCCAGGCTCAAACTCTGCTGCGATGTGTTTCTAAATGCATCAAATGTTATTGTTGATGGGAACAGTGAAAGTGAGTTATGCTGATGGTCTGAAGTACCAACCTCTCAGAAATTCAGACTGAGTATGGGTATAAACTGTTGTAAACTGCTTGTGTTTAAATATTGAAAGTCTGGTTGCTGGTGAGGGGTCTGCAAATGTCAGGGATACCAAAGAAAAGTACCAAGGTACTGAAAAGTTACTGAACTGCTTTGGCGGTGTCTCCTTTAGTAGAATACATTTAGTAAATGACTGTTAATGAAGTTTCGCAATATGTAGTCTTGCATTGCCAGACCTATCTCCACAGCGCTGCGGAGTAAGGTCTGGCTATACCACAGATACATTCTGGGATATGTGAAAAAAAAAAAAAAAAAAAACGCACTGGGTTGTTTGCATTTCTTTAAACCAATCACAATGGTCTTTTTGCGGCGCTAAGCTCCGGACACAGCGACGATGGCTCTGCAAAACAGTTAACTCTTCACACAATAACGTGAGCTATTTAAATCAGCTCGATACATGGTTAAACATCATTTGCTCTTGCCAGTGTAGTGCTTTCTAGTTCGATGTTTGGTGTTGTTTCCCGAAGTGAACAGAGTTCGAGAATGGTAACACAGCGAGAGCGGAAGTTGAGAGACGCCTATCAGGCTTTTTGTTGATCCAGACTATGCAGTATGTAAACATGCATATTAGGCATGCAGTTCTACTTGTCTAAATGCACAAAAACTGATTTGACTAAATAAGCATAAATGATGCTAGTGCACTGCAAAAACATTAGTTTGTCTTTAGTGCTAAAAGTCTGTTTTTAAAGCAAGTTTTTTTTTAAATCTGTGAGTGTGATGACATCACTGTACAGGCTACGATATAGGTACGGCAAGTAACACACTGTTATTCATATGTATTCCACGTATTTTTTGCTGTATGTACCACATTGACTGCTGCTTTATAAGAACACTGTGGACCTTGTAGGGGGAAGTTGGGGGGGAGATGGGTGGGTCATAAAACACAGAGCCTTAAAGCCGGGGAGCGGAGTTTGCTTCCTGGGAAAAGTCAAGGTCTTTCACCCAGGAAACAGATGTGTGTTCCCTGGGATTGTTTTATAGTGCGTTCCATTTACCTTGGAAGTCGAAAGCTGTAGCTCAGAATGATGTCACACCCATTTAACAAGTCGGAATTCACTGTGGGGTTAAAGCTCTAGCCAGGTTAGCCATTGTTAGCAATACCAGTTGATAACAACGCATTTGGTTGTTTTTGTGCATACAAACAACGTGTCCACAGATAGAAGTTGGACAATACTGTGTATAAGACTGATTTGATGAAACACAAATTAGACAGAAGTGCTAATAACCTGTATATTACTAAAGCTTTTTCTGCTGGTGATGCATGCAGCAGCCATGTTGGATTTTGAGGTTGGCTTGCTCAGGGTACTGTGAGGTTCTCCGACTTCCCAACTTGGAAGTCCGTGTTCACGGGGTGCGTTTCTCTAGCCTGGCTCCGCCCTTCCGCTCAATTTTCATTTTCCTTCAGTACACCGTCTGGGTTTGCAGTATATTCTTGGGTTTGCAGTATATTCTTGGGTTATCTCCTGTCAAATCTTTGGCGTTCCAATCAGCGAACAGAGGGAATGGCTGAAAACAATGACGTTGAAGTCATGTGCTAGATTGAGTTGCGGCGGAGAAAGATGTGAGCTGGTGGCCATGATGTTGTGGCCCTCTTTCCCGCGGGGTTGGGAAAAGTTTGATTTTCCTGCTCGCTCTGTTAGTGGTGAAGAAGTTGGCTAAGGCGAACGCTAGCGATGCTAAGCCGACGTCACGACCAAACGTTAGCGATTGGTTATGGCAGATCCAGAGTGGCTCCGGGCAGATCCAATAGTTTTAAACTTCAACAGAGTACCCGCCTTCAAGGAAGTTAACACTTGTCAATGGAGAGTGAGCAGACTGTCTGTACAAATGAAATGTACCAGAGTCTGCTAGGACCAGGCTAGCGTTTCTCGACTTAGAATTGGAAATTTTAAACACTGAGTAAAAATGGAACACACTATTAATCCACACCAGGATCTTTTTCCTAAATTAAGCTAGTCGTTTTGGTGCCTATTTAACTGTTGTCGCCGCGTGACGCTCACCTTTTGCCGCTGATACGACCAACAGCTCACGCAGCTCATCACATGACCAGCCGGCGGTCGCCTTATTCCGTAGGATATCAGACAAATTGGTGCATATGCATTTTCGTACAATATCATACGGACTATGAGAATGCATTGCCTTGTAACACATTTCTAAAATTAGTGTCAATTTTTCTTATTTCTAGTGAAGTTATCTGACTACATTTGGTTCAGGACTATGACTATACAAACAGTTGCTAAGAAAGACTTTCATAGTAGGGAGTGTAGCTTTAACAGAAAAGAAGACACCACAGCTGTCTGGTGTCTGATCTGTGTAAATAAACGGGCTGAAAATGAAGGGATCACACTTAAAGAAGGCATCCTAATATTTACTAAAAGAGCATAAACTCTGAAGACTGACAGGCCCATGGCCCTGCTGCTGCAATTACATCACTGCAACCCCAGCTCCGTTTTCTACAGTTGTTTGTTCTGTCTTGTTTTTTTTGTTAACTGCCTCATTAGGACTAATGTTTGTTTGAGTTTTCAGTTCATTTATTTTCACTATAATAAAAAGACAAAAACACTAAGATCATTCAGGATCAACTCCACAGGTCCCCTGGGCTGGAGAACACTGGATAAAGTCAACATGAAAATTGGCGTTGGTGTTCAGAGTGAAAAGGTTTTGCTCCAGTTTTTCTGGTTGAACGACATGTTTCCTCCCAACATGTAACATGTTCAAACTTCCCTTTTCAGCGCACCTGAAAAAAAAGTTGAAAGCCATAAAACATCATCCCTATTATTATTTTTTTTTTGCCCTTGTCAATTAATTTGTAACGGTGCAAAACAAAAAAAGAACACATTTTGGATTCAAAAGCAGCCACACACTACTGTGGTTTACAGAGCAGGAAACACACAGGTCCTTTAAAGGTCCCACCTGCAGGCAAACGACCGCAATCATGACAACTGATCACAAGTGTGTCTGGAGAGTTTAACTGCTCACATTTCATCATGAACAAAGTGTTTCTCCTTGTCAGGTTAACCCTTGTGTTGACTTCGGGTCACATTGGCCCGTTTTAAATTTTTGTTTTATATCAGAAAATATTGGACGTAGAAATAAGTGCTGAAAATGTGTAGAAGAAAAATTAAAAAATTTAAAACGTTGGAAAAAGCAAAAACAAATTGTGAAAAAAGGCGTCACAAATTTCAGAAAAAAAAAAGTTTTTTTCAGGGTCGAAACGAAGACAACACAAGGGTTAAATGTATAAGTGTAAAGAATGAAATGGAGACAAGCCATATAAAATCTGAAGAGGGAGAAAATGTTCATTTTGGCATAAAGACCAAGAAGAGTACCTTAATTATTTCCCCTAAAGGTGCCCTGTGTAGAAATTACTTTATTTAATAGCGTGCAGTTAATGAAAAACCTTTTTTTGGTCATGTGAGTTTAAATAGATATGCAAATTCTGATTATACAGGTTATTTTTTTATTTTATTTTTTTTTTTCAACAAAATTGTTACACAAAAGAGAGAAGGGAAAGAAGTGACCAATTTTGAAACTTAACGAGAGCTCAGGTTAAAATGCTTTGTGAGCTGGTTTCACACCACCGTGCGGCCACTGTCCTGAGGACAAAAAATGATGTCTGGTGTGACTTGGGAAACTCTCCCTATCATATAGTATAGGGTACATAGGCTTATTACATTACATTTCATTTAGCTGACTCTTTTATCCAAAGGGACTTCCAATAAGTCCATTCAACCATGAAGGACAAACTCAGAACAGCAAGAATCACAAAGAAATACATTAGCGACAAAGAAGCCAAACTACAAAGTGCCACATGTAATTGTTGGTTGTTGTTTTTAATCACTAGGGGTGCAACGCATCACAAAACTCACGGTTCAGAACGGATCATGGTTTTGAGTCATGGATCGGATCAATTTTCGGATCAGCACAAAAACAGGAGGACAATATATATATATATATATATATATATATATATATATATATATATATTTTAAATGTTTTCCATTTATTACTTAAAGAAGTTTTATAAAACTGCGCATTCAAGCTGGTGAGTGTAGTTCGCTTTCAACGAAGGACTTTCAACCCGGAAAAGTCTCTTTCTTGGGAGTGTTTTAAGCCCAACCACAATCTTTTTCCTAAACTTAGGAACCGTTGTTTTGGTGCCTAAACTTAACTGCAGTGGCCGCATAACGCTCACTTTTTGTCTCCTAAACTCAACCATAATGTCCACCGAAACGACTGGCAACTCGTGGTGCCCTGTCCCCAGCTCAAAGCCCCCTATTCTCGGGTAACTCAACGACCAACTGCCGCTAATACGGCGGAGATCTGTAGCCGAATCGTCACAGCTTTTCGAGTTCTTCCACTACTCCAGTAGCCATGACCGTCTCTATCAACTGATTGTACCATGTCCCAATCACGTGAACAGAAAATTGCGTTGCCTGTATCTTTTCATGGCAACCCTCCATAGAGATTTATCAGCCCACTTTAAATAACAGCGACAGTAAAAAAAATTATTTCACACTATTATTATGGTTCAACTTTGCAATTCATCCACGGTTCACATGCATTCCGAATCGTGAGTGTTGATCCATACGGACCACGGATCAACTATGGTCCGTTACACCACCATCATCTTCTTAGCCAAGGGGCAGTCAGAAGAGATGTGTCTTTAGCCTGCGGCGGAAGATGTGTAGACTTTCAGCTGTCCTGATGTCAATAGGGAGCTTAATCCACCATTTACGAGACAGGACAGCAAACAGTCGGGATTTCGTTGAGTGATTAGATGTCCCTCGCAGTTAAGAAGCATCTTACTATTTAAAAAGTTACAAATATTTTTCTTTAGTCTAAAGCCCTGATCACAATGAATCATTTGTGTCCTTGTGATACATGCAAGGCTAGTTAGGTAACTTCTAGTCTCACATTGCCTAGTCTATATCCACCACGTTCCACTTTTGGGATTGCTTAGAAAACTCAGATTGGACAGATAGTCTAGCTAGCTGTCTGGATTTACCCTGCAGAGATCTGAGGAGCAGTTAACCATAGTCCTCAGAAATCCACCGGAGTTTAAAATTACAACACAAAGAAAGCGGAAAGCAATGGACATCTGGTGGAGCAATCCCGGAAGTGGAACATCTTGGATATAGACTAGGTAACTTCTAGCACTATCAACAGGTAAAAATGTAATATTTTCCATAATGTGGCTGTAAACATTTTTGATTGTATAGCAGCAAAAGAAACTATGTTCTTGGAAGTCGGGGAGAATAGGATGATGAGTGGATTGGTCTAGTTGACCTTCTTCAAGTTAAACCAATAAGCCGAGAAAACAAGAGTTGTCCAAAAACAAAATAGTGGTTGGATTAGGGCTTATCTGACAGGTGCTCGGTGGCAGGTTAGTTTAGAAGATTATAAGTTTCATGCCGGGTTTTTTTTCTGTTTTTGTTTACCATCTTGGGACTATATTGGGTAATACGTGTTTCATCTTTAATATGCTACCCATTGGATTCAATGTGTCTCGGAGATTAACCCTTGTGTTGACTTTGTTTTAATTTTTTGTTTTATATCAGAAAATATTGGACGTAGAAATAAGCACTGAAAATGTGTAGAAGAAAAATTTTAAAATTTAAAACGTTGGAAAAAGCAAAAAAACTGTGAAAAAAGGCATCACAAATGTCAGTAAAAAAAGTGTTTTTTTCAAGGTTGAAACAAAGACAACACAAGGGTTAATAAATAAACAATGACACGGCAGAGGCTGTAATTAGAAAACACACCCCAGAGACCATGTAGAAGGGCTGGATATACATTATGACCTCTGTCCACACACACACAGACACACACACACACACACACACACACACACACACACACACACACACACACACACACACACACACACACACACGAATAAAAACACAGACAGAAGCATGGTCAGCACATCCTCAGCTGGTGTTTGCTCGCCTACATTCCTTCCTTTTGTGAGCCACAGTTTGACATTCCTTCCTTTTATATGCCTTTTCTTTGTTAATTAGCCTGAGTGTTTTTATTGCTTGGCTAATTAGCATAGCTTTACAGTGAGGTGACACCTGGTTCTGTTTCCCATGCTACAGTACAGTGCCATTAACCCGCCAGGGGATAAGGAGTGTATGGTGGCCCACAGACGCTGGCTCACATGCTTTGATGGATGAGTACCTTTGGCCCATTAGTCATGCAGTGCCATTAAAAGGCACCACTCCCAGGGCTGAACAGGTCGACACGGCCGATTATCGCCAATGAAAAATGGAACGGAACTTGCATTTTTTTTGGTAAACTTCGATATGAAGCCTTGGCAGGCCCTTGTTCGCTCTCCTTCAGTCATATATCTCACCTCGAATCAGATGTAATTGTAACTGTACTGTATTAGGATGAATTTTTTTGTAATATTGATTGTTATTATGTGGACATCTCTGATGTCAACTCCTGCACATTTTTTTTAGCCATTGTGTTTAAAAAAATAGGTAAAAGGCCACACACATAACAAATAATATGAAATATGAAATCCACAAACAACTCAAATACTTACAAAAAATATTTACTAAAACTGAAAGACTAAAACATGCACTGTGACAAAAATGCCCCCCTCTAAAAAACTGTATGTAAATACTGCTACTTTGTTTTGCTAATTACATTTCTAAGGGAAACATAATTGCTGTCTGGATTATGTTCTTTGGCAAATGTTTTTTTCTAGTGTAGACGTGAAACATTTCACCTTCTTAACCCAAAATTATACTGGCAGCGAGGGCATGAGGGTCTGTCATCAAAGGGTACACGCCCAGGCTTTCCGCGGACGTCCCACGCCCTCCAGAAAGTGTGCCAGGCTTTGAATCCCATTTGACATAGCTGCCAAACAACTGGAATTACAACTTCTTGTCTGTCATGTAATGCCATGGGGCCCAAAAAGACTTTCCCACCCATAGACTTACAAGAGACGTCTGTAAATCTGGTGATACATTTTTTTTCGGGTGTCGCAACCCTCGCGATCAGAATTCACAACCAGAATTTAATCCATTCTGTGAACAGATGCCTACATGACATTCTAAATCTATGGTGGCCCATCCAGTCCACAAATGAGGAACTGTGGAGGATTACCAATCAGGAAGACATAGCTACCACACTCAAAAGAACAAAGTGTAAATGGAATGGTCACTCACACAAATAACATCCCAATAAAAGTCCTGAACTACAACCCCCAGGGAAAGAGGAAACTGGGTAGGTCAAAAAATACCTCGAGACTTGGAAAATTCAAAGAGTGAGATGGCGAGCTGTGGTGGATGCCCAAGTCCCCTAAATGAGCTAAATGGGGTTTGAGTCAAATAAGTCAGCAAATGTAACATTGGTCACACAATAGTACGAGATGTAAATTTAAAGCTATAGTGCATAGTTTCTGCCGCACCAATGAGGAATTCTAAGTAATGACCCTCCTCCACGCAGTTGCTTGCTATCAAGGAGGACACAGAGGATTAAAAAAACATGGACTCTTCAGAAGAGGGAATTATCTCTGCTCAATTTTCTGTCGCTGGACGACACCATTTTCTGAACAAAGCCATACTGAGAAATACAGAGAGAGTTGTGTGGAGCTGATAGTCTTAATTAGCTTTGTATCAACTAATTTGGCAATGGCTTGAATGTAACGAACGTTCATTAATATCAAAAGGTTACGCACTATATATATAACTTTGTATTTGATGAAAGACTCAATCATTTCCTATAACTGCTCGTCACTGTAGTTTTTAGCAAAGGTTACTCAAACAGGAGGAAATAGTGTGATAGAGTCCAAATAAACTACAATGTGTGTGTTCATGGTGATGAAGGGACATGTCACACAGTGCAACAGGGTGTTCTTGGATTTCAATGGAGCATCACGGCACAGAGGAACAAGACACAGATCAGACAATACTGTTGGATTAATTAATTGTTGATGTTGGTCTATTAATGGGATTTGTGGACAAAATAATTTAGATATCATCTGACTAATCTTTTGATAGTGAGTCCACAATATTAGCTGTGTAATTTGTTCAAACCCCAAGAATTTTAAAACATCCAACTTGTGCACCTTATCTTAGCGTACTCAAAGAAGAGACTGTGGCAGTACAACACATAGCACAGTCAAAGTGGACCAAAACAATTGACTTCAGCTGTCAGGAAATGTAGAAAGAAAACGTTGAATAGCTGTCAGGATTGGTGGTTTCTGCATGTCAAACGACTGTCTGAATAAAATGTTCTTTCTGATAACCTGGTACTATTCGGATGTGAGGGCGTTCGTCAAAATGGGATTGAATGAGAATGGGTGGACCACAGACTCAAGTCTCTCTGTCTCTCGTACATTTGAGGAGCGAATACTTAAGTTTAATTGAAGGGAAAACGTGATTTATATGAAATTACTCAGGTTCCCACGTCTCTCTCTGCCTCCCAATACATTCTTAAATCACATACAGCAAATAAGCACATGCATTTTGAAAAGTGGCTAAATTCCAGTGCATATTATTTAACTAGGAATAAATTTGGCTCGGTCTGGTGGTCAAAAGTTGAATCAGGAGGGGTGTGGGGCGTACAGATGTTGCTACGCCTTGATTCTCACAGTGCTGGAATGTTTCTGGAAATGTTCATAGCCTGTGTTTACTCTGAATCATGCTCTCCGAAGACACGGACACATCCGTGTCGCTCACGTCAAACGGAAGTGTAATCAATGTCCAAAACAATTTGCAATTTTTTTTAGATGAGTGTCAGCAGTCTGCCGCAGTGGCCAAATGTCCCACTCTGCCGTTTCCATACTGTGCTGTCAAAACCTTGAGTATTATAATCCAAAACTCACACAGCAGAGTGAAAGTGAATATTTGTCTTGGCTTCCAAAGTGTCAGGGAGAAAATTAGCCATGTGTTAGAATAACAGCATGTGTCAAAGTCCTGGCGTAATGTACAGGCCCGCTCCTCTGGAGGGGAGAGCCGAGGTGCGTTTGAAGGGAAGTTGGAAACGGTTTGTGTGCTGTCAACCCTCTGGCATTTAGGAAGCATGTAGCCAGGGCCAAAGGTCAACCATTTCCTCAAACCAATACTTCCCCTCGCTGAGCACAGACCCCTCCCTCTCCATCTCACAACCTCAACCTTTTACGTGGAGAAAAACAAAAGATCTAAAGGAGAAAGAACTCTGTACTGTACCTGAGTCCAAAAATACTCCATTACAGTAAATACTCAGCATTCAAATTCCATTTCAACAGTAATCTGTATTCAAGGTTCAAAAGTATTTACCCATCCAACATAGTTTGTCCCAGATTGAATATGTACACACGCACGCACACACAGTGCATGGCACTATCTTTGTGGGGACCCGTCATTGACATAACACATTCCCTAGCCCCTTACACTAACCTTAACCATCACAACTAAATGCCTAACCTTAACCCTTACCCTCACCCCAACCATAACCTAATTCTAAACCTCAAACTCATTCGATTAGCATGAAAACATGTCCCAGAGAGCGACAGAGTAGGTACACATCAGTTAATAACCCCTAGGTTCGTTTTGCGCCGGAATTGTCCTTTAACGATGGCTCAATTCCATCAAGTGTCCCAGTAAGCTATTTCAGTGAGTCAGCATGCACAATACCAGGGCCTCTCCTAAGTGGAATGTGGCCATCATTAATGGTTCTGAATACACCTATGCTTTTCCTACTATGACATGTCAACATGTCTGCCGTGAAAAAGGTCTATAGTCTGAGTGACGGCCAGTAGAAGCACTAGAACCATCAATGAACACAGTTCATTGGTTTAGAAAATGTTTAGAAAATGTCAAACACATTGCAAAATATTACTGTTATTACTATTAATAAAGCAGAGACACAGAAAGCTTTCCAAAATAAAAAAAATAAAGTAAGTAATACTAAAGTTCAGGTGCCGCCTGAAATTCCGCCGGATGTCCTTTTCGGCCGGATGTCCATTACCTTCCGCTTCCTTTGTGTTGATGTTCTAAACTCTGGTGGATTTATCAGGAGGTTAACTGCTCCTCAGATCTCTGCAGGGTCAGACAGCTAGCTAGACTATCTGTCCTGTCGGAGTTTTCTGTTACACGACTGAAACAACTTTTGAACATATACATGTTCCACCAAAACAAGTTCCTTCCAGAAGCTATTTTGCAGCGGCACTGTTGCTCCGTACGGCGCCATGACAATTGGTTTAACGAAATGCCAATAAACTAGAGCACGTTTTTCTCCCATCCCAGAATGCTGTGTGGACTAGCCCGACCCTCCTCCGCAGCGCTGTGGAGGAAGGTCTGGCAATGTGAGACTAGTACTAAAGTACCTGTACCTTCAAGCTGTACTAAACATTAGCCAGAGCATTTATAGTTACTTCACTGATTTTGATTTCATGACTACATTTAGTTTCCTTTCAAAATTACATTTGATGTTGTAAGAAAAAAATATTTACAGTCTCAAACAACAGCCCTAAGACTGGAGATTGTATTACAGTAGCCCCAGAAACAGTGGATTACTGAAAGACATCTCTGAGCCAGTTGGATTTTCTCAGTCCAACATGTGCTGCTGTAAAGGATCTCACTCTGATGCAGCTGCCGCAGTTCAAGATCAGAACTTACCGGAGAAAAACACAACCATGTGGAAGGCCTTTGTGAACAGCGAATAAAATCAATTTTTATACTTTATATCCCCAAATCTCTGTATTCCCATGCACACATGAGAGACACAAGAGAGAAGTCGCTGAAAGGTAAAATGTTTGCAAAGACTTGATCTGTGTTGGAGGAAGTGGCGCTGAATATCCAAATAGACATTTTCACTGTTAGGTTGTCTATTTTGCAATCCATCTGTATGTTTATTTGCAGAAAGCAGTGTGAATCCGCGTAAGGAGGTTGGTTGGGGTGATGGATGGGTCAAACAAATGTGGTAGTTCCTTTCCACATTCTTGTTCTCCTAACCACAACCTTTCCCCGTCTCCGTTTTCCTAATCACAACCGTCCCGTTGTTGTAGCGCATCCCCCAGCGGCCGTTGTTGTCACCGTCTAACACGTATGGCGTCGCCATTTTTGCATCCCTCAGAGCAGGCCAGTGTCATGGCAGTTGTCGCCGGCGTTAATTTCCCCGTTGTTGTGCAGCCCAGCTGCAGCCTAGTCGCATGGCAGTTAGTGAAATAGTAACGTTCCAATTTCGTGGTGCCCACCACGAAATAAAGTAGAAAAACGTGTCCCTGTACACATATCAATCAAAATAATGTGACTATTTCACGAACTGCCGTGAGACCGGGTTGTGTGAAACGGTCGCAGTTTGGTCATGTTTAGGATCAAAAACTACTCGGTTAAGTTTAGAAAAATATTGTGGTTTGGATTGAACTCAGACGTAGCGTTACTTACTTAACTCATCATTGTATTATGTATGAAAAACTTACTCTACCATCACCCTCAATAAGACATCAGCATTGGTTGCAGTTTATTTATAAATGTGTACATTTCAATTACCCTAGTTATCTAAAACAGCTTATGGTACCCTTTTCCTCTACCTACCACTTGGCACTCTACCCAACTTTTTTTTTCTGTGCCTGCTGTAGCTTTCGCTACAGCTAAGAAAGCCTTTAAATTTAAATCCCCCTCAGATTGGAATAATCTACCTGTAAACATTCAATCCGTTCTATCTTTCCACTCCTTTAAAAATGCCCTGTTTTCCTATTACAGTACCAACTGTACCGGTCCATAATCCTCTACAACACCATGATAACACCTCTTCTAATTCACTTTAATTCTTGCTCTGCCTCAAACTTGGTTATGACTGATTATGATGTTTATTTCTCTCTTTTTTGTGTTTTCGTTTTGTTTACTGTTGTGTCTAATTATGATTGTACTCTATATTTATTTAACGTTAAGGACCCCCTCGAAAACGAGATGCTGCATCTCAAGGGGTTACTCCTGATAAAGACATTTTCAACATGCAACGCTGAAATGTGAAATTCGCTCGTTCCTCCTCCTGCTTACGTGGAACTTGGCGCTCTTGGCGGATCAATCCCAGGCTCCTCCGGCCACATGTGGATAGAATATCACTACATTGTACTGTGTGTATGTGACAATTAAGAATAAAGTTTGATGCCACTAGAGGGTACCAACCACTAGAGGGTGCCAACCACTATAAAAGTAAATATGAGTCGAAAGTTGCTGCTTTAACAAACGACCTATGGGAACGTTTCTTGGGGAGAGGACAGTCTCCAAAGCAAACCAAAAGGAGTAAAAGTAAGGAAGTCACATGGACTGACAGGTGATGGAGATGAACCTGCATAAACTGTACATTGCTTACATAGTGTTTTCCAAAGCCCAACATGACATCCTCAATTTATTTTGATTCATGTTTATTTACATTAATATTTCATTTCTGCTGTCAGGGATTTGCTTTGAAATGAGGACGTTATTATACTTAATAACTTCTGAATGAGTGACTTTCCATGAATTATGTTTTCTACGAAGAGATAAGAAACACGGGCGATTGAAACATGTTCTCGATTATTTGCAACTGTATTAAACGTGGTTATCAATCAATCATTTATGAAAGTTAGAAAATGGCCAAACTTTCCCTTAAGTTCTCAGCTAACGCTGACAAATCTAGTTGTAATCTCACAATTTGTGACCCTGCAAGATCGCCAGGCTTTACATGTTATGGCAGTCTTTAACGTTAGATATGAGATGACTGTCTTAAGATGTCAGATGGTGTCAGACTTCAAAGTCTTCTAGTGTATGGTAGGCATTAGTTGAACTGAACCCAATAGGTTAGGTGTGACAGAACCCTAAGTGCACAAGAGTAACATTTTATTAACAGTCAATGGAAGTCCAGCACATCCTCCTGAAACAGATAAAAGCTGAAGACACAACTGCTGATGTGTGTGTGTGTGAGAGAGAGTTGCAGGAGTCGTTGGCCTTCTTTTAGATAGATCATGGATCTTTTCAGTGAGGTAGGAGGGACTCCCAGCCACTAGCATCAGAGACTCAACACCAGATTTGGTGTCAGTCTCGGGTTGCTTTTATCCGGCCACAAAGAACAGAGGGAGTGTGTATGAAAGCAGGTCTCCCTGGCAGTATCAAAGATGCTGCTGGCTCTTTGTCAAGATAAAGACGTAATGAGATCTTAGCCGTTCTGAGTCGGCCCCCGAGAGTTTCCCTCCGCCAAAACGTCCGGGGGCCAGCCACGGGTCAGTCCTCTCCTTGTGATTTATGTTCTTCTTTATCAGACATAATGAGCGTTCTCGCAATTAGCTGGAGACATGCTATCAAAGTCTGTGTCAGTCTCTGACCCTCGTGGACACAGCTGCCTCGTTACGGCAGCCGGGGCCAACCCCGGGGTTTTTCGGTTTTTTTAATGGGCGGAAATAGCAGCTTAGCTCGTTACGCCGCCTCATGAGAACAGCTCTCACCTCGTCACTGCAGAGCATCGGCCCTGTTTGTTTTCTGCCCGCATATTGGTGCCACCTTTTAGGTTTTTAGTAGGCTAGTAAATCGCCTTCCTCAGTATGTGCTCACTGCTCATAGGTGCCAACGATGGGAGACATATTACAGATGTCCTGTGTCAGCCTGAATCATAAAATATCAACAGTTTGTGTGAAAGAGGTGTCATGACCTCCATTGGTATCATTATTTTAATTCACTAGACTGACAAATATGCTTACAAAAGTAGCTTTTTTTCTATAGTTTTCTTTTTATAGCATTTAACATGTACATGTACAATGATACAAGCACAAACTCAGACATATGCTACAGCCCTACAATATTGTTGCAATAGTGCATTGGAAATCAGCATGGGGAAATCCAAACAAGTAGTTATGAGCAATGCCAAACACGACATGGCAGCTACTGTGTTAAGTATGCAATTATAGTAAGGTCTAGAACAGGGGTGTCAAACATATGGACCATGGGCCTAGAACCGGCCCGCCAAAGGGTCCAATCAGGCCCCACTGGATGACTTTGCAAAGTGTGAAAATTGCAGAGAAGTAATTCATTCCAATTTCAAATATACCACTTTAAAGGTGCACTATGAGTTCCTGCATGGTTTCAGCGTGATTTCTTTTTTCACCACGTTCCAGCCAATCACCGACAAGATGGTTGAGGGAAGGGGTGGGATTTATTGCACATGCACTTTGGGGGGGGTGTCAGTGATCAGAGTTGATTGAGTAGCGTGAGTTGTATCTGAGAGTAGCTGCTGCAAACGTGGTTTGTTGTGTTTTGGTGGTACTATTACATATCTGAATGTAAATTAGAGTTTTGCTGACAGCAATAATTTAATCTAAAAAAAAAGTGTCTTAAACTGCTCAGGTGGTTGAATGGCTTTGTGTGATAGACAGAGTATTCTGGACAGTGTTCATACACTGTGTTCATTTTTTTTTGGGCTTTTCTGCCTTTAATTGATAGGAAAGCTAGGTGAGAGAGAGGGGGAAGACATGCAGGAAATCATCTCCGGTCGGACTCTAACGCTGGACCTCTGGGTCGAGGCATAAGCCTCTCAGTATATGTGCGGCTGCTCAGTATATGTTAGTGTGGCCGACCTGGCCACACTAACGTTCAAATTTAACATCCTGCAATGGGCATCTCAGTTGTAAAAAAAATATTTAAAAAAAAAACACTTTAGCTGGAGAGGCTGGGAATCCTCGGAACTAGCTAGGGGGAATCACAACTGAACAAAGAAGTTTGTATTGCTGTCCTCTGGGAGGTAGGGACTATCCAAGCAATACTGGGCCAGAATCACTGATATTAATACAGATATCAATACTCCAGCTGAATCTACTGTGAGGCTTCAGCAGCCTGAGTCAGACAATTTAAATAGGTATCCTCTATGGGTGTAAAAATTCTCCAATACGAATCAGTATCCGCTTGCATTATTACAGATACGACTACACAGATACGCGGACCCCTGGATCGATCGAAATGGACCAAGATTCGGCCGATGGCCCGTGGACTGACAATCGGTTGACTGAATCACACTGAATTGTTCCATAATAAAATGTATTGTTCCTGAATCGTATCGTAGCCCATGTATCTAGACATGTGTTGGATGTCTTATAAGGGAGAGATGCACATCTTGCTGAGCTGCGGCGGAGGGTTAGTAACAAAAAGATGGAATGGTATACTAAAAAGACAATTGTGGTTGAATTTCCAAAAACAACATGGTGTGGTATGATGAGACAAAGGGAAAGCTTAGACAACATCAGGTCATTCTTAAGTCACAGGTCAGGGGACGAGAATATTGGGCCAGTCTCTAATAACCAAACCTGTTCATTATTGTTTCTGTACAGATTCAGGGAATCTAGGCAGCTGTATGATAAGGGAATGTTTTGTCTCAGGACTGTCTCCTTTTGGAGGTCGGTGGCCTAGCCACACTTTAGCATACTTTCCAGAGAGAAAGATAGGCTTAACTAGGCTTTAGCATCTGTCTTTAGGCACCAAAACGTAACGCCTCCAGCATGAGTTTAAATGCACCTTCAGGAGGACAGGAACTTCAGAGAGTTGGGACGGCACCTCACAATAACACATCGTGGTTAAACTGTACTGCCTGCTTAATTCTCTCCTCAAGTGAGTGTTCATTTAATGGTCCTGTGTAAGTCTTCAAGATCTCCCGAATCTTCTTCACATATGTGAAATGAGTTGGGAGATGCCTGCGTTACCTGTCTAACTCTGACTGATGAATAATCATAATTGCTTAGGCTGAGGATTGGAAGTATTTTTTGCACAGAAATAGTACTCTGGATGTTATGCCCCATCACTGAAATTGCTTTTAGGAGGGAGCTGTTATGGACATGAGGAGAAAGTTTGGCGATCAACACTGCTTTTTAATGCAGTGTTGGGTGTGTTTTCAGACATATTTGAAAAAATGTGAATTTATCCTTTAATTTGGAAGACCATCAGCACAGAATGTGACATTTGCAGTTACATTATTATTAATGATTTACAGTCAATCAAACTGAGACCAATGTCTTTCATACTAATCAATAATTACTAAAAGTTGCCATATTCTCTAAGAGGTTTTTACATTTTTGTTGTAATATATTTCTTAAAGGAGAAATCTGGCGCAAAATGACCCTAGGGGTTAATAACACATGATTACCAAGTCGACCGTTCTCTGAGATATGTTTTCATGCTAATCGAATGTGACCAGTTTTAGCGCAAACTGCAAAGATAGTATACAGGCGGGCGCCATCTTGGGAATACAGTCATGACCAGTCGGAAGACAAATGGCGCCCGCCTGTTTACGTGAACGGTACAGTCTTTCAAAACTATCTTTTTAATAAACTGTCTGTACACTTACACAGTTCTCAATGCTTCAATTTACATGTAGGGACCCTCATTACGCTACCGTGGAAGTGTGGTGATATTTTGAGCCTTGTTAGTGGTGTAGAAATAGTGATTTCTTTTTACGTTACCAGTGCCCCAACGACTAGCTTTAAAAGCTAATTAGCGGTTTGCGCTAAAACTGGTCACATTCGATTAGCATGAAAACATATCCCAGAGAACGGTCAATTTGGTAATCATGCGTTATTAACCCCTAGGGTCATTTTGTGCCGGATTTCTCCTTTGATAATATGATTTTCTAGTGCTACAAAAGTAACATGTATCCCTTAACTGAGGGAATAGATGAGTATTATAATATTCTCATGTATGTGATATTTCATTATAAGGATGTAGTTTGGGCTTTTTATGGAGTTCTTAAAAACTGTAAACTGAATGCACACTGTCACCATAGTAATAATAATAATAATGAATGATTTTCAGTTATTAGATGAGCTCCAGAGTAACAGAAACAAAGAGAATATTTATCTTCTCTCCCCTCAAAAGAAACAAGGGCGAATGGCGTCATGGAGTCACTTTTCATTTTAATAACTTTCATAAATTTTTAATTGATAACCACATTTAATACAGTCCCATATAATTGAGAACATGTGTTTCAATCACCCGTGTTTCTTATCTCTTCGTAGAAAACATAATTTATTAAAAATCAATCTAATTCAGTATAATAACGTCCTCATTTCAAAGCAAGTCCCCGACAGCAGAAATGAAATATTAATGTGACGAAATAAAGATCAATCTAAATACCGCAGCAGATGAAAACATGACGATGTTTTTTGAATTCCACTGCTTAAAAGGAATTTCAATGAATGTTTACAGCCTGGTGGGAAACCTGATGTTAGACGTCACCGCCCATTCTTGGAAAACAATTTATTTAGCGACGAAGACACATCGTGGACAGTATTGAAGTGTGCCATGTAAAATGTATTTAACCCTCCTGTTGTCCTCGGGTCAAGTTTGACCCATTAAATAATAAAATTCTACATCAGAAATTTGGATTTCTTTCAACTAAATTTTCAACAAAAAAGCTCTTCACAAGTAAATTAAATGATCAGTTCACTACTCTCTTTGAATTTGGGTGTTTTATTCAATTTATATAATTTGAGAAAAACAAATTGATTAAAGAACGTCGAAAAAAGTGATAAAAATGTCGGAAAAAGCTTCAAAATGGGCGCAGAACAAAACGACAAAGACGGGAAAAAGTGACAAAAACGTTGGGAGGGAAAGTGGAAAAGTGTCGAAAACAAATACCCAAAACATTGAAAAAAAAAAATTGTAATAAAAATTTTTAATTTTGACCCAGAAAGACAAAAAGTTGCGTGGTCAACGGGAAGACAACACAAGGGTTAAAGACGTGTTTTCATCAGATTTTACTAAATAAACACAAAAGATAGTAATGCAAAAGATTTCTAAATGTAGAAACATGAAAGAAACATCCCGTCACTCATTTGAACTATGTACATTTTTTATTTATTTGAGATATGCTAATTTTTATGAGCAGAGTGCTTTACAGTTTAGATGGATTTAAACGGATGATGTAAACAACGATCTCCCGCGGCGGTCAGCAAGAGGTCTTTCTCTAAGGGTTAAACCACGGTATGCATGTAAAGTATTTTATTTAGTTCAAACGAAAATGACCCTGTTTAAAAGTCTCCATTGTGCTCTGCTCTCTGTTAGCCAGTCATCTATTGTTTCCTCTGAGCTAATTAATATCTCCTTGCCTCAGGCTCCCAGCATGCATCACTGCGTGTTGCCCACAGAGCCAGACTTCCTGGCAAAGTGGGACTACACAGGGACACGCACATTCACAAACACAATCACACACACACACACACACACACACACACACACACACACACACACACACACACAGTGCATGGCACTATCTTTGTGGGGACCCGTCATTGACATAATGCATTCCCTAGCCCCTTACCCTAACCTTAACCATCACAACTAAATGCCTAACCTTAACCTTTACACTCACCCTAACCATAACCTAATTCTAACCCTAATCCTAAAACCAAGTCTTAACCCTCAAACAGCCTTTTAAACTTGTGGGGTCCAGCATTTTGGCCCCACAAAGCTGTTCAGACCCCAGAAGTATACTGTATTCCCGGTTTTTGGACCCCACGAATATAGTTAAACAAGAACACACACACACAGTTGCAAAAGACAGACATTTCCCTCTGAGTCTCTGCAGGTCTGCCAAGAGCGGAGGCCATCAAACAGTGAGAGGAGGTTTTAATATTTTGTGTTTATGACAGACGTTCCGATGCACCGCTTGTCACCACTCCCAGCTGTTTGGTTGTCAACACCGATCCCTTCTAAAAGAAACAATTCTCATGGAAAAAGAGCATAATGAATTGTATGCTATATTTGACCTGTTCACAGTCGGGGATCCATCCAGCACACTAGATTGTCATTAACTTAGCATTAGACATTCATGGTTCCCAGAGGATTCCTAATGTGCAGTGTCATCCTGACCTTTCCTCTATAGCACCCCCATCTCCCCAAAACTTGTACTTAACAAATATCCAAATGGTATGGCCTATTCAAATCCCACTGGCATTTTCTAAACACATTCATGCTCCCTAGAGGATGAGCTACAGTATTTCCATTCTAGATATATAATAGACTACTTTTTGCTGGAGTCATACGCCTTTTAAATATGAAGTTTTATTTTAAATAATCCTTGTCAATCAATCATTGGAAATATCAGCATTAAGCCTGCCATCATGTTGTTTTTTTCCCTTTGTGCCACATTCTGTGATGAAGGCTACGAATACTAGCTAGCGGGTCAATCAAACTACTGTAAATAACAGGCTGTGCTCCTGCCAATGGCTGTAAATTTAGCATGCCGACTGGAACATTTCCCCAAAAACTTTCTTGCACACTTGTTGCTAGTGTGCCATTGGTTGAGCTACCTCAACGTGCATAAGGTTGCTGACCCTTGCTCTAGCGCCTCAATCAGGCCAAATTCTGTAGACGTGTGCTCACTAATCAAAATCTGACAGGCATATTGTTATGACAGTTGCATTGCTTCTGCTGCTGGGAAAAAGTGTATTCAGCATCAACTTTGTCAAAATTACAACAGAAGAGCAGCCAAACAAACTCATATTGTTTTAATAAAGACGTCAGTCAGTAATAACCCTTTTTCCATCATGACATAAAAACGCAATCTAATTTCATAACGCACACGGTAGGTTTTCACACAACAGCAGGGCACAGTAAAGATGGTTACCTTTTTGAGAAGTGTTTTTTTTTAAACGTTTTGGCCTTTGATGCTTATGTTATAGAGCTGATAGTAAATAGATGACAGGAAATGAGGGAGGCCCCACTGTAAAGGATTAGAACTTTTAATCTGAAAATCTAGTTAAAGCAGTTAGCGACTATGTCATGAATCTGTATAAAAGGAGGGGTTCAAATGGTGAGTGCTGCACAACAATAAAAAATGCTACCATAAGGAAAACAGCCTTGGGAGTTTTTTTCTCTTATTAATCTCCTGAAAAGTAATACAAATCAGTGTGTAAAGGGTGGACACGGGCAACATTACATTACACGGATCGATCTAATGTCTGTTCTGGCTTTCATGTCAGGACTTTGCTGTGTCCTCTCCTGTGACTCACTGCCTCCTCTATCTCATATTTCCTCATGTTTCCTGGCCTGCATTACCCACAGTGCAGAAACTGCTCTTTATGGATCGGGCCAAAGTTTAACCAGAGCCATCCATTATAGGACAGTCAGACCCAGACGATATTTGGCCATAACTCAGTGAACCGGCCACGCAGGCAGCGAACTCCTCCTGCAGCATTTAGCCAGCTAATAATGATTTAATGGACAAGCTTCAACAAAGATAAACAGTAACCTCATTCTTGACAAGAGGAGCTACTAATTACATCATGGAGTACAGGCAGAGAAGGCAGTCTGTCTCTACATGAGCAAATAAGCGGGTGCATATGTCTTCCATATGGAAGGCTGAGCCCCCAGGCTGCTCCAGCTCTGCCTCTGGAAACAAAACCACAGCAGACCACAAGAACTAGAACTTCCCATGGAGAAGCGTTGAAGCTGACTTTGATCATTATGAGCAGGAGGGAAGGAAAAAAAAGGGCCGGCTGATGATCAACAAACTCATCATAACAATCTCTGATTTCATTTGTGATCATCAAAGGCAGCTCATCGCAGAACGCCCATTGTGCACTTGACAATAAACTCAAAGTGGCTGCGAAGAGGCACAAACAAAAACAGGCCAAGTTTCCTTATTATTTGGAATCCCTTCTTCACTTTGTTTGTAATGAAGCATTTCAAATTCATAGCAGGGGCAAATGCTTTGGTGGTAAGTGTACAGTAGATTTGTGATATGTGTTTACTTCTTGCGATGTAATGATCTGCAAAGATGGCTATATTATGCAGATGACATCTCTATGTAAGTCACCTATTCCCTGGGAGAAATAATTTTAATTTGCACAGATGATGATGATGATGATGATGATGATGCAGTTAGTAAAGTTCAGTTTGAATGTTGATCAGACAGCCCATCATTCTCTGCCCTTTTCACTCTATGCTCTAAAGGGGCTGTACTCGATTGTCAGAACATTAATACAGCAATAAACAACTCTTTGCTATGTAAAGATATCATGAAGTAAAGGTGTCCTGAGCAGAGAATAAAGTCACACTCCCTTGGTGTGTGTTGTAACTTGAGTTTCTCTGATCTTTGTTTTGATAGCCCGTCAAGCCGCGCGGGCGTGTTATAGCGTAGTCACACTTGGCCCAGTTGCCTTGAACCGTGCACAAGCATGATTGCCCCCACCCCCTCCCCACTCTCCCGCTGGCATGCACTCATAGCGCATTCCATTTTTACTCAGAGGTCGAATTATCCGAGGTCCAAGTCGGAAACACGCCCCCCTGACCTCGGATTTCCGAGCTCGGAACTCGGGCCACTACCGACTACCCCGAGCTAAAAATCCAACATGTATGCCCCTTGAATCAACAGTTGTGAAAGCTGTAGTAACGTACAGTTATTAGCACTCTCTTATTTGTGTCTCAATAAGTCAATCGTACACGCAGTCCAGTCCAACTATCTATCTGTGGACATGATGTTATGTAGTTTGTATGTACAAAAATACTGCAAAATGCGTTTTCAACTGGTATTGCTAACAATTGCTAATCTGGCTAGAACTAACCCCACAATGAAAAATCTGAGTTGTAAATGGAACGCAATTAACTCGGGTGTGATGTAATTTCCAGTTCCGGCTTCCGAGTTCCAGGGTAAATGGAACGCACTATAACACTACAATGAAAGATTTAAGGCCAGAGCAGGCTTGCGTCATTACAATTCGCAACTCGCCGACTACATTTCCCGTTCATCTGTAAGGTAAGAACCGATTGCTGAGCGTTCCAACTGAACCGTGCCATGATCGCACCAGTCGAAAGGGGAGCATGCCTATGTTCCCACAGCCCTATGTTCCCATATTTCTAAGATTTTTTTTTTCCACTTAAAATTAGGCCCTATGTTCCCACATTTCTAAGATTTTATCTTCCGGAAAATCAATGATCCAAAATCAGGCTCTATGATCCCACATTTCCTTTTTCATAATTTGTATCAGATTTTATGCCCCTTTCTCCCAATTTGGTAGTCAATTACACCCAACCTATTATCCAGTAGCAAAGGACTACAGATGGAATGTAACCCTAACCCTAAAATAGGGCCTAATTTTGAAAAGATTCTTAGAAATGTGGGAACATAGGGCAGTGGGACCATTGGGCTGTGGGAACAAAGGGATGACCCCGTCAAAAGAACCAGACTTTGGGGTCAAACATGCTCGGGCACGGTTTGACTGGGCCAAGTGTGGGTACACCCTAAGTGCATGTGAGTGTGTTGGTATCTGACGCCATTGGCTGTGACAAAGCATCGGTATTTGACAAGTTGGGAAACTTTCTGTGAAAGCCATGTGGAGGCAATCCCAGACCACTTTTTTTCTGAACATCAAGTACATCCCCTTTAAATCAGGGGTTCCCAACATGGGGGTAGGGGCCCTCCAAAGGATCACAAGATAAAACAAACTTTTGGTATTTTTTTCAGGCTTTTCTCAAATCTTTGCTTTTTTCCTTGTGAAACGCTGGCAAGTCGTACTTCTTCAAGAGTTTTAAAATGAAACAATCTGAATAATCACTCTGTGGTTAAAAATGTGCAGCCTATGATGATGGCTAAGACATTACATACACACTTTTAAATAGGTATCAAAACCAGGTAAAAAGGTAGCAGTGACTCTAATAGAAAGCTGATGCAGTGCTAAAGTTATCTTAAAACTAAAAACCATAGTGTTATTGTGGTTAAATCAATTGAGAATATTAGTCAACCAACCAAATTGTTCTCTCTGTGGCCATAAAATGAATAGTCTTGTGAAAATAAAACTGCACAAATGTTAGAGAAAGTGTTCCCTTTCATTTAATTCTTCTGGTCAGAGATCAGCGCTGTGCAGGCCTGCAGCCCAGGGTGACGACATTAACCTCAGTGCTGCGGTTTGGAGCTCCACTTGGTTATTTTCTCCTCTTATTTGTCTGGTCTGTAATGTTTTTGACATTCATACCACCCATACTTAAGATTGTGTGTAGTTGCTGACCAATTATTTGTTGGCATTTTTATGTTTTTGCACTGACTTGGGAAACGTCTTTTAACACACGATTCTTTCTCAGTTTTGCGACTTGGTTTTGTGAAATGTTTTTTTTGTCTTTTTGTGTGTTTGTGTGTGAACAAATGAGTCTCCTGCTCAACTCTGTAATACATGTTTGTACTTTTTAATAATTTCTTTTTGTTGTTGTGTGTAACTTTTCATTTAATTTACTTGGTTTTGTTTGCTTCATTGCTCTGTGTAATGTTTATCTTGTAAAGTGGTTTTTATTTTTTTGTTTTGTTTAGTTTTTGAAAATGGTTTTCTGATATCTTTTTTCATGATTAACAATTTTTATTTAACTTTAACACAACACACAAAACATACAATTTGCAACATGAACATATCAAAATACGTAAAATACGGACGCTTGGTCAGGTGTCTTTGGCGTTGTTATTGACGCTAAAAGTCTCCTTTAGCATCATATCTAAACATGCTTTATCTAAACGCACTTGGTCGGGATTATTGGCGTCACAAAGTGACGCAGTTAGGTTAAGGAAAAGGTCGTGGGTGGGCTTACCTTTTCATGACACGTGGGAATAACGGACGGTTGGGTTTAGGAAAAGAAGAACGGATGGTTGGATTTAGGAAACGTGACACGTGGGACACGATCCCCGCTCTCCTGGGTGAAAGTCCTGTGTTTGACCCATCCACCACCTCAACCAACCTCCCTATGCGGACTTTCGGGCTTTCATACTACTCGCTACTGTAGCTGCTCTTAGTGCTACGTCATCTTCAAACCCCGTGTAGCTGCTGCTCTCCCTGCTGTGTTCTACAAACACGCTGAAGGACGTTTTTTGCGTCGGTATTTTACAAGTTCGGAGTGAGAACGGGTTGCCCACCCAACCAAATGTAAAAAAAGATGACACAGTAACTACAATATTCAGGACTATTCAACAAAATAACAAGGTTTTCCGATTTCTAATGCTTTCTTTCTTCTAAAATGTTTTGGTTTTGCATCTTAAGGCCACCATATATTCTAAAACAATCAGATGTAACTCAACTTAACTTAAAAGCACTGATTAAATGAACAGCATGAAGTCAGTGGCACACAATCTTTTACCCAAACGGTGTCTCCATGTCCTAACAGCCCCATAGAGACTCATTCACAACAAGTGACCAATGCGGTCGATAATTTCGAGACAAAATACGGTGAGTAGAGGAGCCCAGCGGCTGCTGGCTGCTGTGCCTCCGCTCACATTCCTGGTCAGTCCCGTCATGTTGCAGTGTTTGCCTAACTAACATGATTTAGCCCGTGTGCACCGGGCCAGAGCCCTCTCTCCGCGCTGCAGGAGCCTGAGTGGCATATTAAGTTATAAACAGACCAACACATAGAATTAGCCATTTTCCATTTTCTTGTCCTTGTGGTTGGCTGGAAGTTGTCCCATACAGTAATGTCTTTCAGCAGGATTACCAAGGACCAGTGGTGGAATGTAACTAAGTACATACACTCCAATACTGTACATAAGTACACATATAAGTTACTTTCTACTTCCACTTAGCTACATTTCAGAGTGAAATATTATACTTTTTAACTCCACTACATTCATCTGACATCTTAAAGGTTCCTTGCCACATGTATTTTATTACTTTGTGGTAATGTCTGAAGTTCTACCATGGACTCTGTAACATTTTATTGTGGAAAAAATGCCTTGGTTACCTTGTTTCAAGCCATTCTAGCGTGGTATAGAAAGCCTGCAGGAAGACTCTGATTGGCTAACAGCTAGCCAATGAGAGCCTGGCTATCAGCATCCTTTATCCAGCTTTTGTAATTGGCTTGATTTCTCTGCTTATTTCTTTTCAGTGGCTAGAGCTGACAGAGGAGGTAGCAGTTCATTTTCACATTCACGACATAACACAAACACATACGGACCTAACATATTTAAAAAAAAATACAAGTAAAAACAGTTTTGTGTGGCAGGGCACCTTTAAATCACTACTTTACAGATTATGTTTTTTGACACAAAACACATGTTTATATAATATGATGGTTTATTATAAGTTAAACTACCCAACAATACGAATGATTGGCCTGATTAACAGAACTGTTTGGATCGTTTCCAGTTTCTAAAATGTAAGGATTTTCCTTATTGAGTACTTTTACTTTTAACACTTTAAGTACATTTTCCTGATGATACTTGCATATTTTTACAAAAGTAACATTTTCAATGCAGGACTTTTACTTTTAACAGAATATTTTGTACAGTGTGGTATTACTACTTTTTACTTGAGTAAAGGATCAGAATACTTCTTCCACCCCTGCCAGGTACTGAAAACAGCCTTAGAAACCAGAGAGGAGGCCTGTGCAGGAGAATCCGACTTTGCTCTGTTAGCGAAGTGCAAAGGATATTTATTACAGCTTTAAGCAGCCGGCAGTGGAAAAAAGAAGAGACGGGGATGTAGGGGGATACGACTTTTTGAAATATTACTCTAAATGGAATTAATTCCTGCTTTGCTGAGTGCCTGGACATCCCAGGTGTTACTGTGGAAACACCATCTGGCTCATTAATTGGAAGTTATTCCAGACGATTACTGATACCCCCCGAGACCCGCAGTCCACTCTCTCTCTGCACGCATATTGGATTGCATAAATAAGACACCAGCACACCTCGCCCCGGGGAGCCGGGTTTTTATGGGAGAACATTGATTATCAACAGTTCAAGGTAGTTTATGCACATTGAGCACAATTCACCGGTGGAGGAGAGAAATGAAATCTCTGAGTGAAAAATATGAAAGGGAAACAAATTGAAGCTTTTGGAGTATCCAGACGGAGTAACCCTATTATTCTAATTAAGTTTACATTCACAAATGTTTCCCCGCTCTCACTGGAAATGAGTTTTCCTGCAACGTGAAATCAGGCAGCAGAAAATAAGTTAGTTTTAAAACATAAAATGATTGTTTAGCACAACAGGTAATTGAAAAGTTGACATGTATATGCAATAAGAATATATAAATGGCAATCACTGTCCTGCTTGATAGTTAACCAAGTCATGTTAATAATTTTTTTTTTTATAGCCCAACATCACATGTGTGCATGGTTTGTTTTTCATGTGATTCAGAAATTCAAAAGAATGTTTAAAACATCTCAAAACAAAATAGTGTTATCCCATCGTGCTTTGTGTAGATAAATGTCTTTAGTTTGTTTTGATATTTGTATTCATTTTTGTATTTAAACTGAGACTGTGAGAAAAGATTGTGATTTACAAAAAGGACTTTTGCACAGTGGTCCAATACTTACTTATTTTTGCACGGCAGCTCGATTCTCACAAGATCACGAGACAAGGATCACACAAAACTCTGGGGTTTGGTGTTTTAAGCCCCCAACATCGTCTTCCAGGCAGTGCTGCCTGGAAGTCACTAGGATTAGGCAATGGTTAGGGTAAGGGTTAAGGTTAGGGTTAGTTGCTTTAAAGTCAATGGTCGCAGTGCTGCCTTGAAGTCGACATTGGGAGCTTAAAACTTGTCAGCGTCCGATGAGGAGCTACTGGCAGCTACAGCGTGAGTTAGGTGTGTGACGGCTGTTCGACAAACTATGGCAAAACAACGTGATAGACAGATCACATGCCAGGTCTTTTTTTGAAAGTGCCTGCCCTTTACCCAAACAGTTTCCACTGATGGTTTCTCAGATGGTTCTGTGTTAACAAACTATCGGGTGTGTACTGAAAAACGTTTGTTATTCTGGTCAATTTCATCATACCAGTACACTCACTTAAAATAAGTTGTTGTATGTACTTTTGTTAATTCATAATCTCTTTATGCATGCGTAAAAATGCAGACGGACTGTGTAGGAGGAAACATTTTATACTTGCCCTTTAAAAGGGAAGAATTATCTCTTTAAGAGAAGCAGAAGAGCATTGTGTATGTACAAAGAGAAAGAAACATGCTTTTACTGAACCGTGGTGTTTTTTTTCTATCAAACGTTGCAAGATGAAGATGGACGTGTTCCTGGCACCTGATTCTGAGGGTGCAACAGGTTCAGCACAGCAAGCTGGAAACACAACATCAATTTATTGTCAAAACATAAAGCTGATATAGAGAATGTGTTTGGAAAAAAAGCAACATTATTACACATCGAGCACACAGAGAAAAACTAGCATTTATTTGGAGTTGGGTTGTGTCAGGCTGATGAATGCAAATCCAATATCCAGTCTCTTTTAGCTCTGTGTTTGGTCTCTACCAACTCCTGAGGAAAGTATATGTCTATTTAGCTGCTAAATGCTGCAATAACGAGCTGCTAACTTTGTCTGGCTGCCGTTTGCTGCTTCTGGAAATAAGGTTGATGAGAGCGCTACGAGTTAATCTGAACAGCCAAGTCGTGAGCCCTGAAAACAAAACAATGAGCTGAAAGAGGCTAAAATGCTTCCTAAAGTTGAGAGGAAAGGGTTAGGGTTAGGGCGAGAATTCGGTGTAGGTACATCAGTAAGAGCGCCACCTTTCACATACACACATAATATTTTGATCCATTGTTAATAGAAACAGATTAAAATAGCTTTAAATAGAAGAAAAAATGAGACACAAGTCATAATATTATTGACATAGTCTAAAAAGTGTTTGTAATATCTTCATGAGGCAATGATTTATAATCACAATCCCCTTTTTTTCCTCTTACGTGTTATTTGTGGTTTGATATTGTTTTATTGTATCATTTGCCATTTACTCACAACATTTGAATCGGACCTGTCCTGTTAAAGTGATGGGAGTCGCTGAAGGAAGCAGCTAATTCATTTGGAAACATAAACACTTGAAAAAAACATGAAATTGACTCCACGTGAAGTCGGGGGGAGGGGTGGGGAGGTTATTAGTGTCAGTTTGATTCCCATGTAGGAGGATCTAATGTGTTTGTGGTCCACACACTCATCCTGAAAGCTGGTGCCCATTGATTAGAAGGAGTCGTGCCCTCGGCCCCTGACACTCGGGGCAGTGCATCAGTTCTCTGCACCTCTAACCCCACCACTTAACTTTGACCCCAAGAAACAGACTCACACTGTTATGTTTTTGCTTAGTTCACAAAATGGATCCATGTTTACTCGCCTTTTTGCGGACAAAGATGCTGGGAACAATTAGTTTTTTCTTCCCGCTATCACGCGTCACTGTGTCCAACTTTAGTTAAAACTTCTGTGATTCAAAAACCAACAGGATGAACGACAGGAGACATTGGATGTTGTCAATGTGGTGGCCATTTGACATTTTTTGCTAATGAATAGCAGATTTCCAATTTGCTGAACTTCCTTTCTCCCCAATTTCACAGCAATTACTTACAATTAAGTTACAATTTTAAAGAACATCTTTCAAAAAGTATCTGCAGAGGCATATATCTGACATGCAGATGAAAGATTGAATACTAGAAAGTAACTGTGTAAGTCTTGTATGATTCTGACACTGTTTCAAAATATTCCTATTGTGTTTTATAATTGTTTTTCTATAACCACACCACCCATGGTGTCTCAACCACACTTTTTTAGAGACTGTCCTCCCCCAAAAACAACCCTATAGGTTGTTTGTACAAGCAGGTTGTTATGACAACTATTTATGTTTATTGTGGTGGCATCTTCTAGTGGCCTTATTCATTATTAACGGGAGCAAAGGAGGAAGTCAGGTGACATAGTATAAAAAGCAACCAAGTCTGCGTAGGGAGGAAGACGGGGCCAATGGATGGCTATGAGACTAAAAGTCAAAGTTAGCTAATTTATGTATGTAACTATTTTACACTACATAAGGCTATGTTGCTATATTGCACACCAAACATTCTTATTTAACCACGTTTTGTTGCCTAAACCAGTGATCTACAACAAGGGGTCCACAAAGTTAGGGCAAGGGGGGGCACCAAATTATGTAAAAAATGTATTTTCAAAAGTTAAAATAACTGAAAATATACATGAATATGAATGCAAAATTTGAATAGCATAGATAAATTGGCCTTTTTGTGAAAAGAAAATTATTTACACATTGAAGATAAGCTTACTATAGGTAATGGTAGCCATACCGTTAAGCTTAAGGAGTCGCTGTGCCTTCCGGATGTATGTTTAACATTAAAACATGATACATGAACAATATCCATTTCTTTTCATCCATTCTGCCCAATTTAATATGCAACTGAATTGTATACAATATATGCGGTAGAGGGTCCCTACTCAGTCTCTCTTTCAGCTTAGGGGTCCCTGGCCTAAAAGACGTTGAAGACCCCTGAATAATGCATGCTTCTGCTGCACTGCCAGCAAAGCATGGACAAGCATCAGACATTTACATTGGACAAAGCAAGTGTGAAATAAAAACAGAGCTGTGTAACATTGTAATAAAATATTAGAACAAAATATATATTAATAAAAATAGGTTAAGTTTTGTCTAACAGAATATTTGTATCTACAAAAGGGGGGCCCAGCCAAAAAAGTTTTGGAACCACTGGCCTGAACTTATAGACCTTTTTCACGCAGATATGTTGACATGTCATAGTAGGAAAAGCACAGGTGTATTCAAAACCATTAATGATGGCTGCATTCCACTTAGAGGTCCTGGTATTGTGCATGCTGACTCACTGAAATAGCTTACTGGGACACTTGATGGAATTGAGTCATTGTTAAGGTTATCAATTTCAGCTGTGCTTGTCCTACTTTGACAAGTCAAAATGTCTGCTGTGAAAAAGGTCCATTCAAACTGCGACCGCTATGTTTAGGTATGGAGACGTGTTGATCTCCTGCCACAGCGCTAATTTAGATACGCTGCTATGGGTCATATGGGACGGTAGGAACAAACAGCCCATGTGGTTGTATAGGTTGAAGAACTTTTCACCAGCCCCCTCTATGCAGGTCCACCGTCCAACCAGTAGGATTTGCTAGTGTAGCATTAAGGAAGAACTTAATCGCCCAACGGTTTACCATCCCCAAACAGCCAATTCTGTTGGTTGGATACCACTATGCAAGTATTTTTATTGATGGGGCCAGTTGATCAGCATTTCCTTAAAATCTCTTTCAAATTTGGAATGCTGCTACAAACTCTGTCTGTATGTTCTTCTTTGCACATGTTGGCTTCTTTGGCTCTGAAAATGTAGATTCCGCCTCAACAATCATGACACCAGGTGAGCAAGAAGCTAAAATATGGGAAATTCCTATTTCAATTCTCATTTAAAAATAATTAAGAACACTCCCAATATATTTACTTCTGGTAAAAATGACATCTGTTTCACATTGATTGATGGGTGTGGTTTCCAAAACTATGTTTTTTTTTTTTTTTTAAAACACACCGAAGACTAAATTTCTGGGGTCTACTTCTAGCATCATAGATAAAGTCTCACTTTAGCTCCTTGGAGCCTCATTTGGGAGTGAGTGATAGAAGTGAGTGAGTGATAGGTCGGTATGTTTCAGGGATAATCGATGCGATCGCCCCAACAACCAATCAGTTGTCCAGATCCGCGCATCATTCGCTCCATCCACCACCGTGAGTGATGGTGACACCTGTAATTGGATTCGCTCTGCAAAACAACAGAACGGAGGAACGGTCCGGAAAAAATGAGACAATTATACACAACAGTAATGCACTGCGCTGTGGATTTAGACAAACTCATATTTATTCTGAGGGGCAAAGTGAAGCAGAAGGCGCGGCGGGCGCTCTTCAGAGGTGTTTTATTGAATTTGTCAGGCTGTTTCCTTCTCCGCGGCCAAACTCAGCAGCCCAATCCTTTCGTCTATCTCTTCTATCCATCACACACACACACACACACACACACACACAAACAAACTCAAAATGATGGGTTTCTCCCTGCACCCCAGGGCTCGGTCGACCCCTGCACCAGATTAAATCTGACACTCATGACCAACTCTGACAGGGGGAGAAAATACTGAGGGTGAGGAGGGGGAAGGTGGGAGGCAATGGTGGGGGGGTTAAAAGGGGGGTGGATGAGGTGGGGTTGGTGTGGGGGGGGGGGGGGGGGGGGGGGGGGTGTTGTTGTTGAACGGAAAGTTTAGAGTGACAGACTAATTAGGGCTTTCCTGCGTGAAGCTTTATTTTCATATTTACTCCAGAGTATCAGAAGGCCAAACAGCTCTCTAACCGGACCCGCTTGAATTACATAGTACACGTACGCACAAGCACAAAAACACACGCACACACACACACACACACACACACACAGTAAACTCTTTACCGTAGCTGTTCCACAGAACTGACATAAGCTGGCAAAGATAAGATCGTCACTTGTGTTTAAACCCAGAGAATAAACTTGATATGATCAAACTGAAGAATGGCTCCCTCTACTGGTTGAGAGAAAAACAAAACACATCCTTACTGAGGCATCACACATGGATCAAGTACTAAAAAATGTTGGGTGCAACTTCCCAAAACAAAAATACTATTTCACGGAATAAAGGGAAACACCAGTGTGGCCTGACGGTGGGCTGTGTTGTGACAATCAATGTAATACATTGATATTTCAAATAGATTTACACAAAATGATATATTCTTGAGACCTTCATTTTAATACATAAAGAAAATTGATGCTCGTGTAGTGTCCATTAAAAAATATAAACAACAATAAAGACAATTAAACCTTGCAAAAAGAAAAAAATAATATGGTCATCATTTTAAAAACGTCTTAAGTGACCCCAGAACAGTAGCTTAGCTTGGTAGGTATCATGTACTGTAGATTACTTTGGATAAAATTCAGATTAGTAAGTCATTACTTCTCTAAATGACTCGTGTGCTAGATATACTTATTCCAATGCCCTCCATTTAGTCATTTGGGTTGATTTAATTAAATTATGATGGTGATCTTCACCCTCAAATTCCCATAATTAATTCTCTGAAAATCTAAGGTGATCAACATTATACCTTTGTCCTTGGTGACTCAACTCTCTTGCAGTGGAACGTTTTGATTTAATACTGTCATAATTTCATCTGAGATGCATTAATATCCATCAGGGTTTAGTTGCTAAAATATAAAGTTGCTGTTATTTCATACAGTTGTGCTCATAAGTTTATGAACCCATGCTAAAGTTGACTAAAAAGAATTAAAAAAACTCATCTTTTGGAAATTGATCTTAATGCCTTAATTAAAAAAAATAGGAAAACTCCAACCGCTAAGGACACTAATTTTCTTTGTGAATGAATAATGTATCGTGAATAAATAAATGTTCTTCCTTAAAATACAGGGTGCATGTTAAATTCCCATAGAGGCAGGCAGATATGATGCATTGTGATAAAGTTCCCTTGGCCTTTGGAATTAAAATGGCCCCACATCATCACATACCCTTCACCATACCTAGAGACTGGCATGGTTTTATTTCAGTCAGCCTAATAGCTGGTTTGATTTGCATTGAGAGATGATCTTATGGAAAGTACCCCATGCCAATCTCTAGGTATGGTGAAGGGTATGTGATGATGTGGGGCTATTTTAATTCCAAAGGCCAAGGGAACTTTATCAGGATGCATAGTATCCTGGATCCATGAAATAACTGGCCTTTAAAAATAAAAATCTGCCTGCCTCTATGGGAATTTAACATAGGGGTGTGTATACTTATGCCCCCTGTATTTTAAGGAAGACTTTTTATTTATTTACGATACATTATTCATTCAGAAAGAAAATTGGTGTCCTTAAAGGTTGAAATTTTTTTAATTAAGGCATTAAGATCAATTTCCAAAAGATGATTTTTTTATTCCTCTTTTTAGTCAACTTTAGCATGGGTTCATAAACTTATGAGCACCACTGTATCTTTGCAACCAAGTCCCATGAATAGACTAAAACTAACATTGTGTTAGTCCATCTCTCAACACTTTTTGACTTCCCTACCCAGTCTGTGGCACAGATCTTTAAAAACAGGTCACAAATATAGCTGTATTTTTAGGAACTTTTAAACAGCTTTTTTATTTTTTTTATTTTTTGAGGACTACTTACAGCGGCGGATTAATCCACACTTGGAGCTCTAGTGAGTATTTACAGCAGCAGGATGGTGTATGTGGGATTGAGTTAAGATAAACCGCATTGGCTGTGTTCATTGTAACAAAAGGAACATGTCACCAAGTGTGGCTCATTGATGGTTTTGGTCTTTTCACGGCAATATAAAATAAGACCAGCCTAATCCTTTAAGCACAATTTTTCTCTTTGACTATCTTTTTAATGGGTTAAGCAAATGTTTCAGTATGAAACCTTTGATCCTGCAGATTTCATCAGACCCAAACGGAGAGTTTTTTTTTTCATTGGTGATCCAGAATGAAAATCTGCAGGATTTAGCAGACTGTTTTTCTGTTTAGGGTGGAGATGTGTCAACACTCTGAGTTTTATTTCCATTTTTTCTGTTTGATTTAAAAGCTGCGGGAAAATTCTGCATAAAATTTTGCAAAAACATTCTGCGTCCGCAGTTTCCGTGTGGCCTTGGATATCTTTTAGCTCATTGAACGAAGTTTCAAGCACAATCAAGTAAGCATTTTGAAGTTACCAATAATTCATGAAATAGAACAAATTAGGTTATTCAAGCAGATGAATTACTAAACTGAATCAACGTGTTGCACAACTTTCAGGGTACAAATGACTAATTTAAGCAACTGTTTATTAAAAAAAAAAAAAAATCCCTCCACCTGCGTAACCAGGCTCTGCAGTAGCTACATACAGTATTTGATAGAATGCTCATGTCACAGCGCTCCCTGCTAACAGTACAGCTGTAAAAACCTGTAGTCACCCGACCCCGGACTCCCCTACCAGGTTTTTATTTCCAGATTCCTCTGAAACATAAACGCAAAAAAAACACACTGACAGGATTTTTACTGTGCAGGCCGAAGCACGTTGAGCAAAATAATCTCACTCGGTGCAAAAGAAAAACGTACACCGGGCAAGACAATATATCACTCCACAAATCCTGTTTACATATAATATTATATATGCATGTGCGTTTCATGCAGTGAAGCTGCAGCTGCAGGGGAAACGGTGCTGAGTGACCAACAGTGTCTCCTGAGAAGTGGAATGAGATGAGGTCATTTGAATAGTATATCGCTTAAAAAGCACACAAAGGGGCGCAGGCACGGGAAGGTGGTATCACTGTGGAAGATTAAATGTACAACATGTTACTTTACCATGAATCATGATGCATCCATTTCCTGTATTGCAGTTTGTGACGGATCTCTCCCTGAGGATAATTACAGCCTCTACAGTTTAGCTTTTCTCCAGTGATTTCCTGCCCCGTGAAATTAGGCCTCGACGAGTCCATTTATCATCCCATTACCACAGTCCTGTTCTCTAAATATAGATCCAGGTCTGGGAGAAGTGGAGAACGAGAGCCAAACGATGCCAACAACAACGGCACCCAGCAATCACACAATCGGTCACTGCCGCTTGATTACAGCACTTTACGTAACACGCATGTTTGAAAACGAATCCGACCTTTGTCTTTGGTTTGACTCAGACTGCTGAGCTTAAAAAAAAAAAAATGCACAAAAAAACATTGTGTCCAAAACAGTATTAGTCATCCTATTGACTGGTAAAATGTTAACTATCTTTTCGCTGGGCCCTTTTTGGAAGCCCTGTTTTCCAACTCTGAAGTCTGATGCATTTGGGGAGCTTAGGACAGTCTGAATCAGAAAATGATGTATTGCCAAGTAAGTAGTTTCGCTTTGCCAGACCTTCCCCCACAGCGCTGCGGAGGAGGGTCCGGCTAGATCACACAGCATTCCGGGATGGGAGAAAAACGTGCTCTGGTTGATTGGCATTTCTTTAAACCAATCACAATCGTCATGAGCGATGCTAAGCAACGAGCAGAGCCACTGTGTCACTGCAAAATAGCCTCGGAAAGGAACTTGTTTTGGTGGAACATGTGGACGTTCAAAAGTAGTTTTAGTCGTGCAACAGAAAACTCAGATTGGACAGATAGTCTAGCTAGCTGTCTGGATTTACCCTGCAGAGATCTGAGGAGCAGTTAACCATAGTCCTCAGAAATTCACTGGAGTTTAAAATCACAACAAAAAAAGGAAAGCGGAAGGTAACGGACATCTGGCCGAAAAGAGGGACGTCCGCCAAAGAGAAAGAAACAGAGGACTTTGAGACTTCAACAAAAGCGTCGGATTAACAATTCAACATGAATGGAAATCCAGCCAAAAGACTATGTCTTGGGCCAATGCGTTGGTCAAGCTAACATGTGTCAGGGGATGAATGAAGCTGTTGGCACTGTAGATATCTGTACCACATTGCGTGGCATTTCATCCAATACTTGTCGAGAGATTTCAGCCTGGACCAAAGCAATGGATGGACTGACATTGCCATCCATAGAGCCATGCTAAAAACTGAGGTGAGGGAGACATTCAACAGGGTGATATCAAGGTGATCCCGTAGCTATGATGTTATGCAGGTACAGAATAAGAACGTGTATGATAACATCTTACAAGGCCTACACTTTTATTGATCTATTTCAACATGGCACCACTGTTATGAATCCTGCAATGGGGCAATAAATATTGCGAGAGATAGAAGTCCTGCGAGTCGGTGTGATGAACTCTGGAGGCTGAACATTACTCACACACGTATGATGGCCTTAAATACATATCTGGGGAAAAGTTATGTGTATCTCTTGAGCTTTTCTCTCTCTTTGCTTTATGGTTAAAGATGAAATTTGTCAGGCGTTTAAATTATACACGCTTCATTAAAACAAAGGCTCTTATATAGCCTTTTCTTCCAAGAAACATGTTTCATGAGCCGTCATTAAAATTCCGTTAACACGTACGACAAATTCTCCAGAGAGGTGCACGCTAGTAGCATAAAATATGACCGTGGCATGTTTGACTTTTGTGAGGGGGGGGAACAAGCCCCAATACTTAGTGTGATGTTTATTTGACAAGGTTGTCACTCCAAAAGGAACCTCTGCACTGACCTATAAACACACTTCACCTGCAGTTTAAACAATGTCTACACTTTAACACTTCATTTTTATCTGAGAACAAGCCTTCCTTTTTATTCTCGCCATTGTATCAACTAAAACAGCAGGGGAGTTTATTTTGAAAAGGACAAGTAGGAAAACAGCTATGAAATGACTTTGACCTATGGCTTCCCGTTGAGTTTAGATTAAAGATGGTGGCGGCGGTCGTATCAGAAAGACCTCCGAGGCCATCAGGAGTGCGTCATTATGTCGGTGGGAAAATGCAGAGCGGGAAGTGAGAAGTGATGAGGGTCACAGCGGGGTCGTGACATAAGGAGCGGGGCCGACTGAGTGAGAGGGCCCACGGGGGTTTCAGCCCATGCATGAATCTCCTCGACCAAACCAAATATTTCATCTGAGTACCTCAAGACGTCTGTTCCAAAACACATTCATATATTCAATATGTGGACATCCAAAGTCAAATCACTCAGCACACTGGAAATGTTTAATGTAAGTTCGTGAAAGGCGTAATAAACTTGAAAACCAAAAGTCTGCAGGTCTCCTGGAAACCGAGGAAAATACATTTTTCAACCGCAAAATAATTACTTGAAGATCACACAGCGTTGAACTCAGATATTGGTAGAGTAAGCACAGTCTTAGGCGTGGATTGACACTTATATTTTGTTCTGCAAAAGCTAGATTGAAGTCCCATAAAGCAAGTTTGAACTCTATCTAGTGTATACACATTGAGCAGCACGGCTCTGGGGATGGTCGACCCCTTTGATCCAGACTGAAATATCCTCAGCGCCAATAGCAGGTCAAAATTTTCAATTATCGCCTGAAATATAATAATTTAATAATGTATCATAATGTATATTCTTATATAGTGCATTTCTAGTCTTAATGTCTACTTAAATAGCTTTTACGTAGTAGAGGAACCGTTCCCCATTCACACACACACATTCATACAGTGTGGCCGAGGCTGCCGTACAAGGTGCCAGCTGCTCATCGGAAAAATCACACATCAGAGATGGGGACTCGAGTCTGAGACACAGACTGATGCCGAAATGATGCTGTATCAACAACGTCAAACTTCATCAGGCATCTGAAAATGCACCCAGATAGGTCAGTCACTTGCTAATGTGGAAGAGATATTAAATTTAGCATATATCGTCACAGGTAACAAGCTAACCATCGCAAAGTGTTGCGCTAATGCTGGGAACAGGCAAATTGTATCTTTATAGTTGTATCCGTATGATGATAAGTGACAGACTTAGGTTAATATTTCACCAGGTCTGAGGGCTAGAGGGATGTGAGGGCTAGAGGGAAGTAGCAGAAGATTAGACTATACAATGTCCTAAGTTGGAGACCCAATGTAAGCTAGCTCCATTAAAGCATACGTGATATTTTTCCCGTTACAAATTCACATCCACTCTTGGCTGCAGTGCCCACATTTTATTTCAGAAAAAAAAACATCAGAAACATTTAGTATTACTTTAGCTATTTCCCCCACAGAACACTACACATGTGTCAGTTTTATGCAGATTGTATTAATGGCAAGCAAAATAAAATGGATGGTAGCTACATGACATGCTTTGAATTCATAAGATTTAACAATACAGTTTTAGGGACAGATCAGATGGCAAGGGACTTGAGACTTGACTTGAACCTGCCCCTCAAAGACTTGAGACTTGACTTGGACTTGAGACTCGACTTGCACTTCCAAAAAATGACTTGTGAACATCTCTGACACACATTCACACACCGATGGCGCAGCATCGGGAGCAATTTGGGGTTCAGTGTCTTGCCCAAGGACACTTTGACATGGGACTGCATGGCCAGGGATCAAACTACCAACCTTCCGATTGGTAGGCGACCGCTCTACCACCTGAACCACAGCTTGCCCCAAAAAAAAAAAAACCTATTTTTTTTTATGTTATGCTAAAAAATGTATTGCACTTATTAGAACAGCAAAACTCTCTCGCATTACAATTAGCAACCAGTTATTTGTAATGTTAGCATTTATGTCTTAGAGGTGAAAAGCCAAGAGTTACTGACACATGGCTCATTTTAGGATTGATCTTGCACCCTTTCTTGTCCCAGAGACCACAAATAGCAACTGAGGGGTTTATTAAAGATGGATGGATGCTCAATATCCCAACATCTAGACACAGTGGACTGTACACAGAGATGAAAGGGTCTAACAACCCTTCCATACCTGAGTTGCTCTCTGAACGAAGCTGCCAGACAATACAAAAATCATTACCAGAAAGGGCACTATGCTTCTCTGTCATGTAAGAAATCATTTTGATAGATTTTATTTATCAAATCTGGAGAGACAATGGTTGTCCATCCATATGAGGTATAACTGGATGAATTATTGTAGGTGCTTTTTAGGTGCATAGAGCAGTATTGTGAATACCTGGAAGTCATCAGTCCGTCTCTCCACAAGTGACCACTTCCTGCGCAGTTATTGTCCATTTGAACTGATGCCAGTCCTCTCAATGCGATTCCACATCAAATACACACCCTTCCCTTTTGTCTTGATGTGAGCGAGGGCTCGACCAAACCTGCTATGATGTTCTCTTCCCCCGTAAATGTTATTCCTGCTCTCTTCGGATTTCTCCGGCAGTATCAATGTCGCCTCTTCCTGCCGAGAACTAACTCAAAACATGTTTGCCTGTGATCCGCCATACCCGGCCAAACCGTTATTTCTTCATTAAACATAGGGTTCATTTTGGCTGGGAAGAAGATCTTGGAGGTTCCTGGACCGGATCAGGTATCGGTCATCCCCTGAGCGTGGAGTAGGCTCTACGGGTCGCCAGGAGGTGGAAATTCCTGAGAGGAAAATAACGTGTCCATGTGAATGTCAGTCAAGTGTGTCAGCATGTTTTTAGTAAGTCTTGACATACTAAACAATGATTAAAGGCCTGTGAACAATTATGGTTAAAAATGAATGAGACATCTATTATACTCTAAAGACTTATAATTTGAATTAGACAGAGGGGGAAAAAGCCAACATTTGGTGTATGTTTACCAAACTGGCCCTGAAGTAAAACCATGGTAACACATTACACATATCCATTGTAATTACTGCCATACTTTAAAAGAACTTTCCATCTTTTACAAAAAGGTAAACTAAGTGAACAAAAAGACAGGAAGGAAACGTGGAAAGTCATGTTGTCATGTCACAGCAGGAAAAGCACAAGTGTAAATAATGAAATGAATGATGTGCACAGCAAAAAAGCCTTGGTGTCCAATCAACTCGGAAAGAGTTTAAATTGTCCCCACACTAGTCAGTATTGGTGTAAAAAGTTGGATGTTTTCAACACTTTGATAGTTTCATTCCACAACCCCAGACAGCGTGTTTTGTCACTACATGGCCATGTTTATTGTCACATTATTATTATTATTATTATTATTATTATAATTAAACACTCATAGTAACATTTTACAAGGCCTGGCAATGGACCTCATGCAGGAACCACTCGTACTATCGGATTTGTTCCTGAGAGGCGCATGCGAGTGATTTAGAAGAATTTATGAAATGTATTCATTGGTCCGTGTTCAGTGAGTTTTAGGGCCCTAGCGTGCCCAACGCGAGTGTCTTTGATAGTTTAAGACCGATTGCAGGCAATTTCCCGTCCAGCGCCCGCGTCGTTTAAATAGCAAATGCACCTGCGCCCATCTTTGCGCCCAGGGGCGTGCTGGTCTTACAGGGAGGTGTGTTCAGGTGCATTCTTGGCGTATTGCTATCTTAAAGGCAGCGGGAAGTGACCACGCCATTGACCAACAAAAACCTGGTCTAAAGTCAATAACGCAGCATTTCATTGTTATTTTAACAGCAAATTAGTAAAATGCACCTAGGCTCGTGCACAGCGCGCACACACTATGCTTGTTACACACACACACACACACAGGGAAGCGCAGCAGCACACAAACATACAAATAAAAACGTTACGGTTCAAATCCGTCATCATAACAGCAATGCGCCAAGGTCCAAACGCGCCTGGCTTTTATAGACAATGGGAGATGACACTCTGATTGGTTTATTGCATGTTACGCCCAAAACACACCTATGAATTAATGAAGACACTAAGTACAACCCTTGTATCACCATGCGCCCGGCGCACGGACCTGTTTTTTCCGCCATCCAACTAGCAAAAGTGGATTTGGACACACCCTAAACACACCTGCGCCATGCGCTTCACGGCGTGTGCTTAGATTTTGTTAAAATAGGGCCCTTAATGTTTCCCAGTGATGAACTTGGGCCATGTGACTTTTTTTCCAACCCATTTATTTATCAATGAGGGTAGGCTAAATAACTGAAACACCTCTAAGTATAACATTATACAGCACCACACACTAAATCCTTCAAAATGATGCTATGAAGTTGAATCAATACCTCTTTAAAACTACTTCACCATTAACAACTCATAATCACTTACTGAGCACAACAGGTAAGTCAATTAAAGTAAATAACTGTTAGTGAACCGTGCCTCCTCATCACTTCTTCTAACAGATATACCAACGTTACGAAACACCAAGTGATGATGAGCTTAAATCACATCAGGTGTTAATGTAGATGAGGAGGATTCTAATGAGGCGATGATTATGATGACAATGGCAGTCATGACTCAGCAGTATTAGAGTAGGGATGAGGAGAGCGGAACTGTGAAACGAAATTAGAGGGGAGAGATAGAAGTGCATGGCGGAGCAATAGGAAAAGTGAAAGTGCTTCATTTACATATTTAATAGGATGTAATCCTCTTTAACAGGAAGCATTGCTGGCTCGATATTGTCTCCTTTGTGATGTATTTTAATTAAATGTCCTGCCTTGAACCCCCAAAGGTAGAGGTCTAAGAGGTTTTTCTGGAGGAGATATGCAAATAGTGGGTTTAAATCAGAGAACATGGGACAGCTGACGTTTTACTTAAAAGAGCTCCTATTATGCTCCTTTTCCGCATCATATTTATACTCTTGGGGTCGACTAAGAATACGTTTACATGCTTTGATATTTAGACTTATAATAAAGGAAGGACAATCACAGAAGGGTTAACGTTCAGTCAAGCTTTGGAAACATTTCAATTTCTTTTTCAAATGCTAAAAATTTTTAATACCCCAAATTCAATGAAAGTAGAGATCCAATCTTCTGTTGTACTTGTGAAGCGCGTTGTGTGGAATCATCCGCCCATGTTATTTTTGGCTAATCAAAATGAGGTTGTTAAAAAGAAACCCATATTTCTGATATAGAAGTTTAGAAAACGGGTAAAATTTGACCCGAAGACAACACAAGGGTTAACACCTGAAAAATAGCCTATGTGTTGCATTCATGTATTGTCATGTAGGCTAAATAACCCCAGCACTGAAAGCGAAGAAGCCAAATATAGACAGTAGGTCCATCTTTTTTTATCCTATATTTTTACACTATATTTTCGTTAAAAATAACTTTAAGCACCATGTTGGCCGTACCCAAACTCAACCAGCATTTGTAAATATTTGTAACCTTTTTAGGGACACAAAGCACCATTATATATATATATATAAAAAACACTAAAACAATATGCAAAACTGCAGAAAATAAAAGTTGTAGAACAGTGACATAAGGACTGACAGAGGTGACTTGCTGGTCAGTATACATTTCCAATTTGTTTGTCCTGGATGTCCAATTCTTGTTAACACAATGACGAGCAGCTTTCCACAAATCCATTTACAGGTCTGAACTAAAGGACCACATGTGGAGTTGTTTATCCAACATGCCATCCAATCTCTACTCAGCGACCTCTAGTTCCTACTAATGTTCCTGCTGTGTCAATAAAAAAATAAACTTTCTGCCACTTTCTGACTCTTACTTACTTATAAATACTACTGAAATACTTTTCTAGTATCTGAGCTCTGTGGCTTTCAGCCAATTCCCCATTGTTATCTTTGTAGCTTTCTGTTGGACTCATTACACAGTATGTCTTCCGAGACACAGACATAAAGCGGACTCTGGAAGAAAAAAAAAGTCAATTGTATTTAACACAGTTGACTACTCATTCATGGGTTGTAAATCTGTATATTAAAATATAAATAATCATTATAGCATGCAGCAGGTCAAACTTTTCCCTTTTACAGTGAAATCTACTGAATGGATTGGCACAGTACAACTTTTGAACAAACTTGAATGTTTCTGCCACAATATATCCTATTGACTTTGGTGACATGCCAACCTGTCAACCAGGACAGATGCTTAGCAATGCTAACCATAGCACTGTGTACATTAAAATATGACTTGAAGTTGTTATTGGGTGTTTTCCATGTTTTTGACTTGAACTTTGACTCACTGTGTGTTTTCACTTTGTCAAAGTTAATTGAAAACATGCCTAGAAATGTCTTGTTCAGCATTCTGCCAACAAAGTTAGCTAGGTACCGCTAGCGTTAGCTGGTACCTTAAGGATTAGTTTGCCTATTTCTGTACTGCCCAACATGCAGATGCATGACACCAGTACCCGAAGGTCCGCGTTTACCCACCGTGAATCGCCACTGGATGACTCGCTTCAGAAGGGTGTAAAAATCGCGACTTTACCTCTTTAGTGTTTAGCTTAGCGCAGCCCCATTGCAACATTGACACTGGCTTGGCCACGTCTTCCTCCCCAGCTTCACCCTCTCATTCAAAAATCGTCACATTCGGTTGCAAAAAATCAAGATGACGGCCAAATTGTCAAACTTGAGGCTTCAAAACAGCAGTCAAAAAACCAATGGGTGACGTCACTACTACTATGTCCACAATTTTTCTTTGCAGTCTATGCTGTAGACTGTTAGTCTTTTTTAACTAATATATTGTTTGTATGGTGGCATGACGTAAATATCCTGAATATAATGGTCTTTATGCAAAGATGCCCCTTGACAACAGGTCTTTGCAAGATTCGAAAGCCTATTTAGTTGTTTTTACCCAACAGCAAATAGCACATTCCAGTCTTTTTAAAAACCGAGGCCGAAATGCAAAAACAACCTTCCAGCCTTCCTTCATCTGGGCTAAGGAAGTGCCGGCGCCTTGCCCCTGGTCCTGATTGATTCTCTAATAAGGAATGAACAGCAGCACCTGGTACTTTGTGTAATTGTCATATTTGTCACCCTCAGTAGCGAGCTGAGGCGGTGAGTGCGAGCAGCTTCTGGGATCTAATTGGACAGAGTTATCAGACGGTGAACAGCGGCAGCGAGCAGAGGTGATCCATATCCTGCTCCAAACGAGAAAGAAGAGTCGTTAAGAGAGACAGGGAGACATTAGGAGCGTTACACACATGCATCAATTCACACACATCCTGGTAAACACACACACACACACACACACACACACACACACACACACACACACACACACACACACACACACACACAGTGTATCATTTTGATTTTAGTGCCAATATGTCTGCTCAGATTTATGGCCAAGACTGGTTTACAAATCTGCACATGGATATTCCTTCACACGTGAAATTCACACCAGAAGCAAAACGTCGTTGTAGTGAGCGCTACAAAAGCCTCTTCACCAAGCTTTTCATACATACCGCCAACTGTTCCAGATACAAAAGTACACTAAGCAAAAATTGAAATGTAACACTTTTTTTACTCACATTTATTCATTAAATAAAAGTCAAGGAAAGTCAGATTTCTCTAGGCACTCGCCAAAAGTATTTATTTTATCAGATTTCGCAGGAACATTAGTTTAATCACATAGGTAAATTAAAAAATGAATGATGGCTGATGGTCCTGGTATTGTGCATGTTGGCCCACTGTCACACTGTCACAGCTTACTAATACACTTACTCATTCCAAAATGATCCATATAAGTGTAAGATTTGTGTATTCATGAGCATTTTCTGATCTGTCACCTCCATGGTGAAGGTTAAATCAAGTTTAGTTGATTAAAACTACTTGATTAAACCTGCAATTTGTGCCTTTTTGACTACTTGGGGGCAGCGGAAACAAGTAGTAAACTCAACAGTAACATATCATCGCCTTTTGAGTTGATATGGTAAACTTGTTAGTAAACAGTTGTTTATTTACACATTATGGAGTTATGGAGCAAAATTAGCGTACATTTGTCCAATAGTCACTCTCCTTTTAGCTCTGATTTTGGTCTCCACCGCCTCCTGAGGGAAATATCTGACACTTTAGCTACTAAATGTGTCACTGTGTTCGCCAGCAAGTCTCTAAAGCAGCGATATATGTGTAATATTGAGGTTTTATGTGGCATTTGCTTGTCTGTTTTATGTTGTGTTCTTTTATGTGTTGACCTTGCACTTTGAGCTCCTTGTGCATTTTTTTTTCCAATGTGGGTTACACTGCAAATGGCTAATAAAGTGAATCTGAATCTGATGTTCCACAGAGGGTTCAGGACCCATAGGTGGTCCTCAGGGGGAGCACCAAATTATTGTTTGGTAATTTTTGGAATTTTTTGTTTTGTTTTATTAAAATAAACATTAACATGAATCCAACATATTATTTGTAAAGATAAATTGGCCTATTTGTAATTGTTATTTACATACACACTTTTGAACATTTATGATAGGCTTACTGTCCTCTAGGTAAGGTAGCATCCACAGATACAGTTAAGCTTAAGTATTCACTCTGCCTTTCACATGTACAGTATGTGTTTAACATAAAAACATGATGTATAAATTCATGAATGTCAATAATTATTCAATAATAGCTTAGCCTTGAATGCACCATAGAAGGGTATGTGGAAAGAGTTTAGGCCATCCTACATCTTATTGTAGGCCCAGCTAATATGCAACCTAATTTTATACAATATGTAGTAGGGGTCCTTGCTCCGTCTTTCAGCTTAGGGGTTCTTGGCCTAAAAATCGTTACAGACCCCTGCTCTAAAGGGCTTGTATGCTGTTTGGTGCTGAGCAGGTAGTGTGCAGTGAGTTTTCAAACGCTATGAGAGGAGTGAAAGTGAAGCAAAACAGTTAAGTTATGGGCCGGACAGTAGAAATGTCCCAATGAATCTGTTCAACAAAGGGTTAAAAAGCACACTGAATTGCCATTCCTTGAGGCTTTTCTTTAAACCAGTACCATCTAGTTGAGTCAACAAATACAGCTAATGGTTCATGAAGCTTCATTTGGACATCACAACTAGCAGGTGAGAGTGCGTGTGACACGGACAGTCTGTTGTTGTGTGCTACATGTGCGAAAGGGCCACTTTTCACTTGATTGGTCCAGAGTTCTTATGAGAAAACGTTTAGATGTGCGTAAGATGGTGAACATGGTAAACATTATGCCTGCTTAACATCAGCATGTTAGCATTGTCACTGTGAGCATATTACCATGCTGATATTAGCATTTAGCTTAAAACTATAGTGCGTAGTTTCACAAGGAATTCTAGGTAATGACAACAAAACAGCGCGTCCACATGATACAAGCCTTCCGTGACCGTGCACTGCTTCCCCCCTCCGTCACGCAGTTGCTAGTAGCCAAGGAGGATTAAAAAAACAATTATCTTCACTTGAGTTTCTGTGCGGGAAAGTCACCGGACGGCACAATCTTCCAAACACAGCCATACTGAGAAACACAGAGAGAGTTGTGTGGAGCGGATAGTCTTAATTAGCTTTGTAGCAACTCCTTTGCCAATGGCTTGAATGTAATGAACGTTCATTAATATCAAAAAGTAACGCACTAAAGCTTTAAAGCACGACTGTGCCCAGGTACAGCATTGAAGCCCCCAGGAAGTAAGCCAATTTGACATAGCGGCCAAACAGTGGAATTAAAACTTTCGTGTCCGTCACGTGATGCCATCGGGCCCAAAAAGATTATTTCCCATAGACATAGACGAAAGAGACTTATGTAAATCAGTTGATACATTTTGGGTGCCACATCCCCCACAAAATGATTTGTTTCACTATTAGAATTTATTCCATTTGGTCCGATACCATTTGGAAGATTTTTTTTCTTTTTAAGATTATTTTTTTGTTTTGTTTTTTGATAGGAAGAGGTGAAGACAGGAACGGGGGGAGAGAGAGAGGGATGACATGCAGTAAAGGGCTGCGGGTCGCCCCGCGCTAAACTGAAAGTAGCCAGAACGACTGGCACAGGTCTGCAGCGCGCCTGCTCTATGGGCCTCGTAGTGCGGAAGCATCGCCAATCGTTTGAGTAATTTCATACGAGGAAGTGGATCGTTATCCAGGTTTCATTATACATCCATACTAACATTGTTGTAGACTCTTCGACTTAAGCCCTTTTCAGACATGGAATGTGTAACATTGCTTTCTTCTTTATGTTAAAGTGATGCATTTGTGTCATTCAGTTTGGGCTTTCATTCAGACATGGACGTGACAGCACATACAGAAACAGCTGTGTGCTCTCGCGGTAATTGGCACAGGTGGTGCGCCAGAGAGAGAGAGAGAGAGAGACCGAGCGACATAGATGGAATAACAGCTGGGAGTTCAAATTATTTTCACAAGCTGTATGTAAAACATTTAGCTGCATATTAATTTATTCGCGCTCCAGAAATGCTTCTGAACACACTGTGGGTGTTGATCACCCATTATACTGTAACCTCACATATTGTGAAGATCATACTGTAAGCCTTGTACATGGACTGTAATAAAACGAGAGCTAGAGAATGGCAGGTTGAGTAAAAGGACAGCCTCCTGACAACATGCAAGGGAGAAGGAGGCTACCTTGTTTGAGAACTTGTGATGAAAGAGTTGAACTAATGTGCGTGTGTCTTCTTCAATAATTTATGATCCCCTGCAGCTGTGCAAATACCAGTGTTGAGCAACATTCCTCACTGCAAATGACGGCATGAGTTTCAGTATCATAATGACGGATCAGCGCTGGATAATTCATCTGAGGGCCCTAAAATATGCAATTACTCTGCAGTCGCTCCGGATCCATCTATCACGGCGCTCAGCGATTTGCCTACAATATAAGGCAGCGCTTTTATCAGCACAACGTTAACTGATGGAAAGGTATGGACCCATGCGTTCTGTTTGTTCTTGCTTAGCAAGGCAAAGATCTGATACACAACAGGAAAACCCAACCAGTCGTTTATTCCTACCCTCTGATACGGGACTCAGGAGCGTTTCATAAAATAGCCCTTAACGTTGTGAAACGGTTGCAGTTTGCTTATGTGTAGGCACCAGAACTACTTAGTTAAGTTTAGAAAAAGTTAATTATGCAAAAACTATCTTTGACCATAAAGCCAATCTATGGTGTATCAGTGAAGTGTCTGTACTACACCATAGACTGGATTCTCTACTCACAGAGTGACGGCTGATTCATTATGAACAAGTCCAGCGCGGGTTGAATGCACATCAGCAGGTCATCGGTGTTAGTGTATACTATGTAATGTCTGTACCGACTTGTACCGGTCGCGCAGCCACGATGGTCCGTGTGTTGTCGTAGACACACGCAGCCTCTTTTATGGAAATCCTTGCGTGTTCATGTGACCGACACAAGTCCACAGCGGTCCGCTGCATGTAGCCTATGTATGAGCCCATCTCCACCGCATTCATCTGTGATGGATGCAACGTTGTAATGTCATGTGTCACGTAGCTCTCCGCTCAGAGCGCCGTCTAGCTTAAAACGCTCTCAAAAGTTAGCGTTGGCTGCTTCTCGCTTGCCATGATTGCTCTGCTACCAGCCTCTGTCATGTACCATGTGGAGCTTGTGAGCGCGCAGCTGAGAAGGCAGTGTCACTGTCAAATCTGTCCCTGGGAAAAGTAACGTTGTGCCGAATTGAAAAGGAACTATGTTTCGTTACCAAATTTTCAGTAGTAGCGGGTTACACTACTTTTTACCTGAAAAAGTAGTTATGTTACATTAACGTGTTACATACAACACTGCCAATCCAGGATCTCAACCTGCCTACTTGTGTGGAAATTTGGCACTCTTATATTTAGTCAGCTCACTTCCTGCTATTCTTACATCATACATCCTACGACCACTAGTGGGTGCCGTCACTATAAATGTAAATATAGGTCATAGTTGCTGCTTGAACAAACAGCCTATTGGAGAGTTTTTCCGGGGAGGACAGTCTCGGAAAACCACACTGAGGAAGGAAAATATCACACAAGTTTCCCCCACAGTGAACTGCCAAGTGTTCAGTTTTGACCTCTGACCTGACCAACGAGGAGGAGTGAATGAACATTTTCCAAAACACTATCAATCCATCCTGAAACAAAGAAAAATTGTTCCCCGAAGAAATCTAATGTCCAAGTATCTTAATATCTCATTATTCTGTCAACACAAAGTCTTGGCTCCTGCAATCCTTTGGAAAATGGCCGTGATTTGATTTTTTATTGCTGTATGTCAGGAGTCCAACAGAGGTTTTCAGATGCCAAAAATTCCAGGGCTTTGAAAAAGAAACGATTGCTGCAATAAGCAGAGTTATCAATCACCATGTTTGCCAGAAGAACTGTTTCTTCCTCCCCTCGTCTCCTGGAATTAAGACTGGAGCATGGGATTCAGATGTCTCAGTGCGGGATATGAGGGATGGAAGCAATTGATTAAAGACCTTTAAGTGTAGCTTACTGTATGTGCCATGTGTCCCTTTGGAAGTAAAAAGAAATGTCATGCCTCCATCCCACTGAAAATGATCCATCCATCTTCGTCCGCTTATCCGGTATCGGGTCGCAGGGGCAGCAGCTCCAGCAGGGGACCCCAAATTTCCCTTTCCTGAGCCACATTAACCAGCTCAGACTGGGGGATCCCGAGGCCTTTCCAGGCCAGGTTGGAGATATAATCTCTCCACCTAGTCCTGGGTCTTCCCCGAGGCCTCCTCCCAGCTGGACGTGCCTGGAACACCTCCCTAGGGGTCATCCTTACCAGATTCCCGAACCACCTCATCTGGCTCCTTTTGACGCAAAGGAGCAGCGGCTCTACTCCGAGCTCCTCACGGATGACTGAGCTTCTCACCCTATCTCTAAGGGAGACACCAGCCACACCTGCTGAGGAAACCCATTTCGGCCGCTTGTACCCTGGATCTCGTTCTTTCGGTCATGACCCAGCCTTCATGACCATAGGTGATGAAAATGATACTAACTTTTATTAACCATTAACAGAGGAGAATGGAGACAGTCATGTAACTAACAGAAATCACATTTAATCTTCATATAATGATGATGTTGAAATTCTTTCAGTGTTTTCTTCTCTTAATTTATATTTGAATTAAGGAAAAATATCCTGAAAGCTGCCTCTCTTACTGCTGGTAAAAGTTTTCTAATAATGTTCAAAACAGCAATATCATGACATCCTAGGTCTATACTACCGAAAAGAGGGATTTCTGAAGACTATGGTTAACTCCTTCTCAGATCTCTGCAGGGTCATTCCAGACAGCTAGCTAGTAGGGCTGCACAATTAATCGCAATTTTATCGAAATTGCAATTTTATCGAAATCGCAATTTTATCGAAATCGCAATATGAAGTAGTGCAATATCCAAATTGCAGGGGGGGCGCAATATTTGTTAAAGGCAAAATATGTGTCAAACCATTCTAAAATAAAGTATTGTGGTGCTGCAGAGAAGTCCCGGCCTACAAATTGTATCCTACAGACTAAACAAAAAAATCTTTGTTTGGTACAGATTAGAGGTCTGATCGGACCAAATTTTTCCGTCCAAACCCGGCCCGCGTCCAACAGACCAGTGATCGAACCCGGCCCGAGCCCGACAGGCATTAAGAAATTTGTGTCCGAGCCCGACCCCGACACAGTTAAAATTATTTTTTTTTTCTCATACTAAGGGACTGTTCATTATTTAATTAAGGGGCCACCAGAGGAGTTTTGTGGCCTCTAACCTAAAAAGACTTGGAGTTTTGTGGCCTCTAACCTAAAAAGACTTGACCCTCCCCTTGTCAATTATAATTTTCCTATTACCCTCAAATGACTTGAAAAAGAAGCATGACCCTCTCCTTGCATGCAAGTTTGCAATTAACAGAAAGTACAGATGCCATTTGATTTTTACAACCATGATGTACAGGAGTTAACCTCTGCATTCTCATCTTACACATCCCACTCCTCTGTTATGGTGTGGTGGCCATTTCAGTAGATTTACTCACTAACATTGTTGTGGAACGACAATAAGCATGGGAACTAAATGCACACTTCATGCATTACTGCATTACTTCAAATACTAAGTTACTCCTCTAGTAGTCACATGAAATAAAACAAAACATTGAGACCATTCAGCAAAGGACACTGGGAAATAACAATTCAACACTGGTTGCTATGGACTTGTCACTAGGCTTCCTCATTGTATATTTTAGCACATAGGTAAAGCTGCTGAAGCTGAACATTATATTCCAAAACACATGTTTTTATTTTTAAAGCAGATTTTAAATTACATTGTAACAATTTAACAATTCGCCCTTATGAAATCCAGTTGCAGCACAGTTTTTTGAACGCAATAGACAGACGCTTAAATTCAACTAAAATGTGACGGTGAACAATCAGTGTTAGACCTACAGTCTGTTGAGATGCCTCTCCAAACTCACCATAAAATATTAAGACACGTTAAGAAAAAAGATCCGTATTTTGCCGTAATCCAATGACACGAAAAAAGTAATTCACAGCGATCAGTAGATCCACAAACAGAGTCACGGTGTATCCAGCAAGGCCGATACGAGCGTCACGTTCACCAGCCAGCTCCAAACAGGTGAACGAGGCCTCTCCACTTCACCGTTTAAACAAAGTGGAATAAACGTATAAAAGTCCAAATCTACACAAAACCTGCAATCAATTAGTAAGCTGACATCACATTTATATACATGGCATTTAGAAAATCTTTATTGCAAGGTTGGCACAGCAAGATGTCCAGACATAGTGCAACAGTAACTTTTGTTTTTTGCGTCCTGCGGTAATATTTTTTTTACTAAAGCAGTATATGAAATCTGATGCATTACCTACCACCATTTAGTCGTTTTGTGTTATTTAAGATATTTATAAAATATCTGGTCGTAATTATTCCACAAATTTTTTTAAACAATGCAATTACCCTTTTGAGCCACCAGGGGGGCAGTGCTCCTCCTGCCCCCCCAGCAAACTCCGCGTATGCTATCAGACATCTGCTAGGGGGCAGAGACTGAGAGCTACTAATTTTGCTCTTTTCATGAATAAAAAAGTTGGGTGACTCCCCCGCCCAGATTAAAAAATATTGGATGACCCTCCCCTCAGCATAAAATAAAAAGACATGACCCTCCCCTGTTTTCCTCCGGTGGTCCATTCCATAAATACCAAACGGTCCCTAATGACACATAGAGCTTTCCACACAAACAAACGTACATGTACGTTTGTTTGTGTGGAAAGCTTTTATTAAGCAGCTATAGGAAGGCATTCATCAACAGATGAGCGCATCAGCACACGGGGCAACAAGTGCATGTTAATAAGCTGTTTAATTTAAAATGTTAAATGTGTTAACCTTTCCTGATTGCTTCATTTCCGACCGTGATCAGAAAACCATGGGAGACTAATTACCTCCAGGGCCGACGTTATATAACGTTAGGGTTATATCCCGTTTCTGGTGAGCAAATGAATGAACTTGGCTTTCAGTCTGGGGTTTATCTTGGACACCGCACACACTGTGTGGACTACAAAACTTAAACTTATTCCACCAACTCTGCTCCGGTCACATCTACACGTCTGCTTCCTCTTTCTCTCTCTTCTGCCCATTTTACACACACGCTGAGCTCTCTTAAAAAGGAGCCGCGGCACCATTTTACAACAAATGCCTTATCGCGCTGATGTGACCGAGCCCAACCAGAACCCGACCATAATTTCTAAATATCTGTCCGAACCTTCGGGTATCTATGCCTTAGTACAGATCCTCGCAAAAAAGTCACACTTTATACGTTTCAATGAAAATGAGAATAATGATACAAAAATTATCATTCTCTCCAATATCGTGAATCATATCGCAATCGCAATATCAGTGCAAATAATAGCAATTAAATATTTTCCTAATATCGTGCAGCCCTACTATCCAATCTCTCGACTGTTGTAGAAAAAAGTGGCTGATCTTTAATGCAATATCTACATTGCCAATTATCAACAACCATTCATCCAATGTTCCAAAGGCACCTTCTGTTTATTAATCTGATATCATTTTAAAAGGCTAACTGAGAAAACATTGGAAAACCCTTTTGCAATTATGTAAGCACATAATGTAATCTGAAAACTGCTGCCCTGGTTAAAAAAACAATGCAACTGATCTCAGCTGGTATTCTGTCTGTAATGGAGTGGAATGGACATTTCTAAGTGACCCCAAACTTTTGAACGGTAGTGTATATTATATTATATAAATAAAGCTTTACTTTCTTACTTATGTACTTACTTGCTTACATAGACACCATATTGTATACTATAAAATACAAAGATGCAAAGTATAAACCAGTCTAATCAGGGGATGACATGAAAAAAGGCCAGTTGAGTGAAAAACACTGAAACAAATAGTCATGAGGCTTTAACCTTTCAATCATCACAGACACATGAAATCAGATCTGGGTTTTTTTCTCCATCCATCAGAGAGAGAGTGTGTGTGTGTGTGTGTGTGTGTGTGTGTGTGTGTGTGTGTGTGTGTGTGTGTGTGTGTGTGTGTGTGTGTGTGTGTGTGTATGTGTGTGTGTGTGTGTGTTTTGCTCTGACCTCGGTAGCGTCTCAGTAGTGCTGTAGGACAATACAACAGCTCATCAGCAAACACATCAGAGTTTATTTACTCCTAACCCACTCAGCGGCGTCTTCATACAGCAGATGAAGCCTGCTCCTTTGATATCACATTACCACATTATTCTCCGGTAATATCTTGGCCAGCATTATGACTGTTATTATGACTGCCATTCAAGCCAGGCTTTTAACATAATTGAGTCATAAGAAATTAGCATAAAGGCTAATTTGTTTGATTATGCGTGCATTTGTGAAATTATGGAGCTAAATGATGATGCCTATGTGGCAGGTTAAAAATGAGCTGTGGGGAAATTGTTTAAGGAGCTCAACAGAAGTGCAGAGATGCGGCCGCTGTTCGTAATGTGTCCGTCATGCCATGCACATCACCGCCGCTCTGTTACAACCTCGTAAATCCAATCTTTAACTTTCATGGTTTAATATCAGCTGACGTATCGCACGCTCATCTTTAAATCCAGCTGCTGGGCAGATGGAAGCACGTCAAAGGTCATCAACAGAAAATATGAAGACAAACACACACGTACTAACTAACTACCTCATCACATTATTCTATGACATATACTATGATTTATCATACTATACACTGAAAAAAAATAGTGGATGTAAATGAAGCATAATTAAACAACATTAAACAACAAAATACAAATAAATAACATATTTAGGAGCTACAGAGGTGATATAATTCAGGTGTATAAGGTTGTACAGGAAATATGATGTAACAGTTGAGCCTATCTTTCAGTTTTGGAGCAATAGGTATGAGACACGAGGGAATTCTTTAACTTTACCCTAGAACATGCCTGTCTGAAAAGAGAAAGAATTTTTTTTTAATTGTGCGGTAAAATCATGGAACAAGCTTCCAGAGGAAGTTGTGCGTTCCCCTTTAATTAATTCTTTTAAGAATAGGTTGGCTGCATTTTGCCTGTCAGAAGGTATAATGTATAATTATAAAGCCTTTCAGTAATTTATGTAACTTATTTATGAATTGTTAGAACATTTCAATCATGAAATCAATGTGTTTTATGAAAAGAACATGTTAAAATGTGAATATGTATATTTGTTTTGTGTTGCTTGAGTCTGGAATAGAGGATTCTATATCCTATATATATTATTTCAATGAATTTCAATAAAAATCAATTATTCAAATACACAGTTCAGCCTAGATTTAGTTGGGGTACAAACAAGGAGTCTAAAATTATGTCTGAACTCGTAGTTAAAGCCCGACCGAATGTGACACGGGTTTCACACGTCGTCCGTCACGTTCCCTTTTAGCTTTTAGTTGATCTTCGTTTAATTTCCTTCTTTCCTGTGATGGCCCTGTCCCAGTATCAGCCATAACTACAGCAAGATAACTTCTAAAATAACATTAAAATACCTATATAAAGAAATCTCCTGCTACCCTTTTCCTGGTTGGATACAATAACAGGCTTTTCTGGTGATACACCGAAATCTGCGACCGCTTCGAAAAAAACTTTATTAAACTAACATTACACAGTTTCAGAAACATTTAACAGTGACATATAGTCACTTTAGGATAGAAAATGATCTTCCTTGATCAATCATTGGCAAAATGTGGCTGAAATGTTAAAGTTGATTAGATGTCACCACTGCAGATAGTAGTTCACATCTTACTTTGACCATTCAACAGCGCCGACACAGAATCAGGGTTATTAAAGGAATATATTTCAAAATGAAATACCCTCATTAGAATGCTGCTGGAACAACCGTCATCAGATATAGTAGTATGTTATACTTTATAACATCAGTTTTCTATGACACATCACTATACACCGATTTATCGTACTACGCACAGAAAAAAAATCTGAGTGGATGTAAATGTAGTTTAGACTTAGAGCACCGCTTCCTCCTCAGCTCCTTGGCCGGCTCGCTCCTCCTTGCCGTCGACTTTTTCCGACATTTTTGTTGCAATATTCAATTTATATGACATTACACCTAACTTTGAGTTTAAAAAAAAATGAATTATTTATTAAGATCAGAGGATGTTGAGTGGATCACATACTGGGTTATGTCAAAGTTAAGTCAGGATACTGTTTTGAAACCATGTGTCAAATGCTAGAAAATTGAATAAAACACCCCAAATTGAGTGGAAGTAGTCATTCATTTTACCTTCGAAAAAGTACATCCATGCATCCATGTTATTTTTGGGCAATTCAGTTCAAAGAAAGGATAACATGAGGGTTGTGTATTATAGAGGAGACACACCAGCCCGACAATCGGCCGTCGGACCGTCTGGCGAGGTCGGTGACTCGAGTCTGTTCGGTGTGTCCCGTGCCGTCATCCGTCCGAGGAGCCGACCCAACATGTTCAGTCGGAGACAGGGCAGTCGGGACTCACCCGGAAATGGGGAGCGGATGAGCCTCTCAAAATCTGACGAAAATCTTTTAAACTGACCTTTGTTGATCTGAAATGAAGACAGATTCAGAAACTGCATGGCCTATTTCTGGCTTAAAATGTTTTCAGAAACACGTTTCGGTGAACTATTTTAGTACAATATGAGATCGTATTCTTAACGAGCCGCCATGACAGTCTGGCTGTGAATTTCCGGAGAAAAAAGAACCACGTGACTCGTTCGTCCAATCAGCTGCTGGTTTTCATTTTCTGGGAAACAATCAGACTGTTAATGGAAACAATACAGAGCAGCGCCGCCTGCTGCTATGGAGACGTATTACGTTTCAAGCGTATGCTTAAGTCGGCGTCTCTTCGGTGTGTTCTGAGGCACTTTTTGGACCTCGGGGACCTGACTGATCGCCAACTGCCTTTTCTGCCGACGGTCGGCCGTCTGGTTGGCGTGTCAGGGCCTTAAGACGCTGTTAACGCAGTTTCACCCTGTGTTGGCAGTAGGACGGTTAGCTCACCTGCCCATGACTTAGGGACCATCAATACAATACTATTTAAATAAAAGAAAAAAAATTATATATATATATATATATATTACACACACACACACACACACATACATATACACACACACACACACACACACACACTAATATGGTCGCATGTAGCACACCTATTTTGATTGGGCTTCTTTGCTGGAGCACTCACCATTCTCTCAACGTTTACAGTGCCCCCATTTTCTGACCAAAGACATAAACAGATTAAAAACCTTTTCCAGTAAAGTGTTTCCATTCAGAGATAGAAGTGATGACATTCCTTCACAACTTTGTCTCCATTAATAACAGATTTGTACTGTTGTTATTGAGGAGCGCTTGGCTGAGAACATGCTCTCTGGTGTCACTGCAGGACCGTACGAGTATATAGCTCACTGGACCATGGCCGATTTATTTATTGCTTTGGAAAACCATGGAAACGTGTCATTTCAGTTCAGTCCCTGAAGATGTAAAAAAAAAAAAAAAAAAAAAACTACTAGTTGTAGTACAGCTTATCAAATCCATCCATGTGTTTTATTACAGCTTTGATTCAATTCAATGGATACATTTATGAGAAATCATTGGATGGATGGATAACATATTTGCTGTCTCTCCTTTACCCCTACCTAGTCCACGTCTTCTATTCCAAGCAGACATAGCTGTGTGTTGATGTTCTATGGGTTTTTCTAACAAACCTAATTAACATCCGAGCTGCAGGGCAACAAAGTAATGAAACATATTACAACATTACAGCAGTATGAGATGGGAAATGAGGGTTGAGCTGCTGAGCTATGTTTAGCTGTAACAGGATTCTTGACCTCAAGGGAGAATTTCAGAAAGTCTGTTTAGTTTTGGCAGTGGGTTGGTAGTTAGAGTTGTCCATGTTGAAGTGTTTTGGTGCTTCTCTATAAAAAATACATATTTTTCTGATATGGGTGACACTGTGACGACCCCTGCTGTGTGTGGATTTTTTTTTTTTACTTTGGCAGGAAATACAGTTTTACTGTTTTGCAATAATAATAAAAAAAAAAAAACAGCCATGATGCCTAATCATATCCAAAATGTTTGACCTTGACCCCCCCCCCCCCCCAAAGTAAGTTTTAACTCTTTTTGAAATTGAATAAGGCTGCAACTGCTGGAACTAACGAATATTTTCATTGTTGATACATCTGTCGATTATTTTCTCATTTGATCATTTTGTCTATGGTATAATGGCAGAAAATGGTGAAAAATGTCAATGTTTTCCCAAAGCTCAAATACCGGTTAATGGATTGATGAAATAGTTGAAAACTAATAGATTACCCCTGGCAGCTCTAATATATTTATTTATTTAGTTATTTAACAGATTTCCATCACACACGTGGTTTGCTGATGACAAACTAATTAAAAATGACAATTTCTCTTTCAGTTTGTCCCGTTGAAACTACATAAAAGAATCACTTGCATGCCAACATTTAAATGAGAATGTATTTTACATCTTAAAATGTGCAATTTAAATTAGCCAACTGTGTACACTGTTCTGGGGCTGAATTGCATGTTTTGGGTACTTCAGCGCCAATAAAGGGAAATGTAAATGGTACCATACAATAATATTTTCAGACATTGACTCAAGTACTGTACTTAAGTACAAATTTGAGACTTGTACTTTACTTGAGTCTTTTCTTTTCGTGCCACTTTCTACTTCTACTCCGCTATATTTGTCACGATTTGTTAGTGCAAGAACCCAAAAGCAGACCAGGAGAAGATAAGTAGGAAATACAAGGTGAGTATTTATTTGGAATTTGAATGTGGAAAACGATTTGGTTCAGTTGGTTGGCAGGTAGTGAGGCTGGAAGGCTGCAGGATTTGTGATGATCCAAATGTGCTGCAGTGAAGTTAACAGCCAGGCAGGTGTGAGTGACAATCCAGGTGAGTAACTGCAGACAGAGGAACAGGCGGCAGATTAGCGACAGGGCAACAGGACATCAGGCAAAAACAGCAAAAGACTTTTTAAAAAAAAAAAAAAAAAAACTAGCGGCTTGATACGAGAGCTAAACATACTGGGTACGCTAACGCTCCGGCAGGGAATGAATGTCTGGTCACGGCTTAAATGATGCAGAGGATGATAATCAGGACCAGGTGTGTAGATTGCAGCAGGTGTGAGTGGTTGGAGAATCAGCCGGGATGTGTTCAGGAAAACTCAGGAAAAACAAACTTCAGGATTTTAGAGCAAAAACAAAACATTGGCAAAACAGGCTCAAGATGCTAGGTTCATGACACCATTTCAGAGAGAACCATTGTACTTTTTACTCCGCTACATTCATCTGACAGCTTTAGTTACTTTACAAATTAGGTTTTTAGTACACAAAACACATGCAGTTTACTACTCAATACATCAGCCTACAAGTCCAGCTGAAATGATTAGACCATTAAACACTTAGTTTATTGACAGAACTGTTTGGATCGCTTCCAGTTTCAAATTTTTTTGGGGATTTTTCTGCATTTTGTACTTTTAAATTGTAATACTTTAAAAAGGTCCAATGTGTGGGAATTTCTCCCATCTAGCGTTGAGATCATATATCGCAATCAAGTCTCTCGCGCCACGCAGTTCAAAGTACGTATTACAGCTACGGTAGCCTTCACGCTTTAAAAAGCCGGTCTCTTGTTCTTTTCAATATCCTTTTTCTTTTTCTGGATGAAGAAGAAGACTCTTGTTCCTGAAATTTGGATTTTGAATACGTGTGGTCCTCCATGTTTCCTTCTTCAAACTTGCCGGGGCCGGGAAGCTACGATACCCATTATCAGCATTAGCAGCACCTGGGAGTTTATCACGTGACAGCGAAAATGCGAAAGGCGGAGCAGTATGTCCTGTATGTCCCTTACCGGCTAACGTATTTCAAGATGGCGCATGAATATGGAGCGTCTACCCCAGTTCATGCAAATGCAAATGTAAAATTCCAAGGAAATTCTAAAAGGAATACTTGGAATTGATGGTGGTGGTAAATATTCATGAAAAAGGACACGTTTGTGAACGGGCAACACAGATTTTGATAATGAACAGCTAAACACATTACACACTGGACCTTTAAGTGCTTTTTCCTGGTGATACATACTTTTACTTAAGTAACATTTTCAATGCAGGACTTTTACTTGTAACAGTATTTTGTACAGTGTGGTATTGGTAATTTACTTAAGTAAGGGATCTGAATACTTCTTCCACCGCTGGATATCTTACACGATAGTGTGTTTCCAACATTTACTGGCCTGCACAGAGCCCTGGCCTCAACCCTATCCAACACCTTTGGAATGAACTGGAACGCGACCATCCCATAACAGTGGAGATAGTTAAAGCAGCAGATTAATGCACATGGTTTTATACTATAAAATCTGTCCACATACTTTTGGCCACAAAGTGGAAATGGATTCTAAAGGTTACACAAAAGCAAGCACAAACTTCTTCTTTTGCAGAGAGTTTAGCTGTGTTCAAGCACCGCCATCTCTCCCCTGAGTGTGCTTCTTCTCACTTGCTGCAGAGGGCTTTGTGTCCTGCAACACACTGATACTCTGAGTCAGTGAAGCGCACAAATCCAATTTGCTGTGTGGGAGCATTAGAGTATTAGACTCCTGTGTTAATTTCTTCCTGAAATGACTTCCAGTCTGTTCCGTGTTGGCCCTGGCACAGACAGAGAAAGGGGGTTAAAAGAGGAAGGCGAAGGGAAAAAATGGAGATGGAGACAGAATCAGAAGAAACAACAGAGATAAAAAGAATGTGTTAGCTCACCGGTTCTCAAACTATGGTACAGCTACCACTGGTGGTACGCAAGCTCCCTCTAGTGGTATGCGGATGGAATCTCTGATATATAGTATACCGTTTGTCATTAAAACAGGAACTATTAGGAAGAGAATATTTTGAGCAGCCCTTTTGAAACTAAAGTGGACGAGCGCCAGTGCTAGTTGCTACTAGGGACGGTTTACAACCGAGACGCCCCAACTCAGAGTAGTTTCCTGTATCTGTGTCACGTGGGCTCCGCCACGGCCACGCCTCTTTAGTAGATTAGCGGCAGGTCCTGAGTGTATTGATTCCAACGAGAGAAGTACACGTGAACACAGATTATGAGCGATCCCTTCACCCCATAGTCACAAAAATAAATATTGGACCCATTTTTCACAAGCCACATATCTCCAGAACATTCTGACACTAAAATGGAATTTTTCAGACAGACACATCAGGAGATTGTTTGAGACCCGTTTCTGTCTCAGGACCGAAAGCTCGCGAGCTCTAGCAACACAGAAGCTAACGTCAGCTAACGTTCCTGAACGCCCTTGCAAAACTAATCTCCGTGGTGCTAAATGTGTCTTTTAGCACTGTAAATATCTAACGTTAGCAAGAGAACATATTAATAAATAATTCAAATATAACTTTTCATTCATCCACATGATGTTCACTACACATTCAAACGAGGCCACGCCCCTTTAGGAGACAAAAAGTGTGTACAGTTTCTCACCATTGGCGCTGCTTGAAATGTGCTCTCTTTAGTGTTGAGGATCTTAGTTGCTACTTAAGCAGCAGCGGTGAAGTCTCCGCAGCACCTGCGAGTTACCTTGAAGTGACTGTATGTAACTTTTAAATGTTTTTGAACTTTGTAATGTTCCATCTTATGATCATAAATGACCTGTAACAGCAAAAGAGACTAAGGGTGAAAAGTACACTATTTTCAAATAGTTTTTAGTAAAGCCTCTGCCCAGGTCCGATTTTCCCACAAAGTCACAAAATGATTTAGGGCAGGTAGCTAGACGGCGCTACAGAGCACACATTCGCGTCACAGATTTCTTTGTAACCCTGGCAAAGCCTGTGTTAGTGAGTGTGTAGGTAAAAAGGTAGCAGGAGATTTCTTTATATAGGCCTAATTGTATTTTAATGTTATTTTAGTTATCTGCTATAAACAAACCGGGAACTATATTCTCAGACAGGCTTGCTGCAAAGCAAATCATTCCGCCCAAGTACTATATTCTTCCGCCTGAGAATATAGTTCCCAGTTTGTTTACGGTTAGAAGATGGCTGCGTCTAATGTTACGTTGTTTTTTTGTACACGCTATGACTCTAAAAATCACAACATGTAAACAGGAACATGTTGGCGTTATTTTGTCACTCAATCGGAGCAGTATCTTGTTGGAACCAGTTACCTGCAGATTCTGTGCTAGGCTAGGCTACCGGTAGAACCGCCAGACACTGCTACAACACGCACGGACACGAGGAGGGTATGTATCGACTTGTCTTACTCTGGGGGTTACGGTGAATAAGCTAAAGTCCCAATAAGTCGGCGTGTTCCTTTAACGTGGGTGGTACTTAGAAAGCCTAATATTTTCTGAAGTGGTACGTGGTGTAACAAGTTTGAGAACCACTGTGTTAGCTGAAAGCCCACCGAATTGCCATTGATTAAACCTTTTTCATTGATTTAAGAGTATCAACTAATGGTTCGTCAAGCTTCATTTGGAAATACACTACATGTATATCATTCAAGTCAGCAGCACATTATGATGTCATTTTTACTGCATTTTAATATTTGTAAATCAAATCTTTTCTTTTTTGAAAAACACAGAGGAGGTTGCTTAGTGTTTTTTCAGCCCCAACTAGTGAGTGCAGGTCTCTGTATACGGCCCCAACACCTCCACCAAATAGAAGGTAGAGCAGCCTGTAGCCTGGAGGCAAAAAAAGTCCACAAAGCACTTACTGCTGCCTATAAAACTTACTAATGTAAGCACATGGTAACAGTAGAAGGTCACTCCGAAGACCGTATTACCATTTTCATCCACTTTTTTGGCAGCTGAACAGTAAGTGTATTTCCATCCACCCGTTTTGATGTACATTTACAATTTGCGCTTGAAAACCCCGAAATGGAAATTTGAAAAGTTGAAATATTGCAACAACAAAAAAGTTTTCGCTTGGGTGATGATGAAAAATTGCAGTATAAGCAAAATGCCACAAAGTGCAATGGAAACAGTCTCATCTAAATGCGCCATCTAAGTCTAAATCTCATGATTTACATGAAGCATGTGACCTAAACATCCACAGAAGCTTCTACTGGAGAGAGAGAGAAATCAGTGGAGCGATGAGACTGTAACCTTCCTCGGATTAAGCCATGAAACAAACTGAACTTGCATTACATTTCCCACATGGTTTTCATCGGTTTGGCGTTTAATGACGTCATGTTGTGTCTTCCACAATGGTTTAAAGGCAAAATGCCACTGGAGAATTGGGGCCACCAACTGTTTATCATGATGTGCCCCCTCCCAACTCCTAGCATTTGTTGCATGTAGCGGGGAATAGAGGACCCAAATGCAGTGAGAGACTGGCAAGCAGGAGATGGTGTGGGATTCAGGATTTAATTAAACAAAAACAGCAAACCAGAGGCAGGAAAAAACAGAGGGCAGAACGCAGAGGGATACACATGCAGGCACAACACAAGACGAACTGACAAGAGACAAAGGGAACACGGGGGTTAAATACAAGAGGTAATGAACAAACGAGGGACAGGTGATACAAAGGTAAAACACATCAGGGCGGGGCAGGACAATCAACAAAGGTGGGAAAACAAAGTAAAACTAGACATGACGAGACAGAAAACAGACTATCAAAATAAAACAGGAAGCTGGGAAAAACAGGCAGGAAACATGACATAACTTAAACACAGAAACTTGACGCAACACAACAGGGAACACAGGAATTAACCAAAAATGCACAATACACAGAACACGGTCAAGACCGGGGACACACAATAGACAAGGAGATAACTAAACAGAAATATACAGAATAAATATACAAACACAGGGAACATGCAGAAATAATAATACAGGCAACCGAAATAAACAAAACCAGGCAACAGAAATGGAACAAAATACAAGACCAAAATACCAAAACCATAACAGCATTCCTACTATTGATAGTAGAGCTGTGCAATTAATGATGATGACCACATGGAGTGGTTGTTTAGATTTAATATAAAGAAGTTGGTGACTTTTGTGGTATGGCAAAAAAAAAAAAAAGGCGTATTTGTTTAATCTATGTTGCTATTTTAGTATCTGGTCCTTTGTTATAAATAAAGGTGTCTTGTAAGCCCATTTGGGCTGGGCATATTTTTGTATGCTTGACAATAATAAATTATTCATTCATTCATTCATATTTTGCACAACACATTTTGTAAGTAAACTCTTATTTTGTCTTGTGTTATTATGAAAAAAAGTTCAAACGGTAACAGAATGAACCGAAATTTCACAGTTCACCGTGTTTTCGCTGGTGATTTGTTCAACTGTTCCACTGTTGTTGTTTTTTAAAGTTTAATAAATGCAACATCTTTCCAAAAGTTAATGTATTAAGTAATCGTGACTTCAATATTGACCAAAATAATGGTGATTATGATTTTTTTCCGTAATGGAGCAGCCCTAATTGGTATAACAGCAATGGATGGAAAGCAGCCCTTCCCATACTGTGACGAGCGCTGCTGTGTTAATGGGATTCACCTGTGCTCGTTAGTGTCATCTGGAACACCTGAGCGTTCCCAGGTTATTGCGTTGACTCCGGGTCACATTGGCCCGTTTTAAATTTTTGTTTTATATCAGAAAATATTGGACGTAGAAATAAGCGCTGAAAATTCGTAGAAGAAAAATTTTAAAATTTAAAATGTTGGAAAAAGCAAAAACAAATTGTGAAAAAAGGCGTCACAAATGTCAGAAAAAAAGTGTTTTTTTCAAGGTTGAAACGAAGACAACACAAGGGTTAAGCCTGGCTGCATTGTTACTCTGCTCTCTCTCTCTCTCTCTCTCTCTCTCTCTCTCTCTCTCTGCCAGCTCTATCTGTTGCTCCGTTGGTTTGGTTATATTGTTGTAGGATATCTTTATTCGTTGTTTGCACTTCACACTCACCAACAGTGGCGCCGGCAGCTGTAATCCTGTACGCACATAAAAAAAATATTCTGTGAGACATGTAAATCATCTAATGATAACAATGCCAACAGATTATCACTCCCATCGCGTAAAATACAAACGTTTGGTCATGTGCTTTTGGCGTAGTTATTGCCGATAAAAGTCTCCTTTAGTGTCATATCTAAACGCGCTTGGTCGGGACTACTGGCGTCACTTTTGACGCAGTTAGGTTAAGGAAAAGGTCGTGGGTGGGCTTACGTTTCCATGAAACGCAGCAAGAATGGGACGGTTGGGTTTAGGAATAGAAGAATGGGGCGGTTGGGTTTAGGAATAGAAGAATGGGGCGGTTGGGTTTAGGAAACGTGACACACGGGACACGATCCCCGATTCCTAGTCTCTTGGGTGAAAGTCCTGTGTTGTTTGACCCATCCACCGCCCCAACCAACCTCCCTATGCAGATTTTCGGCCTTTCACACTACTCACTACCATAGTCGCTCTTCGTGCTATGTCATCTTCAAACACCGTGTAGCTGCTGCTCTCCCTGGTGCGTTCTACAAACACGCTGAAGGGCGCTTTTTTCATCGCTTCAGACGCTGACAGCCATTGCCCAAACATCTGTATTTTATGATTTCGGAGTGAGAACGGGTTGGCAATGCGCACAGCAGCAGCAGACGACAGCAGCAGCTCTAATGTGCTCTCTGCTCTCTTCACAGTACTAATTTTCCAATAAATTATACATTATTTCACCAACAACCTCATCCACTATTAATCAGAATGTTCATTTTTGTGACTCGATCCGTAAATAGATGGTTGCTGGATGCTGAGTATCGCTGAACCCACGGACAAAGCTATAGCGTGTTGTTTGAATCATGTGTGGCAACATGGACATGAATATTGCTTATCCCGTTTTTGATCATATTCGGGATGTTTAGATGGCACACAGAGAAATAATGTTATTTAGATCTCCGTACAGGCTCGCCGACAGCTATTTTCTCTCTCTCTTTCTCTCTCTCTCTCTCTCTCTCTCTCTCTCTCTCTCTCTCTCTCTCTCTCTCTCTCTCTCTCTCTCAAAACGCTTCAGTAAAATATTTTCATGATCTGGTCATCATGGTATGATAAAAGTACGCTAGGAGCACACTCATACTGAAATATTATAAGAACAGTTGATTTCTTGCGCAATAAACCGCTGGGGGGGGGGGATGTACTATGAAATAGAATCCTTCCGGCACCATTCCTCACCAATACATTCTCACTCCCAGTGCGTCAAAAAGCGCTGCATGGTCTGGTGCATTTTGGCGTTTGTTACTGACGCTAAAAGTCTCCTTAAGCGTCCAGCCCTTTGGCGTCATATCGTGACGCTCTTGGTCGGGACTCACACATTCATCACTCATGCACACATGGTCAATAAAGTATATTTTTGTAAATCTTTACCATGGTGTGTCTCCCATTGGTTGTGGCCTAAGAGCCAGGTCATAACACGAAACAATGAAACTGAGTTCTCATTTACATTTCGAGGGATATATATATTTTGTCACAGATTAGGGTTTGTCTTTGATTTTTCACAAATACGTTTCTAATCAAGACTGTAATTAAGACCACTGTTCATGTCCCCTGAGAAACCAAAAGTCAATGTTCACGTACGTAAACTACTTACTTAATTATATGTCAGAGACTTTGGCGATCCATCGCAATGTTAAGTTATTTATATATGTATATATATATATATATATATATATATATACACACACCATTGGTGTCTAGACACTGGTGGTGGTGGTGAAAATAAAAAGAAGAAAGCCTGATGATCTGGATGGAGGTTTATGTGAAGCTGATGATGAAGGAGCCCTGGGTGCTGGAAATGATGAGAACTGGAGGTGGATGGGTTGGTAGGAGGGTCGCATCCATTTTGCTGAAATGGCTGTCGACAGCAGAGAGGGGGAAGAGATTTAACGTTTGAATGCAACAACGCGATAGCTCATGGAGACTCTGGCGAAAATCGGGTTGGTTTAAAAGACAATTCCGGCGCAAAACAAACCTAGGGGTTATTAACTGATGTGTACCTACTCTGTCGCTCTCTGGGACATGTTTTCACTAGTCGAACGCCGTGCAACGTGGAATCTCCATAGACAGTATGGGAATTCCACGTTGCACGGCGTTCGACTAGTCATGACTGGTTTCCAAGATGGCTCCCGCAAGTAAACATGAACTCGACTGTCTTTATAATCTATCTTTTTAATAAACTATCTGTACACTTACAACGTTGTCAATGCCTCGGTTCACATTTAGGGACCCTAATTATGCTAACGTTAAAGTGTGGTGATATTTCGAGCCTTTTTAGTGGTATTAAATAGCGATTTAATTTGAGTGTCCCCATGCCCGAAATACTAGCATTTCAAGCTAACCAGCGGTCCGCGGTAGCCTCGCTAAAGCTCCAAACTCATTCGATTAGCATGAAAACATGTCCCAGAGAGCGACAGAGTAGGTACACATCAGTTAATAACCCCTAGGTTCGTTTTGTGCCGGAATTGTCCTTTAACTGAAAGAGTGAACGCCCAGAGTCAGCTGATGATAGATGCAGCTGATTTGGTTGGCGGAGAGCGAAAGAAAAATGTGAAGCATTGAATCAGAATTTAAAATCTGCATCAGAAAGGAGTTTTACCACAGTAGTTACCCTACATGGAATTTGCCTTGGTCAAAGGTGCATGCATACACAAACAAACATATTAAACATTAATAAAGAAATAAATGGGTTGAGTGCAGAATGCAAAAAAATATCTTGGGGATCATCAAGATGTTTTCTGGCAAAAATGAGACGAGCCTTAATGCAACACCAGAGAACTTTTGCGACTTCGGTCCTCCTATAGGTTGGAAGCGCAATTGTCCATTACATTACATTATGCAAGTTTGCCAGATCGGGTAGCAGATCTGCAGTTCGAATGAGACATAATGAGACAATTCCGCTTCCAACCTTTAGGGGGACCGAAGCGGGAAAAGTTCTCTAGTGTTGCTTTAATGTTCTTTTTGCTCAGCAGTGGTTTTCGTCTTGGAACTCTTCTGCCCAGTCTCTTTCTTATGGTGGAGTCATGAACACTGACCTTAACTGAGGCAAGTGAGCCCTGCAGTTCTTTGGATGTTGTTATGGGGTCTTTTTTGACCTCTTGGATGAGTGGTCGCTGCACTCTCGGGGTAATTTTGGTCGGCCAGCCACTCCTGGGAAGGTTTACTACCTAGGGTGGGGGGGGGGGGGGTGTAAGTCAATGTCATTGGGGGTCTGGGGCCTTGCTGATGAGGCGGCTGACTACGAAGGGGAGGAAGTCTTCCTGAATGAACTTATGCTGAGGTTCTCATGTCAGTCAGTTAACTGCTGGATTTGATTGTGCCAAAACATTGATATTTAGAACTTCAACTAAAAAGATTGCCGCAAAGTTATGAGAACATGGCATTCCCCTCCTCTCTTTTATATCATGTGGGTATAGTACGTCTTTTGAAACAAAGTCATGAGTGCACATGCAGTGACCTAACGTGTTCTTAGTGCACATCCATTTTCTTGGTGCTGAAAATCTATTGGAAGAAAAGCTGCTGGATGTCTGACAGACGGGGGGAGGGAGAGTCGCCAGCACTTCAGTCTGAACTGTGTTTCTCAAGTCATGCAAAACGTCAGCAGAGTCTCATGGTGCTTTAGGCTCACTCATCTGTCTGTCCTCAGTTTAATGGACTGCATACGAACTGAAGTGCTTGAACATGTTAATGCCTTTTTAGTGTTGTTGCCTGGCCCCTCTCTCTGAACGGCAGATTTGTGAGATGGAAACGTGGATGAAGCTCTGACGTGGTCCCTGCGACCACACACAGATCCTCTACTGACTCAGTAAACACTCGCTGTAAGCTAAAAACCCAGGCGGACCGATGCTACCTCGCCTGAGCCTCCTGTGTGGGTGGTCTGATGCACGTTTGCCCGCTTCCTGCAGCAGCTGACATCAGCAACACAAACCAAAATTCTACTGTTCCAATTCTAATTGGATGCTCAGAAAAAGGAATCTTAAACAAGTAAGGAGAGCAAGTCACTCCAAGGCTCTGGCCAGTAGCCTAGAACTCTAGACGCACCCTAGCAACTCTCCGTTGGCTTGCAAGCTTGAAAAACCAAACTCTAGTCAGGCCAATAATATCGTGTATAGAGTCAGTGGGTGGGCTTAACATAATGATGGCAGAGTTGCGACGGTTCCGCGTGAATTCCCTGCTACTTGAAAACAAAGAAGATGGCTGCTGCTGGCGAACAGCGGTCTTTTGAATCGGCTTTTGGCCGTGACTCTGGAAGACTTGGAGTTAAGCTTTTCTTTGAGAAAAGAACAAAGAACGGCACTGAAGTCATTCTTAAAAAAGGAAGATGTGTTCGGAGTTTTGCCGACCGGATACGGCAAAAGTTGAATCTATCAACTAGCGTTGCTCTGCCTGGTTGTAGCTCTATCCTATTGCGTGCAGAGGGAATTTGAAAGACAGCCATTTATCCCGCCCCTCAGATTGAGCCCTGCCAATGGTGTGTTCCCAGACCCAACATCTTGATGTTGGTCTGGCTTGTCAGGCCAGTCCTTGTCCAGAGATGGAAACTATTTTTTTTTTTTTTTTTATTCTCTGTGCATCTTAGTCACTGTGGCTGAAAGGTATATTGACTAAAATAATTACTATATTACAATTGTTTGTGTTAGCAACAGCTGGGGAACAAGGTGACAAGACCATATTGTTTTGTAAAGTATACTGTCCAAACATTTACTCTGGAGGAGCTTTCTCAAGTCTGAGAAAATAATGATGATGTCATAGTGATGTCATCAGAGTGATCTTGTCTTGGGCTTGGAAACTACAAATGTTTACAGCGTTTACTGCGTTACAAACTGGGGGGCGTGGATTTTGAAAGATGTGACTTTTCACCAGGCAGGGAGTGGCATTATGGGAAATGTACGATCCAACATTCTTGGATCTTAGACGAGTGATTAAAAATCAGGATAACCCGGCCTCTTCCCCCCCACCAAAAAACAAAATGCATTAGAACAGCATTCAAAATCACAATCTAAAGCAAAATAAATTCTGTTATAATGGAATGAAATAAAAATCGACAAAAGTGTAATCTAATATTGTGTGCTTTGTGTTCAACTGAACACATTTACTGGATAAAAAACATGTGGCTTATTCATTTTCTTAGCTGAATTGAATGCTCATCATCGTCATTTATTATTTATGAGGTTATGTTTAAGTAGGATCTTTTTTTTTTATCTCAATTACGAATTTGGATATCCCCTCTAGGGATGGCGGTCGGCGTGCAATGATGGGCCCTGGGAAAGCAGTGCTGTTCCTTTTAACAGTCTGACCACGGCTTAAAGGTTGACATATCTGATTTCATAAAGTAGGTTATTAAGGTCTAATTTATTAGATCACAGTATGGGTTGAAATTCTTTCTCCAAGGCTTTCTCTGTTCAGAAAATCTTGTTACACAAGTTGTGCTCATAAGATTATGAAACCATGCTAAAGTTGATTAAACAGAGGAATAAAAAAACATCTTTTGGAAATTGATCTTAATGCCTTAATTAAAAAATGAGGAAATTTCCAACCTTTAAGGACACCAATTTTCTTTGTGAATGAATAATGTATCGTGAATAAATAAATGTTCTTCCTTAAAATACAGGGGGCATAAGTATACACACCCCTATGTTATTCCCATAGAGGCAGGCAGATTTTGATTTCTAAAGGCCAGTTATTTCATGGATCCAGGATACTATGCATCCTGATAAAGTTCCCTTGGCCTTTGGAGTAAAAGTAGCCCCACATCATCACATACCCTTCACCATACCTAGAGAATGGCATGGGGTACTTTCCATAAAATCATCTCTCAATGCAAATCAAACCAGCTATTAGGCTGACTGAAATAAAACCATGCCAATCTCTAGGTATGGTGAAGGGGATGTGATGATGTGGGGCTATTTTAGGGGTAAATCTAGGCTGATCTGTTTGTATTTGATTATTTGATTTAGTTGTTTTTAAATAGATTCCTTTAATAACTTTGATTCTAATCAACTTTGACGTCTCAACCACATTTTTCCAATCAGAATCAGAATCAGAAAAAGCTTTATTGCCATGTACGTTTACACACACAAGGAATTTGTCTTGGTGTCGTAAGTGCATGTCACCTTAAAGCAACACGCACAGACACACCGAGTCGCCATATGCGGTGCCATCCCAACTCTCTCTTAACTCTCGCAGGGACAGATACAGCAAGACATGAGGAGAGGGGAGGGGAAAAAGCAGCTCTCAGACTATCCTCATAAAGATAAGAACAGTGTGGGAACAGGAAAAAACACCTCAGCACGTAAGCACACAAACAGTACATTTGCATTGCTACATACATAACACAACATAACAGAACATAACATAACATAAATGTACAGTTGCACATTTAGCGGCGAAGGCGTGGGACTGGGGGTAGGGATGGGGTGGGGGGGTTTGACCTGCTGAGAAACGCACAGCCCGGCAGCCCCACTAGTGTCTCAGTCCGCAGAATGTTATAGCGATAACACACCCAATAGATGGGTTACCATATGATGATGTTGTGTCAGCAGTTAGATTCAGGATGTGATGCAGCAGCAGCTCCGGGCCACCAGGTGGAGCTGTTGTTCTGTGTTCAACAGGCTGATTTAATGGAGCCATGTGAAGATGAAGCCATACAGCCTGCAGTACCACTGTTATACCACTGGATGGCACACCATACACGGACAAGATCCACTCATTCATGGTGTTAAGCTTATGGACTTTTCCCCCCTCATTCATAAATTCAAACACCTCTGACTCAATCATGTGTATTCAATTAAAAGAGGATTAATGGGTTAGGAATATACAGTATACGAGAACTCTTACTTCAGTATACTGTACTGAGTGATTTTATGTATGTGAGATATATGTGTGTATGTGTTGTGTTATGGTTGTCTAAACTACTGGATGCCTAAAATTTCCCTCTGGATTAATAAAGTATCTATCTATCTATCCATCTATCTATCTATCTATCTATCTATCTATCTATCTATCTATCTATCTATCTATCTATCTCTCTATCTATCTTGCTGTAGCCTACTTTCACTTTGGTAGGATTTTTAGAATTTTTATATAGTTATAGGTACTTTTGCTTAAGTAAAGGCTCTGAAAAGCTCTCTCTCACCACTGCTAAGATGTGTTGCAGAGGAAAATGACACACTGCTCTCAACAGATTCAACCTTTGATCACAAATAGACTGCTTGATTTTAAGGGGTCACAAAGCAAATGGCGACATTGGTAACACTTTATAGTAAGGGAACATGAATATTCATGAATTCATCCATGACGTCATGTATTTGAAGGCACTAATTAATTCACGTAGTACTTCATGAACTATCAGTAATGTAGGATTAATAGTATCTCATGCATGACTTAATGCAGGATAGCTCATTTATCAACGTTAAAGATGGACCGGGTCAGCACTTTATTTGAAGGGCCACGAACATATGTTTAGTTAATCATTACAACACTACAATTCAGCTTTTTTAGCCTGCTTTTTAGTCACTTTAAATACAAATGTACCAAAGTAAAAGACATGAACATCATCAATAAATCAGATATGATGATTGAAATAATCTTGTTGCATTCATTTACACATTGTTCCTGTATTAAGTCATGCATTAATCCTTGTACATTTTTTGTGATATATGACATGAATGAATTCATGCATGATAATTATTGTACCCTTACTATGAAGTGTTACCTATGCATTTACTTTTTTCAAGGTTTTGGTCAGGGGTGTCAAATCATTTTCATTTAGGGCCACACTGGAAAAGAGAATCACATCAAGGGCCAGACATGTAGAGTTAAATTCACATGCATACATCGAAAAAAGTCAAATATCTTTTTATATTTTTCTCTTTTTTGTCGGTTTTTGCATCGTTTTGTTGCTTTTTTTGTCGCTCTTTTCGACTTTTGTCGCAGTTCGTTCGACATAAACCCCTAGAAAGTCAGCAAATAGTTCCTTAGCCATCATAGAGATTAGCAAATCATGCAAAACAATGATTGATGATTTCATCGCCTGAATATTAAAATATTCTCTGGTTCTGTGGGAGTTTCTCAGTCTCAAAGTCGGTAAATTTGCCAAATTCTGCTCTGAGAGTCTCGTCATTTGGAGTTTGAAAACAGTTTTCCATCTTTTTGGTTTGGTGCACAACTAGCCAGGGCCAAAATGTATTGTGAACCTAAAATGTATACGCGGGCCGGATCAAAATTTGCGAGGGGCCGCATTTGGCCCTCAGGTCTTGAATTTGACACGTGGGTTTGGTGGTGTTGTAAATCGGTTACATTCAATCCTGTAAAAACTCAAGCCCCTCTCATCCATTTTTAATTGGTATCATACATTTATATCACAAGGTGTCACACTGTTTCCCTTCCTTAAGATGTATCTGCGTGAACCTACCTTTAACCAATCCTCCCTTCCTCTGGCGCCCCTTTCTTATCTATCTACTCTCACGCCATCAAAGTGACTGGAGCGGTTGTTAACCCTTGTGTTGTCTTCCATTGGACCATGCACTTGTCGTCCTGCCGGGTCAAAACTGAACTTTTTCTGACGTTTTTGTCTCTGTTTTCGACCCTTTTGGCGCTTTTTTCAATGTTTTCGGCCCCTTTTTCCCCCGTTTTACACTTCCTTTCACTACCATGTTTGAACACCACTAACACCAACTTATTACCAGTTTTACACTTATTTTTGGAATTCATGGTCAATAAACCTCATTCATAGCAAATTATACCTAATCCTGGAGATAAAAAAAGCAGAAATTATGAATTATTCAGACTAATAAAGGTAGGTTAATCACAGAAGGGTATAATGTCAACGTTCAGTCAGGATACTGTTTCAAAACATTGAGTTTTTTTTTTTTTTTCAAATGCTAAAAAATGGAACAAAATGGCCAAAATTCAATGAAAGTAGAGATCCGATCATTTGTCGTACTTGCGATGCGCGTTGTATGGACTCATCCGTGTTATTTTTGGGTAATTACAATTAGGTAGTAACAAAGAAACCCATATTTCTGATATAGACATTTAGAAAACGGGTCAAATTTGACCCAAAGACAACACAAGGGTTAAAAAATGTACTGTATATGCATCCTTGTGTGTCTCATTAAACCTTTTAGAACATTGTGCTCTGAACCTTGCTTTGTGTTGCTTTGTTCTGCCAGTGCTCACAACTGCTTTCACTTTCAATTCACAGTGATCAAGGTAGATAGCATATGAACCACACAACAATCTAAATCGGATTGTTACATAACCTTTTGGTTCTTTGGCATGTGCTGTTCAGATTGTAAAGCCCCTGGAGGCCAGTTAGTGATAGTTGTGATATTGGGTTGTATGAATAAAGTGGAATTCTCTACCCAAAGTGAAGACCAAAGTTTTAATAACCTGTTCATATCCCCCTGTTTTTGTTTGATTTCCCCCTATTTGCCATACCCAAATGGAAAAGCGTATAACAGAAGAACTGCAAGGCCAAAATGCATGGATGAGGCGTCATTTGAAACCTAAATTTGTTTAGTTTAATGTGCTTGTTTAGCATGCGATTTAACGGTCCTATGAGTCATATTTGAGTAACAATTTGTAAAGCCACCGGAGGCAAATTTGTGATTTTCGACTGTATAATTAAACTTGACTTGACCCAAATTGATTAAAACATGTAACATATGGGGTGAATAGTCTGTGGTTGGGGTGAGAACAGTCTTTGATGATGCTGCGCGCCTTACGCAAGCATCGCTTGCCCTGGATGGCCTCGATGGAAGGGAGCGAGGAACCGGTGATGCATTGGACAGTTTTCACCACCCTCTGCAGTGCATTCCGGTCATGGGCAGAGCAGTTGACATACCAAACTGTGACACAGTTGGTGAGGATGCTCTCGATGGTGCAGCGGTAGAAGTTCACCAGGATCTGAGGAGACAGGTGGACCTTCTTGAGTCTCCTCAGAAAGAAGAGACGCTGGTGAGCCTTCTTGATCAGGGTAGAGGTGTTGAGGGTCCACGAGAGGTCCTCAGAGATGTGGACACCCAGAAACTTGAAGCTGGTGACACGCTCCACCTCAGTCCCGTTGATGAGAATGGGGATGTGTAGTAATGAATTGAAAAGTCCTAATTGTTTGTATAGTCAACTTACATTTAGCTCTAACACACATAAATACCCCCACCAGACATGCCACCAGAGGTCTTTTTAAAGTTCCTAGATCCCGAACGCAATCAATGCAACGTACAGTATTGTATCGAGGGATGGTTGCATGGAACTCACTTCCGGATGAGATTGCTAAAGCGCACAATAAATCAAGCTTTAAAAAACAACAAGTAAAGCAACATCTAAGGGCCCTATGCCAGTAACCATATTTTGTGACTACTTTTGTCCTTTTTATGTATAGGATGTATGTATACAAAAATGTCGTAAGATTGCACTTTTCTATATTCAGTGCGTATTTAGTGTAATTCTGTCAGGAAGACTTCTAAATAACGTCAATCACCACTATCTCTTCCTAAAACTATTCAGCTGTTAAGAGGCATTCACTTTTCAGTAAACCAACCAAAATTGGAAATTCATGATCCAACCACAGCATGACATCCTGCTTTAAATGTCTTCTCCCCTTGCTATCAGCTGTCTTTTCAGGCAAGTTGCAACCGTCCTCCTCCTCTTCCACCTCCGGTCATCGTCAACCACGACACCCTGACTCCCTTTCCGGTAGACAGCTCCTTCGTTCGGTCTCTGGGATCCTTCTCCACCATCACTAGTGTCTAGGCTCCATCGGGAGGGGGGGGGGGATATGTCTGGCTTCTCTACCCCTTTAAAATATTTTTAACGATGGAGTCTAATCCCCAAAGACTCTGTACATTTCATATTATGCTTACGTACAATAAATCTTTGCATATCTGCAACGAAGTCTCTCCTGATTGAAATGTTTGTAAGAGTATATGAAGAGAAATATGTATAGTTATATTTGCAAGAAGAAATAATGTTAGTAATACTGCTCTTATTTTAATTTTTTTTATATCATGTGGCTGTTTTGTCTGAAAACGTCTTATCTATTGTGTAATGTTTTATATTTTTGTGTGGACCCCAGGTAGAGGGTTAGGGTTAGGGTTAGGGTTAGGGTTAAGCGAGGGTTAAGCTTGTTACCGGAAATGCTATTAAGTAGGCTATGTATAGGCCTAAAAAACAAAATTTTAGTTTTATTCATTTTCACATAGTTCTTTCATTCTTGTCCACTATATCTCTATACTGTTTGTTGTGCAGCTGGATGGTGAGTTTCCTCCGCATGGGTCTAATGCCACCGGGGGGCGCTGTAACAGTTCTGTCCTCTCCAACAAGTCCTCCAAACCATGCAGCGATATGAGTCATTTATTCCTACCCTCTAGTTAAGTTATGAAAATAGATTGTGGTTTGGGTAAAAAAATCAGACCTTTCCTCACTTCCGGTTACGCACGTGGTGCTGAATATCACGTTCCTAAACCTGCTGTCTAGTTTTATTTTCAAACGGGACACACAGCCCTGTCTCCTGGGTGAAAGTCCTGTGTTGGTGTGACCCATCCGCAACCCCAACCTGCCTCCTTAGGCAGAAACATGTCTTCTTTAGGTGCATCAATTAACATTGTCATTTTCTTCTTCTTTTTTTAAACGAGGCAGATGTATGCTATGAATTTCCATAAGAAAACGATCAGATTTATTTATGTAGTGACAGTGTGTTTCAGAATAAGCTGCCAGCCTAAATTTCTAGTGGTATGTTTCTAATTCTGGAGCTTGGTTTTAGTCTTGCTGGATGCATTGTTGTTGTTTTTTTTTCTTATTGATTTATTCGGTTCTGTCATGAAATTACTTTTTTATTTGGTATCTGAGGAGAATACAACGGAGCAAAAAGTCCTATTATTCTCCTTTTCCGCGTCATATTTGTACTCTTAGGGTCTACTAGAATAGGTTTACATGCTTTGATGTTCAACAAAGATATTATGTGTTACCCAAATATATTCTCAAGTCATGTATAGCTTTGCATGACATTTGGCAGTTGTTTGATGTCTACTACTAATTGAGACACTGTGTTAATGACAACACCTCTAACGTCCAATCACAAACCAGAGATGTGTCGCTGGGTAGAGAAAGGAGCAAAGCTTGCACTCCTATTGGCTCGGGCTATAGATTTCTTTTGAGTGCTTCCTGAACAGATGATGTGCCTGCTCCATATGGCAGACCTCGGGGACTCCTTTGTGCTGTGACTGATGTGACTCACGTCAACTTTAAAGCTTTCCTCCTTCACTTTAACCCCCCCCCTCCCGCCCCCCCACAAACCCTGATGCTGATCTGCAGGATGAATGGGGAGTCAGCTCTACGGTGATCAGGCAAAGTGTGCCTTTCGTTTTGTATACAGCCTCCCCCCCTCCTCCCTCCCTCCCTCCTCGCCCCTGCAGCCATGCAGCCTGCACACTCACAGCTCCAGACTTTGTTTTTTGGGTGAAAGGGACCGTCTCGTATGTCCCGTGCGGCCAACAGCAGCTGGTCCTGGACCTCGCCATTCTCCAGCACAAAGGAGGAGAGAGGGCCGGGGTCTCGGCGCACCTTTTGTGCAGGGCCCCTCCCGTCGTTTCTCTGCTCTTTGTGTCCATTGACGAGGGTGTAGAAATGTTGGCTGTCGCTTTTGTCTGAGTTTTGTTTTGGTGAGGCAGTGCAGTGTGTGTCCCCCACTGCAGTACAAGCACACTTAGCCATCTGATCTGGTTCTACACACACACACACACACACACACACACACACACACACACAGACTACATATACACACAGATACAGCTAAGTGACTTAGTCTCAAGTGTGGAGACCATGGTAAACAGAACCCAGCTGATGTGTGAAATGCGGACTGTGATTGAGATTCTGGTCTCATTTGCATCTCGAGTGCACAACAACCTGCAAAGCCTTCATCGTATCTTCATCTTCATCTTGTGTGATATGGGTTCAAAAGCTCTGCAAAAAAAGCTCAGTGCAAAACGTGAGTGGAACTTCAGTTAGATTTATTATTTTATTTATTTTTAACTACCGTTACCAATAATGAACTTTAAAACTCATGATTCATATCCTGCCGTATTGGCTATCTCAAACACACACACACACACACACACACACACACACACACACACACACACACAGACACACACACACACACTGCTGCTGCTGTTTCTGAACAATGCCCTTGAGAGCCCCCACATTGAATGGAGAAGCAGACCAGTGTTTTGGCAACAGCTGGCTGTGTGTGTGTGTGTGTGTGTGTGTGTGTGTGTGTGTGTGTGTGTGTGTGTGTGCGTGCGTGCGTGCGTGCATGCGTGCGTGCGTGTGTGTGTGTGTGTGTGTGTGTGTGTGTGTGCGTGCGCATGCTCGCTCTCTGAGCCCACGTTGTGTTTACAAGCTGCAACTGTGGACGTAAACAAACCCAAACACTTTGTCTTCATATTTATTTACACTCTGGTTACCTGTAATGATAAAATCGAACAGGCTACAAACAAATGTACTTTTACTTCCAACTAACTATCTAATTAGCTCGCAATAATGCCTTGGTATTCAAAACACACAACTTTTATTTTGAAGCCTTTAGAATTGTATATACACGTTGTCACTTTAATAGCAAAATGATAATGTTTGGATTATTTTGTGAATGTTTTGAATTATGCAAATGAAAACCAAAGCATCTGAGTAATGTCTTAGAGTGAGAGAGGAGTGTTTGCAGGTTTGTCACTGTGATTAGTGATTAGATTCATCACGAGCTGACACAGGCCTAACTGATGGATATCAGACACAGAAATTAGCATCAACAGCTGATGCTGCATAGACACAGATCTGACTGAATGTACACGCGCGCGTGTGTGTGTGTGTGTGTGTGTGTGTGTGTGTGTGTGTGTGTGTGTGTGTGTGTGTGTGTTTCTGACCCCGAGTCAGCTGTGACTTGCAGCAGCAGCAGGCTTATGGTAATAAAGGAGGGTGATATTAGCATAGTTAAAAACTATATTAGCATAGTTATCAGACAGAGCGAGTCAGCAGACATTAACCTTTGAAACTCTTCAACGGTGAATCCATCTTTAAAAACTTGCCTTGTTCCGACAAACAAGTTATATATATATATATATATATATATATATATATATATATATATATATATATATATATATATATGGGAGTTGTGTGCAGTGGATTTAAAAACAGTGGGAAATGGAGTTTGAATATTTCAGTTTGAATATTTCAGTGTAAATATGTGTGCGGCACTAACAATAAATAGATATATAAAAAGAAATTGTTGCTAAAAAATTAATTTGAGCTGTGGAGGGGATGCTGATGCCAGTACCCTAGGCAACCTGCTCAACCAAAACACCAACAAACTGAGAGCACGCCCACACACACACACACACACACACACACACACACACTCAGCCTGCAGCCCGTCAGTACCATCTGCTGCAGCTCTATGGCACACAGCGAAGGTTTTGCGAGGAGGAGGAGGCTTTAATGTTGAAAGGACACTTGAGAAGCAGCATGTGGCTGCAGCAGCAGAGTTCTTTATGACCGGGGTTGACACAGAGGGCAGCCGAGGTCGCTCAGCGTGAGCAAGTTCAGAGAGACAATTCAAGCATTTTTACTTTTCTGTTGGTGTACATTTAGTCTGTGAGCTTTGTGAGCTGTGTTGGCAGGCTTATTTTTATTAATTTTTTTTATTTGAACAGAGCCAGGCTAGCCATTTCCCCTTGCTTCCAGTCTTTATCCTAAGCTCAGCTAACCACGACCTGAATCCACCTCTGTAGGCTACTTCACTTACAAACATGAGAATGGTATTGATGTTCTCATCTCACCTTATAGCACATATTTACAGATGTGCTTAAAGGATAATTTCGGTATTGTCCAACCTGGACCCTTTTTTCCCATGCATTGGTGACTAAAGGCTGTTTTACGCTTCTGCGTCAACCGTAGCTACGCCGTCGCTCCTACGCCGTCGTGACCCTTTCGGAGTTCTAGGTTGCTTTGCATCGCGGTGCATTTCACCGCCACAACGCTAGGGGGTGATAAGTCTGAGGTTATTTGCCAGGTGTCTGCTAGTCAGTTTGTTATGTTAGCAAGCAAACTTTAGCACAACTGCCCCCAAAGTACTGCTTGCTGGCGAAGTGCTAATTTCAAAACGTTACTCACACATAGACACTTTACAAACGGATAACGCCGTCATTGTAACCCAAATATGTCTTGAGTTTATTTTCAAAGCTTATGTCAGTGAACTAGCATGTTGCTACTCCCAACAGGCTGCTTGAAACACAGACTATCAACACACAGGACGAGTTGACCACTCACAGTCCTTGCGGTCTGCGTCGCCTCGACGCAAAGTTGCACATTTTTGGAGGTGCACGTCGAGCGACGGCGGAGGGCTCGCTCGACTGTGATTTATGCTTCTATGTCGATTCGACACAGAAGCATAAATCAGCCTTTAGTGACTAATGTGAACTAAAATCTTTGAAATTGGTCCAGTATTGAGCGGGAATACTGTGACCGGCAGCCGTGAACCAAGCTACAATGTAATCCTACAGGGCAAATTCAAATCGCCAATTTCCGACCACCTAAAGTGTTGTTTTTGCCACTGACAGACTCGGACTATTATTCTGAGTGTCTGACAACATTATGGAAAGGATCCCTGCAGAGGTCAACCTTTTTGTTAAAGAGTAAGACCAGAAACGGCTCCGAAATCATAATTGCCAAACTCACCAGACTCCATTTAAATAAACAGTACTTTGAGCGTATAAAGAGCCAGCATATGTTCACATGTAAATGGGTGAATTACGGGCTTATTTCAACCAAACCAGAGTGGTGATTGTTGGAAACAAACCAAAACGGTGTGTTTTACTATGATTAAATTACACTTTATTTAAATGGAGTCTGGTGATTTTGCCAAAAGCGATTTCGGAGCTGTAGGGATGCACCAAATTTAGGATTGGGCATCGGATTTGGCCGAATATTGGGCTGTTTGACGGGGTCCGGTTTCTGCCCAAGCTTAGAATTCTTTTCCACCGAACCCTACGCTTGCACTACGCGTGCTACGCTAGTCGACGTAATAACGGCGCGTTGATTACGGCGCCGTTGATTACGGGAAGGTGTTTACGTAGGTGGACCGTTCAATGCAGTAGGCTGTGAGAAAGTGAAAATGGAACTCGTAAGCAGAAAAAGTGTTGTTTGGCAGTACTTTCAGTCAAAAGAAGGCCATTCAAGTCGAAAATAAAAATAAAATGAAAAATACGCTACTGTGGACGTTGTTTAATTCATTAATGTGTTTACTGTGTTAATGGACTGAGGATGGGAGGAGGATTCGGTGGAATCTTAACCAGTGGAATCCCAAAAATCTGGATTCGGTGCATCTGTAGTTCGACCTCTGCAGGGATCCTTTCCATAATGTTTTCAGACACTTAGAATTATAATCTGAGCATGTCAGTGGCAAAACGCGATTGCTCATTAGCGATACATTGTAGCTTGTAGCTTAGTTGTCGCCGCTGCCGACTGCAAAGATTGTTGTTCCCATCAGTCGCTTAGACACAACAACATGGGTCCAGGTTGAAAAAATAGCAACGTTACCCTTTAGGTTTGCTGTTACTGTCAGTGGGTGCAGCTCCATCCTGCAGGGACTGTGTTGTGTCGGTGTTGGGGGATGTTGCTCTCACTCAGGATTTGGTCCTGAATGGATGAATGGCAGCAGGCTTGTGCCAGGCACACTGCCTCTTCCTCCTCCTACTCCTCCTCCTCTCTCTCCCTTTATCCTCATCATTTAATTGGATAGCAGATGGAGTGATTGCTGGGTTGGTTGCCGTGGAGATTTAAAGGGGTAATTGCGTTTCAGCCGGACCTGCTTGGTCCATTTTTTTTGTCTTTCTTGTTGGACATGAACGGTGTTTGTGTTTGTGTGTATACACACACATGTGAGGGTTAGTGTTAGCACAAGTGAATGGTGGAGCTGGAGCAGGTTTTAGTCATAGTCGCAACTGTGCAGACTCAGAATCAGTCGCTCTTCTTTTTCTTTGGTCTGTTTTTATTCTGGTGAAAAATTGCATTATATCAAGTTGTAATGAGCACTTTAATAGAAAGCGAGAAAGAGAGAGAGAGGAGTGGTGTGTGTCACAGTGGGGCGTGGGGGCTGCAGCAGCTGTTGACTCCACCACAGTTTGCAGGGACAGATAACATGCGGGCAGGTCAGAGTGACTTTAGAGTTTAAATCCAAAGACACAAAAGCCTCTCAAAGGCTCTGAATCACAAACGAGAGAAAGAAAAGACAAAAACCAGCGTGTGCCGGGAGCAAAAGATCACCTTCATTAAGCTGCAGCGTCACTTCCAATGCGAGCACCATCATCCAATCCAATCCAACTTTATTTGTGAAGTACATTTAAAACAGCCAGGTTGACCAAAGTGCTGGACATTGACATGATTTAGGACAGATTATAAACACACGAGTAACAAAACGGACATTTAAAACAAGTAACAAACTGGAAAATGAAAATGCAGAATACAACTCGTGATTTAAAAACGTGAAGGCTGGGAGGCAATTCATTCCACAGCCTTGGGGCCACCACTGAGAACGCTCGATCGCCCCTATTTTTGAGCCGCGTTCTAGGGACAACAAGGAGTAGCTGGTAAGCAGACCTTAATGACCTCAGAGGAGCGTGCGGCTTCAGTAGTTCAGCGATATAAGCTTGGGGCTTGACCATAAATAGCTTTAAAAACGAACAACAGAATCTTAAAATGTATTCTAAAGCAAACCGGTAGCCAATGAAGGGAGGCAAGAACAGGTGTAATGTGATCTCGATATCACAGTCAGCGCACAGTCACTGTGATCAGAACATCTTATCAGATGCTAAAGCCGCCTACACATGATATGCAAATGTTCTCTCTGCGCACCGCTGGGTAGGGCGCAGAGCTAAGTGCAGTGCCGGTAAACGTCTTCAAGGGTGGCAAGGCAGCTATTTGCCGTTGCTAGGTAACGACATGCTGTCATTTTATTGGTTGCGCTTTCGAAAGGTCAGCGGCAACTAGGTCAAAGTTGAAATAATTTCAATTTTGAGCGCAGCGCATAGTTGGCCGCCACCACTCTCCCCACAGGAAATCAATGGAACGACCGGCGCAAAGAGGTTTTGCCGCCTATCACGAGTAGGCGGCTTTAGTTGCTTCAGATGCTAAGTTACTGCAGGATTGTGGAATATTTTGCTCCTCTGTGTTAACAGTGAGCAGCGGAATTAGCATAATGCTAAAGTACAGCCCAGATTGTGTGCATGCATGTCTTAGGTCAATAAAAATCAACCTTTTTTTGCTTAAGTAAAGGCACTTTTGTCCCAGGGTCTCTGTGTTAGCACTGCTGACTGTTTCTAACCATAATGCTAAGCTAAGCTACACTAACCACCTGCTGCCTCATAGCAGCATATTTAGAGACAAGAGAATCTTTTTTTCCCTAACTTTTGGCAAGAAAGTAAAATATCACATTTTCCACATGTCAAACTATCCCTTTAAACTTGTAAAAGGAAGCCTGATTTTGCAACTGTGCTTGCATAATATGTCATCTTAATTTAGGCAGTGGTTATGGTGGGAATGTTTATGAGAAAATAAAAAAGTTTATAAATTGGAAGAGCAATGAGCGGCCACCGTGTGTGGTCCGTTAATCTAATCAGCTGAATGAAAGAACTGTCACTTGTCTGTTGCGCAGCCTTCAGATGACATCCGTCTCAATAAAAAGAGGATGAAAAAAATTATAGAATATATATACTCCATTGTCCGGGACGCCTGTGTAACCAGTCTTCTGCCAACCACACTCATATGTTCTGGTCTTGCCCTAAATTAACAACTTTCTGGATGAACATTTTTGACACCATGAGCAGAGCCTATGAGCACATTAACCCCCTCTAACCCTTTGTCAGCCATTTTTGGCATTTCCCCTGACGCTAACCTCCCTGTTGCCCTGGCGTTTACATCTCTGCTAGCTTGGAGACTGATCTTGCTCAACTGGAAGCTTTCCCGCCCCCCTACACACGACCACTGGATTAAAGAAGTGCTCTCCAATTTGAAGCTTGAAAAGCTTAGAGGTTCTCTGAAAGGCTCTATCTCAACATTCCTAGAGACATGGAACCCTTTCCTAGAACTCGTTGACTCCCTCGGCTTATCTCCTGACTTAGAGGACTGAGCTCCTTCTGGACTGCTCCACTTGACACCAGCTGCCCCCCCCCCCCCCTTTCTTTTTTTTTTCAATCCTCTCTATCTCTTTTAATTTGTCTCCTTTTTTATTTTATCTTTTGGATGTTGTGTGTCCTTACTGGTGTGTGTTTGTCAGTGTGCATGGGTCTACATTGTTTGTCCCCGTCTGTTTTGGACCTGAACTGGGGTGGTGGGCGGGTGATTTAGGGGATTTGAGGGGAAGTGACATACTGTTTTAAGTATGCTTTGCTGCTTTTGCTGTTGTATGTCAGTTATTGTTAAAATTTAAATAAAAAAAAGTTGGACAAATTGAAATGTGTCTATAGTACTGTCTTTGCTCTCATTCCTAACATACGGAAGAGGATTAGGGCCAATGTGAAAAATGTGTCTGAGTTCTGACTACAGTCAGAGTGTTTGATTTTATTCTCACAATTCTGACTTTAAACTCCCATACTCTGCTTCGCCTAATCCTCTTCTGTACTTAAATAATAATTCTGAAATACATAAATGTCACACACTGCACTATATTTCATGCCTCGCCTCCAAACAAGAGCATTGATTTGTTAAAGCACTTCAAGGCAGCAAATACTTCAGAGTATTCCAAATCAAAGACTCTCCCAAAGTTGAATGGATGTAAAAGTGCAAAGAGGTAGAAACATAAAGACCTGATGTGTTTGCTGTTGTTTGAAATTGCAGACTGATTGCAGCAGTGTTGGTCAAGACGTTAAAGTACAGGAAACGTTTAAAGAACTCACCAAAAAGGGCGCAGAGAGTCAAAGGTGTACAGACTTCAACCTTTCGACGAAAAAGTCAGAAGGCAATGTTGAATTCAACCATTTTATTTATGTTGCTTTCATCTCACAAAAACTCAGATATCCAGTAAACATTATTTCATTTAACATAGCCGCAATAAAGCGGGAGTAAAACTCTCAGAAAGTACTACATTTTCATTTATTTTTCTTCATTTTTTTTATATTTCAGATTCACACACTTTCGTAATTATTTTAATTTTAACACCTTTTCTATGTTTTTTTTTTTTTGTCATTGTTAAATTTCATATTGCTCCAACAGGATTTGGAACATCCAGAGTCAAATCTTTTTCATTTGCTTTACATGGCTGTCATACATAAGTAAATGTTTATAAGACAATCTTTACAAATTCTCATCTCATTTTTAACATTAACTTCATTTAGCCATTTTCTAAAGTGAAACCTTTAGAGAATAAACTTTTTTGCGATGTTTTTTTTTTTTTTTTTTACATTTTAGAATATTATTTGTCATTGTTTAATTTCTAAAGTGAAACCTTTAGAGCATTAAGACAATTCTGGAAAGTGGGAAACATTTCCGCTGTTTGCAACTGTTGTCGTGTTGCTCAGCGATAAGAGGACGTCTTTTAAAAAAGTCCCTTTTTTTAAGAACGCCTCTGTCTCAGCACCGCTTCTTCTCCTGCTGCGCGTGCTTCGGGGTGCGACGTTTGCTCTGCTGGGGGGGCACAACTCGCATCTCCTTCCTCTCCAAACCTCATCCGCACAAAGAATGAGGGTCGATGCGTCGCTCTCGTGGCATACCTGACTCTCGTTCACATAAAGAATGAGAGCCATCTTGGCATGGAAGGGACGAGAGGCGACGGTTCACGGGGGCCCCCCTGGGGCCGGCGCCGTGCTGCCTGGACGGGGGGGGGGGGGGGGAATCCTCCTCAGGAGTGTCCAGGGATGGGCAGAAACAGGCTCGTCCTGTTCATCAGGATGAGTATTTCCAGATGAGAAGCTTTACAGCATCTGAGCAAAAAAGATCGAGAGGAGCCAGAGGGCCCGGATCAACGCTCGGGGAGGCTGATCTCAGGAACCCAGTCGTTCAGACGGCGGCTCTCCTCACAGAACAGGTGCAGCTTCTCTAGAGCAGGGTCCTCCCAAGACCCATCAGCTGGGTTCTGTTCACACAGGGAGAGGAAAGAGGCTTTAGTCACACAGTTCTGCCAGAAAGCATCACGTAGAAACCCCTTCTGGAGTGATTTAGAGTCACGTAAAGTTTGTTATCTGAGCTCTACATACCGTGATGAGGACGCAGTGGGCATCTTCGAGCGGCTCCGCCTTGTCGCCGACAATCTCAGCCAGACGCTGCATGTCGCTCACTCTGACGATGCTGATGTCGTTGTCGAAGCAGAAGGACTGGATGAGGGTGAAGTGGATCTGCAGAGCGATGTCACACTGGAACTCCTCGTCCATGGCCAGGACGCAGAAAGACACACTGTCCGGGTCGCTGTGGAGACAATAAGAAAAGAAATATCTCGTTAGCAGCTGCTGTGTCATGTTGATCGTGTTGGCTGTTTGAGAAGAGGAGAGGATGCCTATGTCCTGTTTTATTTTATAATCCTATATCATCACAATATAGGACCTATTTTATAGTCCTATGGCATTACAAATGGTGCAACACACAACACTTTTTTTACCCTTTTAACATGCGTATGATGACAATTGTGTATGTGAGTTGCATGTGTGTGCATGTGAGATAGGTATATTGAATGTACATTGAATGTACAGTATGTTTAAAGTATAATTCAAGTCAATTCAGTTGGATGCATAGTGTCAAATTGCAACAGGAGTTATCCCAGGACACTTTCCAGATAGAGTAGGTCTAGACCAAGCTCTATCATTTACAAAGACCCAGCAATTTCCCACGAGCAAGCATTTGGTGGGACAGTGGCGAGGAAAAACGTCCTTATGCGTGTGTATTTTTGAGCACCATCTCAGGCGGTGCGCCTGAATCTCATTGTTTGCAAATGCAATGGCAATAAAGGGATCTTACATCTTGACATCCATTGAAGTCATGTTTAGTGTACTTACTCAGTCATGATCTTAGCGCTCTCGTAGACTCCAGCGGTGAGTCGATCCTCGCTCTGAGCACAGAGCAGAGCTTCCTTCAGAGATTTCCCAGGAGACTGCATGGTGATGTTTTTAGATTCAGTTCAGCTGATGTGGTCCAAAAAGTCCAGAGAGGAGTGTTTTGTGTGCTGCCTCTGAGAATCTGCCAGCATTTTATACTGCAGAGCCCGGCACACGCTCACTCTCTGATTGGCCGTTTCGGGGGCACAATGGCTACAAGAGGCCTGCAGCCCCCGCCCCTCCCTCTGGGACGCGTGCCTATAGAAAAGTCTTAGAAAGTCGGGGGAAGCGTTGGTTCAAAGGATCAGATCTTACAGGGATAATTAAACCACACAGGAAGACCACACTGTTGTCATCAAAGTCCTCAGAGTTCTAGAAGATAACCAATAACTCGCATTCAAACGAGGACCACACTGTACAAGATCTTCTACGTTCACATCTACAGTACTTTACAGCTGAACATTTTCCAGCCATGCCGTTGTGTGTTGTAGATTTTACACTTATTTATTTTACATTCCATGCAGCCACTGATTTCTATGGAAGAGGATTAGGGCCACATGTGTATTTGAATTTTAATTTAAAGTCTGAATTCTGACTTTAATTCGGACTCAGAACTTAAATAAAATGTTCACATGTGGCCCTTTTTCTGCAGATTTGATGTTCACTGTGATGGATTCAACTTTCAAGAGTGGGCTGTTTGATTTCCTACTGTACAGAAAATGAATGCCTGACTGGACGGTGGTATGGAAATACATCTGCAAATCTGACCTTAAATGTTGAAATGTGCATCAAAACAACAGCAAAACACAAAAAGTTCTTCCAATTCTTGAAGGTTTTTACTTCAGCTATATTTAATGTCAAAATAAATGACTTTTTCACTGCATTGTTTTCTTTTCTTCTGTAAAACCACCACAATAAAGTGTGAATTCAATATTGTTCTCTGACTGTTCTTTAAGTGCCTTAGCTAATGCTGCGTTCCAGACACAATTTTAAGTTAAGTTACGACTTCAAGTCACGACTTGATGGCGTTCCAGGCAAAGTCACGACAAACCCTTCTAGCTAGTGTTAGCGTTAGCTAGCGGCTACCTACCGTTGACGTTAGCTAGTTAGCTAGCTAGCCAGCGCTAGCTGATACTATCGATTTCTAGTCTGCAACATATTTTGGGCTTCATTTAATAAACATAACCTTGCCTATTTATGTATATTTCTATTTCTCTCTCTTAATCCCAGGCGTCTGGGGTCGCCATTGTTGTTTATGTGTGTGTGTGACATCAAAACTGTAACTGGAAGTACAACAATCTGCTTAATAATAAGGTTAAAGGTCAGATTTTACCTCTGAACGTCCCCGTAGTGTAACGGAAACCAAGACTACCTGGAGAAATACATTCAAAATGTTATACAGCATGCACACACAACACACACAAGTACACATGGTCCGCTAACATTTGCAAAAACACTGGCATGGTCCTTCAAATGCCTCCAACGAAGTTACAGAATGTTTGCAAAGGCCACTTTTGTCCAGATCATCTGCCATAAGAGCGTAAGAATAAAAATAACATTTTGGAAATTTGGTAGGCTAAATTCAGTGGTTGGTAGGCTACCTGCAGTTTGGTACTGCTTTATGTGTCATAATGCTAAGATACCATCCATCTTAATTGCATTGGATGTCAGACAGACTTTTTATAACTCATGACTAAGGGTTTTTTTTTGTAGATTGGGCAGTGGCACGCGCTGCTGCTCTGCATGCCTAAAGCCGGTACTCACTTTAGGCGCGTGGCATCTGGAGATGCCTGCGCGCTTTATCTCTCTGTGCGCATCACTCTCCATGGCAACCGAGAGACACCATCTGTCCCCGGGGGGAAGGTGAAGGGAAGGGAGGTTGGAGGGGGGGGGGACAAAGGAAGTCAGACAGCACCTGCTAGGCGTCATGGCAGTTTTTCAATCCCCTCGAAATATGATTTAAAAGTTTGGAGGTAAAAACAAAATCCGAACGCAGAAGTTGCGCTAAATCACACTTATGGTAAAGTCCTGCGTCAAACACGTATTTGATGAATTAAAAATATTAGGCAATATATTTTTGTACTTCTAATACATATTTTTCCTTGTTCTTTCATAGGTTTTACATATTGTAGGCCTAATGTTGGTATTGGTTTATGATAATATTGTTTTTTATGATATTATTTACTGTCATTTGGGGATTGTTTTTATTATTTTTTATTTGTTCTGTAACCAGGGCGTCATTGTCAATATTGCTCCCTGAACAAATAAAGGTTATACTAACTTTACTATTCGCCATTTCCTCTAAACTCGAGTCATGTTTGCACACACCACAAAGCCAAATCTAAGCATCTTATCCTTCAGCTGTCCATCCTTACAGAGAGATCCAGGGCTTCTCGCCGCAGGTCACCAGAAAAAGAGCTTTGTAGCACCAACACCTGTCGCGCGCTGCCGGGGAGGTCTCCGTCTGGCAGATGTGCTTCAGCAACAATAGGTCGGTATCGATTTGCACGCGCCTGGCCTGTGGCCATGCAAGCTGATCCTTCCTAATATAGCTCAGGGTTAGAGTCTCCATCAGCTGCATGCAAACCAAACTTTGGCCCAAATGTAAGAAGCCTCTCGGCCAGCTGATGTGCTGACGACTTTGCAGCACGTGGACAGAAACTGAAAGCGATGTAGAAAATCAACAAAGAATGTTGTTGCCGCAGCAATGCACAGATAAGACTTTTGTTGTTGGACAAAAACACACATTCGGCATTGTTAAATGATTTTAAAGATCTGCCATGCCATCTTTTGGAGATAACACTTTTCATTGTCAAAGTTTAGACCATAAGCTCTTCCCTTTGGCATTCAAATGTAATCAAAACTCAGACACAGAGCAGCGAATGTGGAGACTTGTAGACAAAAGATGGGCGGGCCCTGTGGTCGGGGTTGACCTGGGTTTAGGAGAGAGGAGAGGAGAGGAGGGTGGTGGGGGGGGAGTCCCTCTGTAGTGACAGTACTCCATCTGCCGCTCTGCCTTCTGCAGAACAATAGCGCTGAATCAATCACCGCCAACCTGTGTCTCCTGCACAGCCTCTCCACTCCAGCCCCCCCACCCCATCCTCTGTTTACGCAGCAGTGGCAGCAGGCCTGACCTGATGCGAGATGGGATTTGGAATTATTACGCAGATAAACTAGAGACAGCACGAGCTGTTAGGGACACACTGCTCTGTCTGTGGAACCGAGAGCCGTGCGTAAAAGTTCCGTCGTGCGTAAAAAAGAGTGATCGGAAATGAATAGATGATTGTAAGAAACAATAGTTTATTTAAAGGCACAGACATTTAGTCGATGTACACACTAAATACTAAACCACACTGAATAGAACCAAACAGATCAGTGCGTAAAAGTTCCGTCATGCCTAAAAGTGACTGAAAATGAACACAAAGTTGTCAGAAATAGCTTTAAATGAAATCACAGAAGACATTTGCTGCATCTACACACCAAATAATGAACACATGTGCAATCGACTTTTCTATAAACAAGTTGTCCTATAGAATTCAGTCCGTGTGGCCCCTGAACTCCCCAGAGTAAATAAATAAAAACCGAGCAAGGATTTGCTGGACAGCTGATGATGGCCACGTGGTCAGCATGGGCCAGCAGCGCAGATTGCGCAGCACGCACAGCGTTCTGGCACGCGTTGGTCATTTGCATTTGTATGGGGGACTGCGATAATAGAGGGCTTCTGTGCTCACAATGGGGCCGTTTTATGGTCAGCCTCTAGTCCACAGATGGCATCATCCACCTGCCCTTTCTCTCTGCTGGAGGGGGGAGGGGGCAGTCACACTTTCTCCATGTTGCAGCTGGAATACTCTCCCCAAAAACCTCAAATGCAAGAAAGTTTTTAGAGTTTGTTAAGTAAGTTTTCTTTCAGTTTTAGTTCATATTTAATGTTTTGAAGTTTGAAATGTGGATTTAAATGAGGCTAAAACTAGTCTATGAATCGTTTTTTGCGTTTCCAAAAAGGACAACAATAAGCGTCTGTGCGTTTTAAAAGTTCTTTTAAATGCATGTAAAAATGCACTTGATGTTCAGCGTCACATGCATGTCTGCATGCAATTCCAATCACCGGCTGGCTGTGTTTTCTCTAATTTGCATCAAGTTCTGCAGAGCGATCAAACTTAGTTTTTTAATGAAGCTATTTTTAGTTTTCAGGCCAGGCTGCTACGTGCGCTCAGAGGGGGAGCGTGCGCGGCTCGATGACCCCCCCCCCATCAATCTGCCACGAGCCGGAGTGTGACAATAGCATTATCATACCAATACACCATTCAGCGTGAGCCAATCAGGGCACAGCGCTTTCACTGCTCCGCACGAGCTGGAGAGTATAAAAGAGAGAGGCTGCAGATCTGAAAGCACTCTGCTCCCTTTCGGATTTCTACTCTCTGACCAAACGTTTCTTAAGCTCTCCCTTTGCGGAATATCTTCATCCTCTTCATCATCATGACTCTCGAGGAAGTTCTGATCCAGAAACCCGCCGAGCGTGCTCAGTGCACCGGCCAAGCCCTGGAGGAGGTCCTGGTGTCCGCTAAAGACAACGACTCCCTCACCGTCGGTGTCTACGAGTGCGCAAAAGTTATGAATCTGTAAGTATGCAACTCTCAGCTGAAGATGTACAAGCTTACTGCATTTTCAATCAATCATATCAGATAGTTTGGATCAATTTTAGGACGAAATCTCATGGTTCTTTTCTTATTGTTTCCACAGCGACCCGGACAGTGTGTCTTTCTGCGTCCTGGCCATGGACGAGGAGTTCCAGTGTGACATCGCTCTGCAGATCCACTTCACCCTCATCCAGTCCTTCTGCTTCGACAACGACATCAGCATCGTCAGAGTGAGCGACATGCAGCGTCTGGCTGAGATTGTCGGCGACAAGGCGGAGCCGCTCGAAGATGCCCACTGCGTCCTCATCACGGTATGTAGAGCTCAGATAACAAACTTTACGTGACTCTAAATCACTCCAGAAGGGGTTTCTACGTGATGCTTTCTGGCAGAACTGTGTGACTAAAGCCTCTTTCCTCTCCCTGTGTGAACAGAACCCAGCTGATGGGTCTTGGGAGGACCCTGCTCTAGAGAAGCTGCACCTGTTCTGTGAGGAGAGCCGCCGTCTGAACGACTGGGTTCCTGAGATCAGCCTCCCCGAGCGTTGATCCGGGCCCTCTGGCTCCTCTCGATCTTTTTTGCTCAGATGCTGTAAAGCTTCTCATCTGGAAATACTCATCCTGATGAACAGGACGAGCCTGTTTCTGCCCATCCCTGGACACTCCTGAGGAGGATTCCCCCCCCCCCCCCCCCGTCCAGGCAGCACGGCGCCGGCCCCAGGGGGGCCCCCGTGAACCGTCGCCTCTCGTCCCTTCCATGCCAAGATGGCTCTCATTCTTTATGTGAACGAGAGTCAGGTATGCCACGAGAGCGACGCATCGACCCTCATTCTTTGTGCGGATGAGGTTTGGAGAGGAAGGAGATGCGAGTTGTGCCCCCCCAGCAGAGCAAACGTCGCACCCCGAAGCACGCGCAGCAGGAGAAGAAGCGGTGCTGAGACAGAGGCGTTCTTAAAAAAAGGGACTTTTTTAAAAGACGTCCTCTTATCGCTGAGCAACACGACAACAGTTGCAAACAGCGGAAATGTTTCCCACTTTCCAGAATTGTCTTAATGCTCTAAAGGTTTCACTTTAGAAATTTAACAATGACAAATAATATTCTAAAACGTAAAAAAAAAAAAAAAACAACATCGCAAAAAAGTTTATTCTCTAAAGGTTTCACTTTAGAAATGTAACAATTACAAATAGTATTCTAAACTTAAAAAAAAAAAAACATTGGATGACAAAAAGTTTATTCTCTAAAGGTTTCACTTTAGAAAATGAGATGAGAATTTGTTAAGATTGTCTTATAAACATTTACTTATGTACTGAAGACAGCCATGTAAAGCAAATGAAAAATATTTGACGTTCCAAATCCTGTTGGAGCAATGTTTGAAACAAATGAAGTTATATCTTTCTAGCAGTTTGAAATTGTAAGTGGAAAATGCTAAATAAAACAAAACATAAAAATAACATGTCTGTTGTGATGCGTTTTTTTTTTTAACTTTCTCTTGCAAAGCTGGGTTGTTATGGTGAGTTGTGTGTTTTTGGATGGAGGAGGTGTGTGAGGGGGGTCAGAGAGGAGGGGAGGGAGGGATTGAGGGAAGGGGTGGTTATAAAAAAAAAAAAAAAAATCTAAACAAAAGTTTTAAACTGCAGATTTGCATTGGAGGCACTAAGGCCTGTCATCTGCTGGCTGTTGTCCATGCAGTTAAAAAAAAATAAAAAATAATAAAAAGAACTCCCTTTGCGTCCCTCCTCCAGCAGACCTCATCTGCATGTGTATGGCGCCCCGCACAATAGCTCCGCTCCGGGCCTATCAGCTCCAGCGGTCCGCACACAGCGCCTATTGTTCGGCCTGCAGATGTCTCCGCGGCCACGCCGCACCATCTGCCGCTTCTTGCAGATGGGGGTCGGCCAGGGCAGAGCTGGGAGGAGCCGGGGGTGGGGAGGGGTCACTCAATTGTGGAGTCACTCAGTTTTCCAGTGCCAGAGGGGGTTCTGGATAGAACAAAATTACGCTAAATCTTAAAAAAATAGGCAAATATAATAATATATTCTTTATACTTTCACCCAGGAAACGCATGTTCGTTCCTCGGGAGTATTTTAATCCAAATCACTATTTCCCCCCTAAATTTAACTTGTCGTTTTGGTGACTAAACTTAGCCTAACTGCCGTTGCTGTATCCCATCAAGCCTCCACCCCCCTAGGGGATGGGCGGGGGGGGGGCAGCCGGGGCTTGGGTCTGGCTGGTTTAGGCCGGTTGTGGAGATGGCGGGGGAGAGAGAGAGAGAAAGAGAAAGGGGTCCCGAGTATCGTCTGGTGTCCTGCCAGCTGCTGTCGGGACTGTTATTTACTGGCAGGCACTTAGTGAAAGTTTGGCAAACAAGGCACAAAGACGCGAGCTGAGCTGTGTTTGGGTGCAGCGGCAGCCACCTGCTCGGCGCCTCAACATGGACAGACAGCTGCGTGACACATCACTTTTTTTCTTTTTTTTTTACACCACGCACTCTCCACTATTTCGTTTTTCGTACACAATAGGAGTCTTTTCACTTTGCAAGAGACAGGATTTGTTTGAGTGTAACAAGCATACAATGTTGATATTTACTAAACCCCCTCTGTGCACCCCAAGGGATTGAAAAGGCAAAATCAGGTGCACACATATTTTGCATGAAAGAGTTATTGCACAGAAAATATCATTGTAAACTAATTGTTTTTTATGCTGTTTGTCTCTGGGAGCTTGTCAAGAGCATTTTTGATTATTTTATATATCTGAGAGGAAACACAAGTTGTTTCTTTCCGACATAGCTTTTCTTCTTTAAAACTGGATACTGGATACTTTCAGCTCTTCAGGCAGGGCCCGACTGGGATAATAATTCGTAACAGCAGTCCAGCCCACATATATGTAACCTTTTTTCTGATTTACTCTTATGATGGCCATTTTCATGCTTACATCTCAAAAGTTATGTGCAGAAGATGTTAGGTTGATATCATTTGTTAGAGAGATTTGTTCCAAAATATAACCATTTTGATCACTTGAGAATTGATAAAAAAAAAATTAAGACACCATACAACAACCATGAAAACACTTTTGACATTTGGAGCACTTCTGTTCTGGAAACTGCTCAGGAACCCCTTTGTGTGTATATATATATATATATATATATATATATATATATATATATATATATATATATATATATATATATATATATATATATATATATATGTGCATAGGAAAGCCACACATCCTCTGAATGCCCTCGGTTTGTAGTTTGTGGTTTAGATATTACAATACAGTAGGTCTCTTTATGCAGTGAGGTCAAGTTTTTAAAAAAATTGATTCACTCCAGTGAAATGGCTACTATAGGGACTAACATCATCACACATGAAAACAATCTGGCCCAATTTATGCAATTCCAAGACTGTTTAGAAACCACAGTATGCAGAAATACACCGTTTTAGAATAGGCAAAAATATCACATTTACACTGCATGAGAAAAACGGCATGGTTTTTGCCTCAAACTGCATGGGATTAGCAGAAAGTTGGCATTTATGTAAAGGGAAGACTTGTGTACCCATAGAACCCATTTTCATTCAGATATTCTGAGGTAAGAGGGCAAGGGACCCCTTTTAAATGTTGGCATTGACAGTTTTTTCCTCGCCAAATTTTGGAGCGTTATTTAGCCATCTTCCCAACAAACTGGCATGGCATGATTGAAACCAATGGATTCCTTAGGTCGTCTAGTTTCAGGATACATTTATTTTAGGGCCCACAACATCCTCGTAAAAACAGTTCAGTCAGACAACTGCGGGTCTCCTGATGGCCAATCTGGGCCTGTCATCAGGAATCTCAAAACCATTTAAATCAAATTAAATTGAGAAGGAAAAATCATGGATTCTTTCACAACTTTTACTTTTGTTTAATTTCATCAGGCACTTTAACATACAGTACATACATGTATACCTTAGGTTATGCCAAAAAGTTGCATTGAAGGAAGTGAAACTCATTTATGAAATGCTACAAAGTTGTAAAAAAATGTCAGTAAAAACTACACACTTTCCTGTAAAAAAAAAAAAAAAAAAAAAAAAAAAAAAAAGTAAAATAAAAAGTCCCTATTGCCACTAATATCATGTTGGTATATAAAAATATGTATAAAAACTGTGGGGAAGCGTCTCTACCACTTTTTCATGAAAGCACACAAAACTTGGAGGTGTGTCTGAGGCCCCTGTAGGCCCGGAGCCCCTCCCTCCTGGCGTCCCTCACCATCCCTCGGACCACGGGGGGACTGTCGCAGCCCCTCCTCCTCTGGGCTCGGCGCAGCAGGATCCGATAAACGCCGGTGACGGGGCTGCGGCTTTCTTTGGGCAGATCATTCCACTGCCGCACCGTGCTGAAGCCGAGCTCCTCCAGCGAGCTCCGGACCTCCTCCTCCAGGTCCTTGCGCTCCAAGTCCAGCAGGCTCTGCTGAGGGCTCGCCGGTTCGGGCGTCACCAATGACCAGGGAAACTCCACAGGTAGGAGCCAATCGCAGCCCAGCATCTGGTCGACGGCGTAGCGCTCAGCGGGGAGCGCCTTCAAGATTCCCTTGATGAGCCTCTGGCAGGGGCCGGGTACCCAGGGAGGGACGGTGTAGGCGCACTCCAGGACGCAGCGCCGCAGTTTCCCCATGGTCTCGGCGCGGAATGGCATAGTTCCGGTCACCATGAAGAAAAGCAGCACCCCCATGGCCCACACGTCCACCGGAGGCCCCAGGTAGCACTCGTCCCTGAAGAGCTCCGGGGCGGCGTAGGGCGGCGAGCCACAGAAAGTGTCGAGGGTGTCGTCGCGGTTTGAAAGACGCGTGCTGAATCCAAAGTCGGCCACCTTCACGCAGCCGCTGCTGCTAATCAGAACGTTCTCGGCCTTCAGGTCCCGGTGAATGATGCTGTTGTTGTGCTGCACAGCAAAACACAAGAGATTGGTTGGATATTTCTACATATCAAACAAATTTGACATGATAGATTTTCTGCGTCTAGAGAGGCAAAGTTCTTCCCCTTCCGGTGGACCACAATGGGACCTTCTTTCTGAAAAAATGTAAACGCTAGTGAACAGGGAGAGGCAAATAATGATTTGATCCTGTTTGAATTGAGCTGCTCGATGGTGTTTTAAGCTCCCCAACGTCTCCTTCCAGGCAGCGCTGCAACCGTTGACTTCAAGGCACCTAACCCTAACCGTTGCCTAATCCTAGACGTTGGGGGCTTAAAACACCGATAAACAATTGAGCTAAGAATAACACATGTGATGTTTGTCAATTTTAAATATATTCGATGTAAAACCGCTGTAAAGTCGCACAAGTGAATCGTTTGGTGTTTTTTGCCCCCAAAGTCGCCTTCCAGGTATGGTTATGTTTAAGGTTAAGGTTAGGGTTAGCTGCCTGGAAGGCAACATTGGAGGCAAAATACACCATCGAGCCACAAGTGATGTCTCGCCAAAGCTACGATGCCTGTGTGTTTTGTGTCGGGATGTAACGTTAACGTTAACGTTACTCAAGCACCTTCATAGCTTGAAGAGCTCTTAGTACCTTATTGTCCCACTAGAGCACTACACTCCCAGAATTCAGAACTTCTCGTGGTTCCTAGAGTCTCTAAAAGTAGGATGGGAGCCAGAGCCTTCAGCTATCAAGCTCCTCTCCTGTGGAACCAGCTCCCGGTCTGGGTTCAGGGGGCAGACACCGTCACCATATTTAAGAATAAACTGAAAACACTCCTCTTTGATAAAGCTTATAGTTAGGGAGCGAATAGAGTAGAGGGAGGCAGGCCAGTATGCTTGTTACTAACCTAACTCTGGGGAGTTTACTGAATTATAGAGCGTGGTCTAGACCTACTCTATCTGTAAAGTGTCTCGAGATAACTCTTCTAATGATTTGATACTATAAATAAAATTGAATTGAAAAATTGAATACTACAACAAACTGGGACTTTCTTCACTTGCAAAATGATCTTTTAAGTTGACAAATGTCATATGTGTCATTCGTGGCACAATTCAAACGAGATCAACAAATGCTTTGTCTCTCGTCGTTTACTACTGTATGGGGTCCACCGGAAGGGGAGGGGCTTCACCTCTCGATTAGAACCCGGATCGTAATTTGACAGCCTTGGCCATCATCTTACTTTTCAGCTAAATTGCTAAGATCCTGGGCTTTCGGGGACTTTACAGCTTAATTATAGGGATTGAGTCCATAAAACACAAGTGATCAGACATGTTTTAAACCAGTCCAGTCCAGAGAACTAATCTCTACTGATAGAAATTCCCTCCAAATTATAAAACTCAGACTGCTTCTGTTTTAGCGAGGTGTGCCTCAAAAAATGTCTGGTAAAGTCATAGTATAGTATGTCGAAAAAGTGATTAAAAAGTCATAGTATAGTAAGTCTCGCATTGCCAGACCTTCCTGCACAGTGCTGCGGAGGAGGTTGGGATGGGCCATTCTGGGATGGGAGAAAAACGTGCCCTGGTTTATTGGCATTTCTTTAAACCAATCACAATCGTCTTGGGCAGAATAGCCTCGGGACGTAACTTGTGTGTACGTTCAAAGGTTGTTTTAGTCGTGCAACAGAAAACTCAGATTGGACAGATAGTCTAGCTAGCTGTCTGGATTTACCCTGCAGAGATCTGAGGAGCAGTTAACCATAGTCCTCAGAAATCCACCGGAGTTCAGAATTCCAACACAGAGAAAGGGGAAGGTACCCGACATCCGGCCGAAAACGCTGAAATCCGGCGGAATTTCCGTCGGGCCGGGAAGTGGAACGTCGTGGATATAGACTATAGAATAGTATATTGAAAAAAATCATAGTATAGTATATCGGAAAAAAGAGATTAAAAAAAGTCATAGTATAGTATGTCAAAGAAAGTCTGGAAGAAAATACAAACTCCACACAAAAAGGCCCAGCCAGGACTGCGGATCAAACCAAGGGTCAGGGTCTGCAGTGCCTATTTGCTGGTGAATTTTTTGTTTTTCTTTCTATGTTACTAACCAAATATTTGATGGCAGAAAGGATCTGGGCGAAGGTGACCTTGCTGGTGTTGTCGGACAGTTTTCCCTGGGTGAATATCTGGTTGAAGAGGTCTCCTCCTCCTGCGTACTCCAGGACTAGGTAAATGCGACTCGGCGTCTCCACCACCTCGTACAGACACACCACGTTGGGGTGCTGCAGGCACTCCATGCTGCTGATCTCCTTGGAGAGCAGACGCTGGGCCTGACCGTTCAACCGCGTCTTATCCAGGATCTTCAGTGCCACTTTGTCTACGAGGAGGACAGACGAAGGGACGCAGAGACATTAAATATCCGTCTGGCTGGATGCCAACAAGGAGTTCTGGTAAAATAATAACTAACAACTTATGCTGGAATTATTACTCAGTAGACAGAAAACAAATCAACGCCAGATTTTAATACTTCTTTTTAATAGTATTGTAATATGCAATGAATCGAAATGTTGTTGTTTGCCAAAATCAAACTTCCCTTGCACAGTCTGATAGCATGTTCACCTACCTTTAGTTAGAGTGTGGAAACCCAGTTTGACCCGGGAGAAGGTCCCAGAGCCGATCTCCCCGCGGACCTTGTAGAAGCCCACCCTGCGGCCAATCATCAGGTCCTTGATGGTCGTGCCGTCCTTGCACATGTCGGCGGTGAGCTTCTGCAGGGGGGTGAGGTGCGGCAGGCCGTCGGCCTCCTCGTCCTCTAGGCCGGCGCTAGAGCTGTCCATCAGGCTGTAGAGGCTGTGGTGGCGCTTGGGGTTTGTCATCTTGTACTGGCTTCCAGGCATTTCTCAAGATAAGGTCATCTTCAAGAACAAAACTTGATCATGTCTTTACGTCTTTACTCCTACTCATGGTTTGGACGTACAGTTGCTACTTGCTTTTTTCCTGAAATTGCTCATAGGATGTTAAAAAACATTATTTTTAATCCACTGGAAATACCACATAGCATTGCTTTATCACTGCAGCATCTAGGGCTGCACGATATGAGATATTGAATATCGCGATAACAATATTACTTGCGATTCATAAACAGATATTAAAGTGTGCTCAGTTTTGCATTTCTGCTGCTTTCAGTGTTCTGATAAAATACAAATTTTGTTGAATTTAAAACTAATGAAAGGAAATCATTTCCAACAATCTTTTATTGAACAAATTGAACATTAAATTAAATATAAAGGCACCACTGAAAAAAAGACAGTTACATTTTAAAGTGCAGTTTTCTACATGATATTTTCTTTCAACTAACAAAAAAATCGAGTGTTTTTCGGGATATGTCGCAGCCTTTCGTAAGGGTTTATTGCAGGAGTTGATATTGCGATGACGATAAAAAAACGATAGTGCAGCCCTATTATCATCCTCTTAACACAGGTTAACAGTGAATAATCAGCTAATAATTTTTTTCTTTAACATCACATATATGTCAAGGCCTAGCCTGGCTCTTGCATAGTCAGACTTGTGAACATTTTTAAACTAGTATTTTTTATATTATTGTTGTCTTATCAATCAGTGCTATATTAACGCGTGATGTAGCCTAGTATCATCATTTCATTACTGCTGTTACGGCTTTGCATGGTTGAGCGGTGTTAGAAGATGGGATAGGTCTATGTTACTTGGATGTGTTCTGATGTTTGCATGGCTTCTTATACTGAATGTGGATACTGTTTGATGCTTCCTGTGGCACTGCATGGCAAACTGAGAAAGCTTTTCTGTTGTTTTGGCTGTCTGTATGGTGTCTTGTTGACTTCTGTCTGTGTAGTTTAATTTGTACTAATGCCTCGTTGACTTCTGTCTATAAAAATTAACCTGCACTAATATCTTGCTGCTTTCTGCTGCTCTGGTCTAAAATCATCTGGCCAAAGGACTACAGTTGAAAATTAGCCGGCTGGCTAACACTGGCACATTTACAGAAATGTTGATTAATGTGTGTTGTCCTTTATAAATAAAGAATAAAAAAGAAAAGAATGAACATTCTACACGTCCTTCCAGTGCTACACTAAAACCACATCATTTTAAGATTACGCCACTATATTAAATACAAATTCTCAGATGTCTTATGCAACAGTTTGTACACATATTACTGTGAATGTACTAGATACCAGTAATGCATAACCCTCAAGTGAGTACAAAAAGACAGCAGACATTTAACAAAAAGAGTGAAAAAGAATATAGTTAGAATATATAGTTCAACAATTCTTGTTTTCTTACCAAGTTTCCAAATTGCTGCTCTGCATCAAAACACAGCGGTAGAATCCATTGCATGCAAGAATATGAAAAAGTAGTTCTTTTGGCCCAGTAGGACCAGAAAAAAATGAGTTTCTTCACTTACATGCTGAAGTCTGACAGTTTGTGCAAAATCGTTGAAGGCCCCAATACACTGAGCATAACGGTGCCGTCATAGTCTCCATCTTTGTCCTCTCGAACAGACCAACTGCACACTGATGGCCGAGAACGCAGGAGGTTAGGGGGCGCGTCTGTTTGAGACATCAGGTAAGTGGAAGGACAGTCAAAGGACAGGGAAAACCCCCCTACTGTGAGAGCTCACCTTCCTCCTATCTTCACCCTCTCCTCCTCCACTGATGACGGATTAAGCTGGTGTATGAACTCTAATCCTATTTTAATTTGGGTCCGTGCCAATCCATTAAAATGACTAACAGCGGTTCAGGGCGGCAAAAAGAAGCCAAAAGGACGCAATTGATGACAAATGTGCACATGTATTTGTATCCACAGTATTTACAGTGGTTTAGCAAAGCACACCTCTGTGAGAGACATGGCTGTTTTGCAGTTAAAAGGTTGATCTCTTGGCTTTTGAGGAGATGAAATGTTATGCAACGGTGTTACCCAGTGTTCCCATTGAGATTAGCTGTCTGTCCCCTTGACGCAGGCTGAGCAGCAAAGATAAAGAGATTACAGAGCACGAGGTCAATGCTTCACTGGGCCGAGCGTTTTCATACAGCTGTGAGGAGTAGAGGAGGCACAGCGGGGAGACACTACAGTCAGAAGACATCGAGAAAATTGAAATTGCAACATATCTTAAATTATAATCAATTGCAGAAATGGGTCTTGAGCTCCGATCAGCTACTGCTCATGTTGTCAGTGAACACTCCACTCTTAAGTTAAAAATAGGGCTGTCAAACAATACATTTTTCTAATCGTTAATCACCAAATTTCTATAGTTAATCACGATTAATCGCATGTTTTATCACATGAATAAAATTATATTATTTTGCATTTCATAACTGTTTTTAAGTACATATTAACAATGGAAAGCCATTCTTACCAGTGTAGCTTAATTGGGAATCAAATGAATGCAAGGAAAGTTAAAAAATCTGGTTGCCACAGCAGGACATTTGTAACCTTTATGTTTTTATAATAAGGAATGCAACAATTCTCCTGGACAGAAAAGGGGGTGGACAATGTCCCAAATGACAAAAACAGATACAAACAACACAGTCCTAAAACCGTATGCTGATATACATAGTCAATATAGTGTGCAGTAACTTCTAAATAATTTTGATTACTCACTGACGTCCAGTGATCACCGGTTAATGAGACAGCGTTTGCAGCACTTTGCAGCAGTTCCTGTTGGGCTTCTTTCTCCGTGGAGTACAGGCTGTGTATGCCTGAAAACTACTGTCCCCCTCGACAACTTTTTAAAAGTAAAACTTTCCATTCAGAATCTTATTGGCATCCATTTTGGCGTCTCACGCTCGCCATCCACTCAAAACGTAACGTTAGCCTACCACTCTTTGGCCGGCTTGCAAGCCCAAACAAGTGCCTGTTGTTTAGTTTCCGGTCTAGCTAGATCCGGTGTGTAGTTGTAGTTTTTCTAACATTACTAGTTGCTGCAACAGCATGTGAAAAAAAACGACAAAGTTTGCTAGGCCAAAAAGAACGTTAATCTTGCAATAAAAAAATTGACGCCGTTAAAATGGGTTTGCGTTAACGCCGTTAATAACGCGTTTAACTGACAGCACTAGTTAAAAACAAAAATCAAAGTTGATCAATATAAAGAAACTGATACTTAGTTAATTATTCGGGTAGACGTAACAGTTTTAGGCTACTGAGGTAAGCAGATCTTTTTCAGACTTTTACTTTGACCTTCCATGCAGGCAGCTGATTGGATTAAAGACTTACAGGAATATGCCCTGTGTTCAAATGTGCTTGCTGCACACTCACCTGCAGGCAGGGCGATGAAAGTGCAAATCTTGTCAAGTATGGCACTGCACAAGAAGCAGTAGAGTTAAACTCAGAATTTACCTTTTAAATGAAATTGAAATACAAATCTGGAAATTTTAAATCACTTAAGTCACTTCTGCCCCCCCGTAAGGTCTGGAGATTCATGCATCTGCAGAGTTGACGTGTCAACAGTTTCTGGCCTCTACTGTAAACAATCTAGATCTTTCTCTTCTTTAGACGGCTGTCGCTGAAGCTGCCGGCACGCTGGCTCTCTTCCAGCTCTTTGATTCTCTGACGCAGAGCAACAATTTCCTTGTTCTTCTCTTCTTGGAAGAACTGCAGCTTCTGTGGATTAACAGGCACAGTTAATCCAAACACTTCAGTAGAAAGAGACACTATAAACAAGACCTGCAACACATTTCTGGGAACAGAAACACACAGCACAGCTGACAGTGAAGACCTGTGAATTACCAACCACTAACTCAAAATCTTTTATTCAGTGAGCCTTGGCTGCACCAGGTTCATTATTTTCTGTGTGCTTTTAGTGTTTGACTGTGGTGTGCTTTCTATTAACTGACTGCTAATCAAATATGTTCTAAGGCTGGAAATATTGATTAAAACAATCAATTTTATTATTATTATTATTATTAGTATTGTCATCATCATCATCATCATCATCAACTAGAAAATGCATTTCTTACAGAAAATGCTTGTGAATGCTGAAAAGCTGAATTGCTAAAGCTAAACTGGATTGCTAGCATAATTGCGTAATAAGGAGGTGAAGTAGTGAGAATAGTTGGAAAAGTGGGAATGGTTTTAATGAGTATGAATTTCATTGAAATATTGAATGATACCAATAAGATTAAACAAAAGTGAAATATTTTACAGATTAAAAAAAAAAGTCATAGTCATGTCGAAAAGTCATAGTATAAGGATAAAAAGTCATAGTATAGTTTAGCAAAAAAAGGGATTGAAAAAGTCATAGTATAGTTTGCTGAAAAAAGTCAAAGTATATTATGTCGAAAAAAGTCATAACAAAGATAGTATAGTATGTCGAAAAAAGTGATTAAAAAGTCATAGTATAGTATGTTGAAAAAAGTGATAAAAAGTCATAGTATAGTATGTCAAAAACGCTCATAGTATAGTTGTGACAGATTAAGAGATGGTGGACCCAAATGCAGAGGGAGACGGCAGGCAGGAGATGGTGTGAGCTCAAAAGATGTTTAATATAACAAAAGCGGAAGAACAGAGGCTGGAAAAACTATGGGACACAGAGGGATACACACAGACACAACTGACAGCACAGGAATACAAAATGATCTGACAAGAGACAAAGGAAACAAGGGGGTTAAATACAAGGGGTAATGAACAAACGAGGGACAGGTGATACAACAGTTGAAGCACATTAGGGCGGGGCAGGACAATCAGACAAGGCGGGAAAACAGAAAGTAAAACTAGACATGACGAGACAGAAAACAGACTATCAAAATAAAACAGGAAACTGGGAAAGACAGACAGGAAACATGACAAAACCTAAATAAAGAAGCTTGACCAACATTAAACACAATGGAGAACAGAATACAGGGATAACCAAAACATACACAATACAGAATAACCAACAAAAACAGGGAACATAGAGAAAATAATGATACAGGCAACAGAAATAGAACAAAATACAAGACCAAATACCGAAACCATAACAATAGTATGTCGTAAAAAGTGCTAGAAAAGTCATAGTATAGTATGTCAATAAAGTCATAGTATAGTATGTCATAAAAAAGTAATGAAAAAGTAATACTGAGTATGCCAAAAAAGTCATAGTATAGTATGTCGAAAAAAGTGATAAAAAGTCATAGTATAGTATGTCGAAAAAAGTCACAGTATAGTATTGCAAAAGGGTTCTCGACTGTTGTAGAAAGAAGTGGCTGATCTTTAATGCAATATCTACATTGCCCATTATCAGCAACCATTCATCCAATGTTCCAAAGGCACATTCTGTTTACTAATCTGATATCATTTTAAAAGGCCAATTGAGAAGACATTGGAAAACCCTTTCGCCATTATGTAAGCACATAATGTAATATGAAAACTGCTGCCCTTGTTAAAAAAACAATGCAACTGATCTCAGCTGGTATTCTGTCTATAATGGAGTGGAATGGAAATTTCTAAGTGACCCCAAACCTTTCACCGGTAGTGTATGTAAAACTTAAGTGATAAAAAAGTCATAGTTGTGATGAGAGTGTGAGATGGTGGACCCAAATGCGGAGAGAGAGAGACGGCAGGCAGGAGATGGGGTGAGCTTGACGAATTTAATATAACAAAAATCAGCAGAACAGAGGCTGGAAAAACCGAGGAAGAGGACACAGAGGGATACCAAAAAAACACACAGGCTGACGGCACGGGAACACACATGCGGCAAAAGAGGATACAAAATGATCTGACGCGAGACAAAAGGAACACGGGGGTTAAATACAAGAGGTAATGAACTAATGAGGGACAGGTGACACAACAGGTGAAACACATCAGGGCGGGGCAGGACAATCAACAAAGGTGGGAAAACAGAAAGTAAAACTAGACAAGACAAGATCTGACACAGACTATCAAAATAAAACAGGAAACAGGAACAAACCGACAGGAAACATAAAATGACCTAAACGCAGACACTTGACCAACATTATACACAACGGAGAACAGAATAAATCTACAAAAACATACAGAAAACATAATACAAGCAACAGAAAAATACACAACCACAACAATAGTATAGTATGTCGAAAAAAGTGATAAAAATGTCTTAAAAAGTCAAAGTCCCAGCACAGATTGGTGATTGAACCAGGGTCTGAGTGTGCAGTGCTTACTTGCTGGTTCTATTTGGAGTAGCACTAACCTCTGAGGCACCATACACCATAGTACAGTACGTTGAAAAAAGTCATAGTATAGTATGTCGAAAATAGTCATAGCATTGTATGTCAAAAAAAGTCATAGTATGTCGGGAAAAAGTGATAAAAAATAACCTCTGAATAGTTCTACTTGTTGTTAAATTGCAATGTGAGCGGACAATATTATGTGCATTATGACGGCAGGATCATTTAAAAGGCAACCGTGACTAATGTTTTTGTACAGCCATATTTCTGATACCGTGGTGGCAGAAATTTTGCCATGGTGGGACGCCACTACAAAATCAACAGAGGAAACACTCAGTCATTGTATTGTATATGTGGAAAAGAGTGATAAAAAGTCACAGTATAGTATGTCGAAAAAAGTCATAGAATAGTATGTCGAAAAACCTAAAGTGTGGAACAGTTTGCGGAAAAGTGTTGAATGTTTAAACTTTGAATGAAGTCTGTAGGGTAGGTAGGAGTAGCATTTAGAAGTGGAAGAAGGCTGAAGAGGATTTAAAAATTGCTCTATTGACTGTCAAAGTAAAAAGAAAAAAGTTGAATATTTTAAAAACCATAAATAGTGGAGAAAAGTTTAATACAAGCACAAATGTCCTTAAAGAACTGAACATTTTGATATTTGAATGTTTTTTGTAGCTGCAGGTATGCAGAAGTAGTAGGCGGCCAAAAATCATACGGAAGAATCGGTGCTGCCAAATCAGCATTCCCACAATTGTGGAATTGTTATTTTCTTGATTCATTCAGTGTTAAAAAATGCACATCACAATTTCAGACCCCAATGTGACATCTTAAAATTGCTATTCAAGTCATTGAATGACATAAAGCAGGGGAAAGCAGCAAATTCTTACATTTGAGAAGCTGGTGAACAATGATAAATAAATAAATAAATAAATAAATAAATAAATAAATAATCAATTGGCAGACTCTGAGAACTTGATGCTGTGTGAGACACAGCTGCTAACAACAGAACACACAAGACTGTGTTCGAGAGACAGTGTGATTGTGTATTTAATGTCGATGCAAAGATGCGAGTGGAATCAAACGGACATGAATTTGCTCTGGGCGGTGCAAAGACAAAGACATGTCTGTTTGAGAGAAACTGGAAGAAAAACTAAAAGAAAGTAAGAAATTAAGTCTGAATGCACCTTTAAGCTTTTTTCCAGACTTTTGTCTTTCAGACAAAGCTGATGAAGAAAGTAGCCTGATGTTACTTAGAAGGTGGGGACTAACAGGATTAGACATCTGGGCCAAGTCTAATACAATTTGCTTTGCTTCGGCTGAGGTTTGCACTTCAAGGATACAAACTGACAAACCCAAACTTGGAACATCAGTAACATAACGTACACTCCTGATTCTGTCCTCCTGCACAAACTGGTTTACAGTATTAGGGTTTATCCGGCCTCAGAATGGGCCTTTGGGGGTACACATAGTAAGTGGGGGGGGTCCCTTAATATGTGTACCATATTATGTAGGTCCATTAACCCGGAAATCTTTGAGCAAACACTTCATTTCCTGCATTCTGACCAATTTGTTTATGCACCAATTTATGGTGGAAACGTCTTCATTTATATGAAGGACAACACACAATTCTGAAGGGAAGAATGTTTTGCCGAGGGTGATTTATTCTGTGGCGCTGGCAAAAACCTTCTTCTATGCAGGGATAACCCTGAGTATGAAATACAGTGCCTTGCGAAAGTATTCGGCCCCCTTGAACTTTTGCCACATTTCAGGCTTCAAACATAAAAATTATTCAGCCCCTTTAAGTTAATACTTTTTAGCGCCACCTTTTGCTGCGATTACAGCTGGAAGTCGCTTGGGGTATGTCTCTATCAGTTTTGCACATCGAGAGACTGACATTTTTGCCCATTCCTCCTTGCAAAACAGCTGGAGCTCAGTGAGGTTGGATGGAGAGCGTTTGTGAACAGCAGTTTTCAGTTCTTTCCACAGATTCTCGATTGGATTCAGGTCTGGACTTTGACTTGGCCATTCTAACACCTGGATATGTTTATTTGTGAACCATTCCATTGTAGATTTTGCTTTATGTTTTGGATCATTGTCTTGTTGGAAGACAAATCTCCGTCCCAGTCTCAGGTCTTTTGCAGACTCCATCAGGTTTTCTTCCAGAATGGTCCTGTATTTGGCTCCATCCATCTTCCCATCAATTTTAACCATCTTCCCTGTCCCTGCTGAAGAAAAGCAGGCCCAAACCATGATGCTGCCACCACCATGTTCGACAGTGGGGATGGTGTGTTCAGGGTGATGAGCTGTGTTGCTTTTACGCCAAACATAACGTTTTGCATCGTTGCCAAAAAGTTCGATTTTGGTTTCATCTGACCAGAGCACCTTCTTCCACATGTTTGGTGTGTCTCCCAGGTGGCTTGTGGCAAACTTTAAACAACACTTTTTATGGATATCTTTAAGAAATGGCTTTCTTCTTGCCACTCTTCCATAAAGGCCAGATTCGTGCAGTATACGACTGATTGTTGTCCTATGGACAGAGTCTCCCACCTCAGCTGTAGATCTCTGCAGTTCATCCAGAGTGATCATGGGCCTCTTGGCTGCATCTCTGATCAGTCTTCTCCTTGTATGAGCTGAAAGTTTAGAGGGACGGCCAGGTCTTCGTAGATTTGCAGTGGTCTGATACTCCTTCCATTTCAATATTATCGCTTGCACAGTGCTCCTTGGGATGTTTAAATCTTTTTGTATCCAAATCCGGCTTTAAACTTCTCCACAACAGTATCTCGGACCTGCCTGGTGTGTTCCTTGTTCTTCATGATGCTCTCTGCTCTTTAAACGGACCTCTGAGACTATCACAGAGCAGGTGCATTTATACGGAGACATGATTACACACAGGTGGATTCTATTTTTCATCATTAGTCATTTAGGTCAACATTGGATCATTCAGAGATCCTCACTGAACTTCTGGAGAGAGTTTGCTGCACTGAAAGTAAAGGGGCTGAATAATTTTTCATGCCCAATTCTTCAGTTTTTTATCTGTTAAAAAAGTTTGAAATATCCAATAAATTTCGTTCCACTTCATGATTGTGTCCCACTTGTTGTTGATTCTTCACAAAAAAATTACAGTTTTATATCTTTATGTTTGAAGCCTGAAATGTGGCAAAAGGTCGAAAAGTTCAAGGGGGCCGAATACTTTCACAAGGCACTGTACGTTCCGACTTTTCTTCTGCTTATAGCTTAGTCCCGACAAAACCGCACGGTTGAATTTCAGCCTGCGTGCACATTTTGTAGCCAAAAACAGAGCAGCTTATATTGGTAGAGAGAGCAACGAGTTAGCGGACTGCCGAGTCGCCCTCTCTGCTCTCTGTCTGCTCAGCTGCTAGAACCGCTCAACGAAGAGGAGTGAAAGCAGCGCGGCCGTAAATGACAGCAAAACACAGTGAAGACTCTCACGTTGAGCTGAAATGGAAACAGTGTGCTGCAATCTTTTTATACAGTCTATGGCTGCAACATACTGTATGACGCCATTCACTTTACTGGCAGAAGTGACAACAGATAAAGCCACCGTGTCATGAGAAGCTTGTTGTTTTAGTGTTCACTTTTAACTCACTTTACATCATCTTTGCTATATATTTTTCCCCCGTCGCTTTTCCTCACAGCGGCACTCATACGCTACTCTCCGTTACCGCTCACTGTCATTGCGCGACAACACGGGCACTGACGTCACTCACTTAAGGCACCCTACCATTCTTGTTCTACTGTAACTGACGTTATCACGTAAGGGGGTTGCGGTTAACCGCCATACTGCAGTGACACGTTGCTTCGTACGAAAATAACTATCACAGCTCTAGTTCCTGCACACCACAGCCTTGAATTACAGATCGATTACCACTTGAATGTGTTTTGTGCTTTGTTAGTTAACCTCTATGATGTAAAAGGTGCTGTGTGGGCTGCTCACCCTCTTGAAGACGCTCTGTGGAATAAGGTTGGAGCCGTGTTGTTGCTGCTGCTGCTGCTGCTGGCTCAGCTGAGCTGTACTCTGAACTCTGGCTAACTTTGCACCAAACTGCAAAAACGTACAAAGCCAAACACCAACGAGCTTAGAGAGAAGCTGAAAATGGTTGTCGAGAGGTCGTTTACAGATATTACTCTCTTTGGAAGGAGCTAAATACCAGCTGATAAATATCAATCAACCAATAGTCGATCTAGTCCTATGTACATCTAATTATTATTCGGCAGTCTTGTCAAGGCTTAACCTCAAAAAATGTAACTTCTTGTGACTCAGAAAATCATTACAGCAACACAGGAAGTAGCTTTTAGTTTACCTCCATTTGTAACTTGAGGAGCTCGCTCTGCCTCTCCCTCTCCTGTTTCTTCAGCCTCTTCCTCAACTCCTCCAGGTCCAGATCCTTTTTCTCCATCAGATTCTTCACTTCGGCATTTTTAGCTTCCACTGTACGTGGGGAAAATAAAATCCAAAATCGTATGTATCGTGATTTTTTCCCCCGACAATTTTTAAAGTCAATTCTTTTCCCTGGGATCAATTATTATTATTTTTTTTACCAATGATTCACCTTAATATTTTCTGTTTATAAGGTATCCGTTTCCAGCAAAACAGAGCGAAAGCAGAAAATGCAGAAAACACATGTGATGTACTTCTTTATAAATGAAATAAATGCCAGACGGACTGACATGGATGTGCATTCTTTTGTAGAAAACAATTAGTTTGAAATGCTCCACACGTTTGCTGACGTTGCGACCACAAGTGTTAAATATAAATGCCAGGATATATCTGATCCACTGTCTGTGTCTTGTATTATGACTTTATGGCTTTAGGGAGGTTGTTCTGTGCACATCTAATCTAAGTATTCCCAGAAAGATCTTCTAAAATCAACCCTGTCACTGTCTCAGTGTATGTACTGAACGTAGCGTATAATGATGGCATGAGACTACTTCTAAAACAACCGAGATGGCGTAGTGCTAGTCAAATGGTTGTTAGTGTTGGTGTGCCAACCTGTTCTGCCTTAATAGGAAACCTTATTAATCGATACATGTGTAGAATGTCTGTCTCGGAAAACGAATTATACAAGCTTTAGCCCACGTTGATTTTTACCTCTGTCAGGTATGCATCTAGACTGTGGAGACATTAGCGCTCCTGTTTGTATATTACAGGTGAAGGTTGTTGACCTTTTTATTAATTTATATGCATTGTACTGTATATTTATTTCTATGTTTGTAAATATTGTCATTTTTAATGTACTATGGACCTTCCATTTGTGTCCTGAAAAGTTATTATTATTATTATTATTATTAATATAGAGCGTTGCGTTTGGTCTTACGCTGCTGGAAGCCCTTCCTGTGGGCGGCCTCCACCTCTCTCCTGCACTGCTGCCTGACAGTCTCTAGCGCCCTCTGGTGTCTCTCTGCCTCTGTTCTCATTTCACTGGCCAGCCGCTGAAGCTCAGCCTCTCCATCCTGATGACGACACCCACCTCACACATCATCATCACTGACAGACTCTTGAGTTGAAAGGATTTCTATGCAAACATTTAGGAATTGCTACCTTGTTTAAAGGGTGAGACTTTTTTTTTTTTTTTTTTGTCCTCAGTAGTAACCAAAGAGCTTACAAAGCTTTATGTTGCTTATTAGTGTACGCGAGGTAAGACTTGAACATTTTTTTATCAATTTAGAGCTTCTCTCGTCTGGAATTTAGGAGGTAGACATCATTAGGACAATCTTTACAGAGTTAATGAGCAAAGATTAACCGATTAGTTCTCGCCAACTTTAGTCATTTTTATTCATAAAAACATTCTCTGAATCTGGCTTCTTAAATGTGTACATTTTCTAGTTTCTTTACTCCTCTGTGACAGTAAACTGAATATTTTCGAGATGTGGACAAAATAAGACATTTGAGGACATCATGTTGGGCTTTGGGAAATAGTGACAGTCACCATTTTCTGACATTTTATACACCAAACTCATTTAATTTAAACTTTGTATTGATTGTGGGGAAATTACAATTTTTTTGTTAGAAATCACTACACACAGGCCTGAAATACACACTGGACAGATGTCAGAGTTAGTGGGCTGCCAGCAATGGACCAGCACCCTAATCAGTGGGGGGGGGGGGTACAGTGCTTTGCTCAAGAGCACCTTGGCAGTGCCTAAGAGGTGAAATAGCATCTCTCCAGCTACCAACCCACACTCTGTACTTTGGTCCGTACGGAGGCTTGAACCAGCTACCCTCCGGTTCTCACCCAGCTCCCTACAAACTGAGCTACTGCCACACCTAAAGTAGTCGACTGTATCTAGGAAATAATTGTTCGTTGCAGCCCTAGTAAGGAGTAAACCAAACGGAAACGTGGAAATTACGCCAAATGTCTCTGAACATTACTAACATTGATATTACGACATATGGAGAACATTATCTTGACCGTAGACCGGCTACGGAAATGGAAACATTCACCTTTCTATTAAATGTCTTGATTCACTGCTGTATTCAAAGTATTTAATAATAAAGTCTGCCAGTGTTCACTCCTGCCTCGGGTCTTACCTCTGCTGTTCTCTTGTTCTGTTGTTTCAGGTCCGCCATGTCGTTCTTCAGTCTCTCATTCTCCACTACAACAGGAACAGTTTCAGAAGAGCCATGGGATGAAAACCATCTGTAATTTGACTATATGCTGTGGTCCAATGCAACTAAGTACATTTACTCAGACACTGCGCTTAAGTACAAATGTTGAGGTACTTGTACTTTGCTTGAGTCTTTTCTTTTCATGCCACTTTCTACTTCTACTCCGCTACATTTCAGAGAGAAATATTGTACTTTTTACTCCACTACATTCATCTGACAGCTTTAGTTACTAGTTACTTTACACATTCAAGATGTAGTTTATAAAATATGATGTTTAATTATAAATGACACGGTTTCTAAAATGTGAGGATTTTTTCTGCATTGAGTACTTTTTTCCTGAATATGTACTTACATACTTTTACTTAAGTAACATTTTCAATGCAGGACTTTTTATTTGTAACAGTGTGGTATTAGTACTTTCACTTAAGTAAAGGATCTGAATACTTCTTCCACCACTGCCTATATGTAAACTACTGTAGCAGTGGTGCTGTGGGCTTATTTACGATTATGGATGCTATTTCATGTCCAAGCAACATTAAAAACAACAACAGCAACACTATAAATATAGAACTAAATATAGAAAATATAATGCTATGTCTTGCGGGTTGTTGCACTCACCTCTGAGGTTGCACTGCTCCTGCAGAGTCTGCTGCACTCTGTTCACAGTGACCAGGAGACTGTCTCTCTCTGCAACAGGTACAGCCACACAATTAGCCACTTTTCGGGGATGGTTTGATGGTTTTTAGGTTCAGGTTCCAGAATAAAATAACTCAATGGGGGGCATTAAATGTATACAACCAATGAAATGTATTAGTTTATACAACCAATGAAATGTATTTTTTGATGTATTGTTTGCCTGCCTTTACCACACACTATATACAAACTTAAACTCACCCATCTAGTATTTTCCGTACACATTAGAGTAAAACACTGTATGTGTCATCATGTCATTTGTTGCTTTGACTCTCATCTGTCTTTAAATGTTTAACTGCATGACAATGTAGACTACCGTTATCTAAAATAGCAGCCCCTCTGTACATTTGAAAACATTTTGGACTTCATTTCCTGAACTGAAAACTGGAGATGTCAGGTCATTCAGCGAAATCGCCAGGAGAGGGACATTTACACAAGCCAAATCAAGAGTCACAGGGATCTTAATACAAAACTAACACTGTAACGTCAGTAGAATGGTTAAATAGTGTGTACCTGCAGTTTCCAAATGAAAAGGACACTCACCCTCGACCACACTCTTCTCCTTAGCCAGATATAATTTCATGAGTCTATTGGCATCCTCCAGCATGATCTCCAACACGCTGTTTTTGCCAGTAACCTCTGTAATTTTCTGTTTGATAAAAGTAAAGCCAAGTGAATAGTTACACTTCCCACTTAGCAAAACGTTTCTTTATTTCACAATGTCCCCTCAAGAAGGTATACGGGTAAGGTAATAGTTAACGTTATAGTCAACGTTACTAATGACCATTGTCATCCAGATAATATGGTGGTAGTGTCCATATAAGCAAACTAGTGGCTCACGTCAAGCAGGGTTTAGGAGATAATCGCATACAATTAATTTATTTGAAAGTGTCAGATTAAGACTGACCTAAATGTATGTGAGGTTTCTCAGCCTCATCCTTTTGAATCTTGAGTCCAACATAGTGAAAAACAGGCAAATAAATCAAACGGCAGACATCCCTTATTAGCCACCAGTGAGTTAGCATAACGTTTGCCAATGTCAAAGAGGTTATACCTTCGTTAGCTAACGTTAGCTACCCTAAACGTTACCTGTTCTAGTTGAGTAAAGTCCTCCATAAACCTGTCAAGATTCACACAGTTTAACTTTATCATTGTACTAGTCTAAGAGCAAACGACTGTAGTAAAAGTAATAATAGCGTGTTAAAGTTACACTATCGTTAAGTTAGAGAAATAAAATATATGGTTTCAAAGTTGTTGTTGAAGCTAGCTTAGACTTAACTGCACGCGCTGGTAAACGGTTAACTTAACGACGTTACGCTTATATGAGCTCGTGCACAAAAGAAATATTTATTACTGTAGGTTGGAGCACAGGTGCGAAACTGATTACAGTTACTAAAGAATTGAGGAAATATATGTTATTGAAATACATTGTAAGGTACTTTAGTACTTCCGTTTGATGCACAAATACTGTACTTTTAGCAACATATCAGAGCAAAGTATAGATTTAAATCAACAAAATGTGTTACATTTCACAGAGCATATATCTGTGTGTTTACATTTAGACTTACATGCGTGTACATCAATATTTGTTTTACAATAACATTTAACTGTTAATGGATATTAACATTCCAATTCCAATGCAGGACATTTATCTTCTACCTTAGTATTTTACGTAGGGCATTTTCCCAATGTATTGCTGCTACTTTGATTAAAAAAAAAAAAAAAGGTGTACTTCTTACACCATTGAAAAAAAACATTCCTCTTAGTACACTCTAACAACATTTGAAATGCTGCTCAAGCTGATATTAAAAACAAGACAAATGGCAAAAAGTATGAAAGTTGTTTTTTTGTAACAAATTTCCCAAAATTTGCATGAAATGTATGTCAACCAGAAAGCAACTGAAAAATACAAACGAAAAAACACTGGCTGAGCATAAGACTGACAATCCAAATTATTTCGGCTGTCGGCTCTGAAAACATTTCACAGTTTAGAAAAAAAATTAAAAAATATGGCTATGTTAATGGCATCAAAAGAATAAGCATCTAATATTTCAGGTGATCATTTTACATGCGTACATGCCATGCTGTATTTTACTTTTCTTATCAGTTAAATAACATTTTCATTGTGGCAATATTGATCTTAAAGCCTGAAAAAGGAATGAAAACATTATGAAAAGCATACAAAAATGTTGGATTCATAAAAGGAACTTTCACAGAGTATACAGTATATGACCTGATTTTATCAAAATGAAAGCTTTTGATATGTACAAGATGATAGGAATGAACCATGTGGCAGTACAATTAAATATACTCTTATTTAAAGCTTATTTCAATCATTTCTATGTCAACACTGAACTAAATGAGCACCTATAATGTCAAAGATGGTATTCTTAGTAACAAAACCACAGAAAATTGCCATGAACTCTGCAACTCTTTAGAGCTTTTTAGCCTCTTTTGGCTTATAGCATCAAACTGCAGACACACCAAATGAGCGACTAGCTGGTGAAAACTATAGAACATTAAGCTGATAGAAGAGATAAATATTTTTTCCCAGGAGTTGACCAGAGACCAAATCTGACGAGATAACGGAGAGTAAATACTGAACATTAGACAGAAATTTGACTCAAAATGATAGGAATGGGCATCGAGAACCGGTTACAACTTGGAATTGTGTCAAGAACTATGATTCAATTCAATTAAATTCATTCCGTTCAATGGAATCTTTTTGTAATGGAATTATTTGGAAAATTTGGTTCTGATCATCATATCCAAGTTGAATGCACAAGTTTGGTACGGGCTTGTAGTGTTGCAGTCAGGGCTTTAAATTGACACCTGCCAACCCGCCAAATGCGGGGAAAAGTAAACTTTGGCGGGTAACATTTTAAAGTTTCCAGCCAATTTGGCTGGTGATGAATGAAGCAAAGTGTCTGTTTGAATCGGCAGGGTGCAGAAACCACGCGACAAGTCAGCGTTTCCAGATTGATCCGTTTTCTGCCAAGAAATTTGGGCGGTTTTGTGTGTCTTTGCCTTGGAAACGTAATCTTCATCTGACAACAGTGCTTGTGGTACTAATCCTACATTTCCCATGAACAGTAAGTTGTGATGTGTCAGACAACTGTTAGCTACGTGCCTAGTAATTACGAGCTACGCTGAAAAGGAGAAAAGACGAACGGAACCAAACAAACTGAAAGCTGAAAGAGCTGAAATTACAGTAAAGTTAGTTAGGGAAAAAAAAAAAACGTGGCTAGTGGTAAAAAGATTGGCTGGTAACTTTAAAAATCTACAAGCCATGTTGGCCGGTTATTAAACAAGTTAATTTAAAGCCCTGGTTGCAGTCAGTGTGGCTTTATTTTACATTGAAAAAGCCCAGTAAAACTGCAAATCACCCTTGAATCAAAATAACATTTTCCGGAATCCAAAAGAAGAATCGGAATTGTTAAAATCAAAACGATGCCAAACCCTATTCATGATAGACTTTCTCTTTGCCTTTTTGCTGAAAAAAACACATTTTTACATGCTCTTCCTCCCTCATACCAAACCTCCAACTAACCCTTTACGGCCCTGTCAGAGGGAGACAGAGCTGGTGGCAGCTGGCAGGACAGGAACAGATGTCCTCCAAGTATTTTAGGAGACCTGATATTCAACACTCAACCTTGGGCCACCTTAATAGTCAATCTCCAAGACTGTTCCTAAGCTTATCTGTGCTATGGATTGAAAAGTCTTAACTTTATGCAAGTTCACAGCTGATCTAAGGTGTGATGCTTCCCATAAGCTCAGGGGTCAGGTAGCCGCCTGGCGTCGGCATGACTTTTGGGATTACGAGCTGGGGGGCTGGTGTCGAGTTGGGAGTCAGTAAAAGGCTGTTCTGCCTGTCGACACCCTCGACCACGGTGTAGACAGGCGCAGGGGAAAGAGGGGACATGGGGGTGCTATCTGATTCGCGGGATGGTGAATAACTCAAGTCTCCGTCTGTCTGGCAGGATTCACTCATGTCTCCTGTGGACGATCTGGGGCTCATTTTCCGTGCGTTGAGCTCTGAGGTGTAACCTCCGTGATCTGGATTCACCACCAGGAGCCGGAACTCGTTTTTTTCTTTCTCTTTCTGCGCCATGATGTCTTTCTCGGTGTCTTGGCTAGTCTGTTCCTCAGGCGACAGCAGCACTTTGCCAGAAGACCTCACCTCACTCACTTTGGTGTAAAGCACCTCTCGGCCCGGTGCTACAGACCGAGGCTCCCCGGTGGCGGGGTTGTGGACCGGGGTGCTTGGCTCGCAGGCGGTCGGGTACGACGGGTCCTTGCTGTGGGTTTGGTTTGGGATCAGAGGAATGAACGGCGACGCTTCCGGCTCGCTGGGGAGATCGGGGTCGCAGCAGCTGGCCCGGCCCGAGTCGTCGTCTCTGAAACCGATGGACAGGGGAGAGTTGTCGGAGGACAGCGAGCGCTCTACGAGACAGTCTGTGTCCAGGTCCGTCAGTCGCTCGTTCTGCTCCTCGATGTCCAGATCGATGAATTCCACCCAGGGGTCGTTGTGGTACAGCTCCGGCCTCAGATCAGGAGGGCCGCCCAGGATGGATGTCAACTCCCGCAGCTTCCCTTTCTGCGGTAAAGAAAAGAGTTGATACTATGGCGTCAGATGTATTTCATATGTTGCAAGCGCGATAAAACACGCTCACGATTAGAGTCGACTAATCGATTAGTCGATAGAGAGAAAAAAAAAAAATCATTGGCAGCTATTTTGATAACCAATTTATCGTAGAAGTAATTTTTTACGCAAAAATGGCAGAAAATGCTGTTTTCAGCCTCTCGAATATAGACGTTTCCTGCTCTTTTCTGTTTTATATCATACTGAACTGATCACTTTTGGGTTTTTGGACTGACAAAACAAGACATTTCAAGACATCACCTTGGACTTGGAGTGAAAAGCATTATGGGTTGTTTGTAGTGTTATTGTTGCTAGGCTAGCGAGTTTCTTCAAGTCCTCTATAATGTGTCTTTTAGAATTAGTCAGCCCTAAAAGTGTTTAGGAATTGTTTGATTAAGGTGAAATCATCCTTTAAGTTTTAATTTTCAAAGTTGGGAATGGTGACAAACTCTACAGATGACCAAGTCAACAGACCAAGGTTTTTTTTTTTTTTATTTATTTAAAAAATTAAATCAAAAGCTCCGCTGGGAACGTTTTCTGAAAATGGTTTCCCTGTTCCATTTAAGTTGAAGAATCACTTTAATACAGAGTGTACTAGTAAATTAGGACAAGGCATGGTCACGCCTAATAACATGCAGATAAATACCTTGAGTAGTTCAGGGTCAATTCCTCTTATTTTAGGTCCAGGAACAGGAGGCAAAAGAATAACCATCAACCTTAGGGAAGAAAAAAACCAAACATGAATGGCAATAAAAAAAACCACACTTGAATTCAGACCTAAGTATAAACATAGTTGAGCAGATGTACAGGATGTCTCGCTGTTCAACATCTTTGAAAGACACTGAAGCTGATTTTCAAGGTCTAGCAGCCCACAAAACCTTCTAGTCCTACACAGAAATCCTGATGGTTGTGAAATACTTACTTTTCCTGCTGCGATATGATAACAAACATCGTGATGGTCACTAAGCACAGGGCACCAAAGATGAGCAAGGCCACCACTGGGAAGCTCGACACTGGGAAAAGAAATGCACACAAATTCACATTACATATATACTTCATACATTACATCGGAAAATCATCAATATAAATACAGTTTAATGACGGGCTTGTTGACAAATCCATTAATCACAGAAGCCCTTTTCAGATATATACATAACATCGCTTATATTTCTTGCTTTATTTATCTGTTAATGTAGAGGCTCTGTCCTTCAGACGTAAAATGTTCCGTACAAGTGGCTCAGGCGCTTATTCAGATATGATGCTGATGTAAAATTGCCATTGCATTTACTGTTTGTAATGAGGTAGCTGTCTGAAAGGGGCTTTAGAATAATCTTATTCAGACCTGTACCTTTCTCTGATATTAAATATTTAGCATCTTTCATAATTGCTACTGTATTGTATCATCTTGTGCATTTATTTATAACATATTTTTGAATGCTTTGTGCACAAAGTCAGATTCACAGCAGAACAGTTTGTGCATCTCTTACAAACATCATTTTTTGGTCATTCAGTTAGTCCACCACTTTGGTCCAGACATGCGTGATCAATTGTAATTTGTAGTCCCCATACTTTGATTTATGACCAAATACCTGCAAAACTAATGGCATTCCCATCAGCCTCAGCTGTACAAATGTTAGCATGCTAATATGCTGAACTGAAATGAACATTATGCCTGCAAGCAAACATCAGCGTGTTAGCATTGTCATTGTGAGCATGTTAGCATGATGATGTTAGCATTTAGCTCAACGCACTAAGTACAGCCTCACAGAGCCAAGAGCTAGCAAGTCGTTTAATGCAATAAGCAGCCTTCTTTTACGGCTGCCATCTTTATTTGGGTAAAGAAATGGAGGTACGCCCAAAGATTCTCTATAACTAAAGAGCATTACACGCTGCGCCAATGGTATTAAACGGTACGCACTTCTTGTCTCCTAAATGGGCGTGGCCTCGTTTGAAAGTGTAGTGAACGTCGTGTGGATGGATGAAAAGTTATACTGACATAATTTATAAATACTTTCTTTTGTGATGTTAACATTAGATATTTACACAGCTAAACCCCCTATTTACCATTATGAGAATAAGTTGCGTTAAAGCGTTTTGCAAACATTAGTTGACGTTAGCTTATCTGTGTTGTCAAAGCTCGCGAGAGTTTGGCCATTTTAGTGTCAGAATGTTCTGGAGATATGTGGCTTCTAAATAAATGGGTCCAATATTTTCCATTGGTGACTATGGGGCGAAAGAATCAGACATAATCTGTGTTCACGCTCACGTCCCCAGTTGGAATCAATAGACTCAGGACCTGCTGCCAGTCTGTTCAAGAGGCGAGGCAGTGGTGAAACCCACGTGAGACAGATACAGGAAATGACTGTTGGGGCGTCTCTGCTCTAAAACGTCTCTGGTACACCTTGGATCACCTTCTACTTTATTGTTTGCCAGAGGGAATTTTTTTTCAGGACAGAAGAGTACTTAAGCAATATTGACATGTCTATAAAAAGATAGTTAATATTGAGATATTTGTTCTTCTGCTGGTTTTTGTGCAATGGCTATGGCTTACCATTTTCATCAATGTAAAATGATCGATATTTAGGGATAAAATGGAACTGGATTCACACATGGCTACTGGTAAATGTTCTGATTAGGGTTGCAAAATTCCGTGAATTTTCAAAGTTGGAAACTTTCCATGGGAATTAACAGCAATAAAACGGGAATAAACGGGAATTAATGGGAATAAACTGAATATTTTTAATATTGCTTGTTATAATACTGTTAGTCTATAACAGGGAACTTAAATGTAGTTGAAAAAAAAAACATTTTGCAGCATACTCTTGGTTAAAATAACCTGATTTAATGCCCTTTTCAGTTGAATGTCCTCCCTATATTCGTCAATGATATGCACGCATGCATTAATCAGCATAGTCTACTACATACTTGCCAACATTTAGTTTTTAAAATGTGGGATTTTTTTTTTTTTTTTGGGGGGGGGGTTTATACATAACTGATTGCTATTAACCTATGTGTGTTAATTGTATAGCCCACTTGTTCTTGATAGGCTGGAAAAAATAGACAGGCACTGATGTTTAGCTTAGCATGCATACAACCAAAACCATAACCATAGTAAATCAAAGGCAGCATGCTAGCTACCTTCATATGTTAAGCTAAAAGTCAATGGTTTGGGCTACTACTTAGCCTAGTGCAGGGCTATTGAGGTCACACCCACTGCACAGATCATTTCTAGAATCCAACATTCTACAGCAGATTGAAGCTGATTGAAGACACATTGAAGACAGTACTGCATTTGAGCCCAAGGACTACATCCCATCCAAATTCCCATAATTTCCATTCATTTCCATGAAAGTTTCCAAATTGGAATGTTTCCAAAATTCCCCAGTTAAACTTTCGATGGAAAGTTTCCAGAAATTTACCGGAAAATTTCCGCCCCTTTGCAACCCTAGTTCTGATTACAGCATTGAGAAGCTCACAGAGGGTTTTAACTGGCATATCATTTCTTTTTCATATAGTGATGCTCAGTGAAAGGAGGCGGGAGCTTTTCGGCGAAGCAACGTGAATAGACCTCTCAAGGTTTAATGTACAATTGAAAACCCTTCATAACAGCATGTCTACCAGCCTCGTCTCACCAGGCTCTATACGTTGCAGTGAGTGCTTACCTTTAGATGGGACGAGCACAAATAAAGAGTCGCTGAACTCTCCAAACTCTTTCCCAGCGAGCATTTTGCACCGGACCCGAACCTCGTGATTGACGTTAGTTTGAAGCCCATAAATGGAGCGCTGTGTGCTTTTCACAAGGTCGACCTGTGGTGAAGAAAATAAGATTCAATTACCAGAAGCAGTGATGCAGCATCACCCTTCTCTCTTCAATAATATAAAAAAGTTGACTATGAAAATCAATCAATGTACATTAAAGTCTTGGACCCTTGGACCTAAAAGTATGATTTAATATAATACTAAAACTATACTTAAAAAGTTTTTAAAGTTTTTTTCTCAAATTGGACCCTATTTCCCCATGGTGTTGTGTCTAAGTGACTGATGGGAACAACAATCTTTGAAATTGGTCCAGTATTGATCGAGACCGCTGCAGTCGACAGCGGCGAAACAAGCTGCAATGTAACGTTAATGGGCAATTGCGCACCTATAATTTACGTCCACTAAAAGTGCTTGATTTGCCACTGACGTGCTCAGATTATTATTCCAAGTGTCTGACAACATTATGGAAAGGATCTCTGCAGAGGTCGACCTTTTTGTTTGACATAAAACAGCCCTGAAATCGGAATCGCCAAACCCACCAGACCCCATTTAAATAAACACTAATGTTATTACTGTAAAACTCACTTCATTCAAAGTCGACAGAAACATAATGAAACTATCAAAAGCCATCTTGGTTCGTCTTTCCTCTGTTCCAACAATGACCACTCTGTGTTGGTTGAAATAAATCCTTAATTCACCCATTTACATGTGAAAATATGCTGGCTCTATACAAGTTAAAATCATTGTTCATTTAAATGGAGTCTGGTGAGTTTGACGATTTCGGGGCTGTTTCTGGTTCAACAAAAAGGACCTTTCTTGGGGCAACCTGTAGCTCCCCCAGTAGAGTGTGTGCCCTATGTAGGCTGAGTCCTTGGCAGCGGCCCGGGTTCGAATCCGACCCACAGCCCTTTGCTGCATGTCGTCCCCCATCTCTCTTTCCCCTTTCCTGTCTTCAAGCTGGCCTGTCAATAAAGGTCATGAATAATTATCTCAAAAAAAAAAAAGGATCTAACAAAAAGGTCTATCTCTGTAGGGATCCGTTCTTGGAATAATAATCTGGGCCTGTCAGTGGCAAAAACAGCACTTTACAAGCTAAAATAATTGTTTATTTAAATGGAATCTGGTGAGTTTGGCATTGGCGAGTTCAGTGATGTTTCTGGTTTAACTAAAAAGATCTTACTCTTTCTGTCCATAATGTAGTCAGACGCTTAGAATAATAATCTGAGCCTGTCAGTCGCAAAAACAGCTATTTCAGTGGACAGAATTTGACAGTGCACAGAGTAGTTACATTGCAGGCTGTATCACGGCTGCCAGCTGCAGCGGTCTTGCTTACTTTTGGGCTAAAAAAGGTTCCCAGTAGTCACTTAGACACAAAAAAATATGGGAAAAAATGGATACCCAAGTTACCCTTTAACTGAAGTTGTTATTTGACACACCCACCACTTCCCACTGGTCAGAGTTGACGTCGCGGTACTGGACCTCGTACTGCAGCGTCATCCATCCCGTCTCCACGTCTGCGGACTGAGGCGGCTTCCAGCTCAGTATGATGTCATAGTAAGTGCCGGTCAAACTCACATTCAGCAGAGTCCAGTTCAGGCCGACTGGAGGATCCGGTTGCACTGCAGGCCAGAAAATAATAGTTGTATCATCAGCAATTGAAGAAGACTCAAAGAATTCAAAAAGAATGGACTGCGGCTGCTGATCGCACAATGAATAGCTGCCCTGTCTCAGGGTCCGGTTCACAAAAGATACTGCGCTAATAATATTACAGCGCAAATAGAGCCATACAGTTTTGCAGCTGAGTGCAATTTGCCTTTTAAAAAGAAAAAGAAACATGAAATTTGTCAGACTGCAAGCTACAGTTTCCTGGCCGACGAAGTGCAGAGGCATTCCTCAAAACTTCAGGCAAGGAATTATAATGACAGAGAGAAACCGTATTTGGGATTTAGTATCCCAGTCCGTTAGTGCTGTTGGTTTTCAAACCTTTAGACTGTCGAATAAGATGGCATGACTTGAAGCAGAGGACACTGCCTATAAATGTGCTTTAGTTACAAATTTGTGGGAACCAATCACTATATCATATATACATATATCCCTTAGTACATTCATGTGGATTTTTTTATTTAGTTTATTTAGTATCTTTTATTGTCCATATTATTCATGTGGATTTGTTTGTTATTTGTTATTTTAACATCCTGTTATGATGTATGTGTATGTTGTGTGTGATGTCTGTAAGCTACTGGGACCTTGAATTTCCCCTTGGGGATCAATAAAGTATATATCTATCTATCAAGAAATCGACAAAAACATCGGCAAAAGGGACAAGAAATACTTGGATAAAAGTGACAAAAGTGTCAAACGTTGAAAAAAAAAGTTACAATTTTGACCTAGAAAATCAAAAAGTTGCATGGCCGACAGGAAAACAACACGAGGGTTAACTGTTGTTTTTATTTAACCTTTATTTATCCAAGTAAGCCGATTACCTGCTTACTTTCTGTCATCTGGATCATGACAGGGGTGCAGGCCAGGGAGGCAGTAAACTCACCGATGTCTTGAACGTTGAAGTGCTTCTCGTCATAGAGGTTGGCTTGATCCCTGGAGCGCAGCTGGACGCTGTAATATGTCCAGACGGACGTGTGGTTCTCGTTGAAAAAGCACTCGTTCGGCCTGTCGGTGCTGTAGTGGGGACACTCACGCCACTCCTTGGGAGAACCGTAGGGTGGTCTGCGGGGGGGGACAACATGTGGTCTATAAAACAGCATGAACAGAAGGAAGTGACAGGAAACAGCTCTCTCTTCATTCAGTCCGAAAATCTACTCTAAGCTGTTACTTGTTAGGTTTATATTAGCTAATTTAAGTCCAGTAGTGAGGGTTGTGTTAATGTTAAGTTTGCCTTGATGCTGATGGTTAATGAGAAGTCATGGGGTTGGTAACATAAAAAGTATTCATCCTAATGTTGGCATGAATGTGCTCAGTAAATTCCATGCCAATCTGCCAATTAGATTATGAGATATCTTATAAAGCTGACATTTAGGTTGTATGAGTATGGGCTATACTGAGTCAGAATGTCCTGATATGATTGGATTCAATTAAATTCTTGAAGATTAAACAATTATCTTAATTTAATATAAATGTGTATATATATATATATATATATATATATATATATATATATATATATATATATATATATATATATATATATATATATAAAATAATAATAATAATAATAATAATAATAATAATAATAATCAACATAATATGGCATAAATGTTAAAGTGTTTCTCAGATTTAATCCAGGGGATTTAACTGTATTTTTACTCAATTTTCTTTTGAATTGAAAAATTTGTAAATAAATGTCTCTTTTAGCAAATTTCGGACAAATCGATTTCAACTAAAAACCGTGATTAATCAAAAAATCTATTAAATTATAGAGGTTGTGTTCAAATGTATTTTAACAAATTATGCGTTTGTTCACATTTGTTTGAACTTGACTTTTTGAGAAAGTGACAGCCCTAACATTCAGTAGAGCTACAGTTTGTTTAAAACAACTATAGTGTCCAGAACAATTCTGAGAATGTTCTAAAAAATACAACTATATAGCTGTAATTGTGCCTGTCTTTTAATGATTCATGTCTTTATAGGAACCGGTGGGCCCGGGGCTGAATACCAGACATAGTGGTGTAGTTAGAAAGACTAACACATTGTCAGATTTGGTCTTTTCGTTGGATTTGTTGACAATTAGAAAAAAAGAGAATACTATTAGGTTTATCCTTTAACCAGTATCTTTAGGAAATGTCTTGGCCTTTTGGTGTGCATTTATAAATTCACTGACCCAAGTTGTTAAATATGAACTACTCGATAGGAGAGAAACACTACTTTTCCCTAAGATATGGTAATATAATCACAGCTAAGTGGCGGCTGAACTGGACTTCTGCCTGGTCAACACAGAGTGAGCAAGGTAAGGCTTGGACACAAACATGTGCACATTTGAGTTGTAAAAGCAGTGACCCTGCTTGACCCAGAAAATGTGTGTGAAGAGGGATGTTTTTGAAGTAGTTCACGACTCTATCCAACATTTGCTCCCACCTACATGCATTTTCTGTCCCTTCTTCTCTTATCAGACAAAAGCAGTAGGCCTATGTACAAACTAACTTCACATGTAATTCACTTTTTACTTCCTAACATTTTACTTGAAGGTATCTACATAAGAGTGACATGATACTGTCATGAACACATGACACTGTCATGACACATGAACCCTAACTCTAACCCCAACTCTAACCCCAACTCTAACCCTAACCCTAACCTGTCAAGACAAAAACTAAATGACACTTACTAAAAAAAGCGTTATGTCATAAACGTTTATGACTTGTTAATAATGTTTATGACACATTCATGACAGTGTCATGTCACTCTTATGTAGATACCTTCAAGTAAAGTGTAACCCGTTTTTCTTTCTCTCTTTATCCGCATTACACAGCATGTATGTATACACATTTGGCATACTTGTGTTGTGGGCCGGGTACCGAATTCAATACTTTTTAGGCACCGACCAAACTGCCTCTAAAGTATCGAGTAGTCATTCAATACACAATTTGAATACCTAAGGAGTAAATCTCATCAGTTGTCAGTGAGCCAATAAGCACGCAGCATGCTTCTACCTAGATATAATAATGCTTGTGATTGGCTGTCTAACGTTACACGTTGTAGAGACACACAGGAAAAACTTTACGTTACAAACAGAGACACAAGGCTGACGTAGTAAGAGCTGAAAAATAAATAAAAAGATTTGTGCCGTAATGTGGAATGTTGTAATATTTTTGTTTTATAAAATTAATATCAAAAAATAACTATCATTTAGGAACCGGTATCGAAGTCACGGTATTGGTATTGGTATCGGTACTGGTATCGAAAAGTTTTGAACTATACCCAGCCCCTATTATTTTCCTTTCAAATCTTATTAAAGAGGTTATGTTTTCGGTTTGGTTGGGTTCAGTTTGTCTGTCAGCAGGATTACGGAAAAAAATACTGGTCCAATTTTCATGAAACTAGGTGGAAGGGTGTAGCATGGGCCGAGGAAGAGCCAAGCAGCAACCTTGAAGCCAAGGCCCAAGTGCCAAAGACTGCAGTTCATCGAGTGGCCACATGAGGCTAGCTCAAAAAGGGAGTCAATCTCCATAGACCCCCCCATGTTAAAATGCCCAACATGCCTCTCTCCCTTCCTTCTGGTGAGCCTCACCTAATCCAACATACTCAAGACTTCATACCCACTTTCTCTCATATCTATAACAAGGTACCACGACTCACAACATTTCATACTAGAATGACAAAAACACTCATCATACACACGCTTACACACACGGACGCGCCTATTCATGCACACACAGGCACCTCCCCCACCCCCATTTTAAACTGTCCCCAGTAGCGTTTAGTGAAATACGGTCTTTATCTGTTTTAAGCTCTTTGTGTTCACAAGCTCTGTTTACGTATGTCAAATAGTCTTTGTATACTGTATTTGTTGCATGTCTCTTTGGGTTATGTAAGGTTTGTGGGTTTTTGAAATTATTTGTATAATACCTATGGCAAAACTTGTAGGAATGCAATATGGTTGACAAAACTTATCTCTGTAGATAAGATCGCCCTCGACAACTGTGAGGCGTTTAACTCTTGTGTTTTCTTCCCGTCGACAATTAACTTGTTGCCCTTCCGGGTAAAGATAGAACATGTTTTTTGCATTTGAGTTGTAAAAGCAGTGACCCTGCTTGACCCAGAAAATGTGTGTATAAATGTGTGAATAGGGAAGCTTTTGAAGTAGTTCACGACTCTATCCAACATTTGCTCCCACCTACATGCATTTTCTGTCCCTTCTTTTCTTATCAGACATAAGCAGTAGGCCTATGTACAAACTAACTTCACATGTAATTCCCTTTTTTTTTTTACTTCCTAACATTTTTCTTTCTCTCTTTATCCGTTTCACACAGCATGTATGTACATACATTTTTTCAAAACGATTTGTTCAGTTATATGCACCACTAACACCAACTTGTGTTGTGTTAATAATACGTTTTACACTTATTCTTGGAACATTGGTCAACAAACCTCATTTATGTGAAATTATACCTAATTCCTTTGTTTAAAAGAATCTTGATTTATTTATCTTGAATTATGATTTATCTTGACTAATAGTTAAGATCAGAGGATGTGGATCACAGACGTGTATATGTCAAAGTTTAGTCAGGATACTGTTTTGAAACAACGTTTTTATTTCAAATGCTATAAAATTCATTAATTTTACCTGAAGGGTGTTGTATTGAACAATCCATGTTATTTTGGGGCAATTTGATTGAAAGAAACCCATATTTCTGATATAAAGAAAAAAAAAATCAAAACGGGTCAAATTTGACCCGAGGACAACACAAGGGTTAAATTACAGTGCCACTCATAAGTTTATGAACCCATGCTAAAGTTGACTTAAAAGAGGAATAAAAAAAAACATCTTTTGGAAATTGATTTTAATGCCTTATTTTAAAAAATTAGGAAAATTCCAACCTTTAAGGACACCAATTTTCTTTGTGAATGAATAATGTATCGTAAATAAATAAATGTTCTTCCTTAAAATACAGGGGGCATAAATAAGTACACTCCTATGTTAAATTCCCATAGAGGCAGGCAGATTTTTATTTTTAAAGGCCAGTTATTTCATGGATCCAGGATACTATGCATCCTGATAAAGTTCCCTTGGCCTTTGGGATTAAAATAGCCCCACATCATCACATACCCTTCACCATACCTAGAGATTGGCATGGGGTACTTTCCATAAAATCATCTCTCAATGCAAATCAAACCAGCTATTAGGCTGAAATAAAACCATGCCAATCTCAAGGTATGGTGAATCCAAAATAAAAGGGAATAAATAAATAAAAAAACTACTCTTCTCTTTTCTTTTTTTTTCTGTTATACCTTGAATGCACAGAAAAAAGCAGATATTTCTGCTCAAGTTAAGTTATCCCCCTTACAATTTGTTAATGTAGAATAAGCGGAGGTCTCCTGGCTGGGAGAGGCTCTGGGAAGTGCCAACGTTCCATCTGCAGCGGAAAGTCTCCATGTTGGCAGAGACACAGCTGGTGAGGTGTGGCTGCATCTCGGGGAGGACTGTAGGGAACAAGACAGAGAGAAGGAATTAATCACGTATCATTTTAATACTGCAAGGATCTTTTATTTTTACTTTCTTTTCTTTGTTGCAGCTGTTATGACGCATCATTGGGTGGGCTGTGCTGCACTTCAGGGACAGGAGATAACTGGAACTACGTAAATCCAGGGAGAAGCCCGGCGAGTATCGGCCTTTTCCTGGAAGTCCTTTTTATTGCTTTTCAAGCAAGTTCCCTGCCACGGCTGTCGTGGAATGAGCTATCTGCTTTCTTTGTACGCTATGTACAGAGAGTGCTACTTGGATTCTGTTTCTTTGCTGCATGTGTGCTCTTCTACAACTCTCCTGCAGCCGACCTTAGCTGCGTCTGTAGTGTTTTCACTGTCAAAGGGATACAATTAAGTATATACAGTAAGCATACCAATAGATTGCTTGATTTTTAAGTGTGCTGTAGACGGACACTATTATCCCACAGAAAGATTAGGGTAAAAACTAAACAACAAAAGAGTTGCATTGTGGGTAATGTAGGCGCCAGCCTATTATTAGGAAAAAGAATATGCGGAATAAAAAAGCAGACATATCTGTGTCTGCAACACCGATTTATGTATTTCCTTTTTTATCTGTGCAATGTGAGTCCGACAGTGTTGTAGGAGGGTTTAATTTTCAAAAAACACCATATTTTTGTTGTACTGCACATTGCTGCAGCTCCTCTTTTCACCCTGTGTGTTGAGCTCTCTGTTTTAACTACAGAGTGAGACATCTCACTTCTGTTCTGTCTTTGTTGGGAGTCGCACATGCGCAGTAGCTAGGTAAAGACTACTAGCCAGTCAGAAGCAGAGTATGAGGGCGTGCCACGCTAGCAACTAGGCGAGCATTATAACGTGTGTTACAAAGTGACGCACGTTTGTCTCTTAAGTAAAGGCTGGACTACAATAGAGCTGTTTGGAGCAGTCTTTTCTGTTGGAGGTGGTGAGTCCCTTTAGGGTGGACTTTGAGCTTTTTCACTTTCTGAAAGGAAAAAGCCAAAAAGCATCATACGAGCACTTTAAGTTATCCTTGTGATATATTATAGAAACATATGGAATTTCTTTTGTGGTGGTCACATCATTAAAATTTCTCTTTTACAAAACACTTTTCTGGTTACCTCTGGTTTCATGGACGCTATTTCTTTGGGCAGTTCCAATGAAAACTGATGACTTTTAGGTCTGTGGATTATCCAGAGTAACTTTGGACCAATATCTGAAAACTAGAGGCCGAGGCAGATATATACAAGCAGTCTCACACGTACTCCAGTGCTGTGTACACCCAATGATCTATTCTGGGATGGGGTGGGAAAATGCTCTGGCTTGTTTGTATTTCTTTAAACCAATCACAACCACCATTGGCGGCGCCAAGCCCCAGATGCAGCAAAGGGGCACCTTTGCAAGATAGATAGCGAAGATAGCAGAAGGAGAGGGATGTCAGATTGTATCCCAGCAGTGTATATATGTTGAGCCAGACTAGTGAATAAGTAACATGAAATTGCAGTAGAGAAATGCCAGTTGTGGTAATTCAAAAAAACAGTGTTGCAATTACATAGTTTGTCCACCAGAGAGCAATGACAAGTTGTTGTTTTTAACTGCAAATGTCCCGCTCAGAGCTTGGTCCCAATTATTAAGAAAACTAATTTAAATGTATTGTGTAAGTGTTAACATTACATTACACAAAATAATATTGGCCAATACCTTCTTTTTAAGTCTCAAATTGTTATATTGGTATCAGCCTCAAAATTCCAGTATATATATATATATATATATATATATATATATATATATATATATATATATATATGTCTGTATATTATATACAAATGAACCCATTTGTATATAACCCATTCATTTGCAAAAATTAGATATATGCGTTTTTTTTTTTTTTTTTTGTGTATTCCATCGAGTGAATATCAAACTGGTGTTATTATTATTTTGCTAAGATATCTCAATTTTCGTTTACGTTTCATAAATCATGTTTTTTTTTGGGGAGGGGCGGGGTTTGCACTTAAGTTAATGTCTATCAAACCATTGTTGATTTATTCCTTTTAAGAATGACTATTTTTGCAAATTAACTCTCTCTCTCTCTCTCTTTATGCATAAATGTATCAATCCAAGACAAATCAATGATTCTGGGGACAGCAGCAGCAGTCAGCCAACCACATTAGCATGTCAGAGAGGAGCGACACTCGAGCCTGTACAAGACGGCTCCATTGCAGCTGACAGGCAGCCTTTGGGGGGGGAGGGGGGGTGATGAACACCTCTGGCCTGCTAAGGATGCTTCGTGGAAGGGGAGGAACAGGTTAAAAATAACCTGTTTACCAGATCCCCGGCTCCTCCTCGGAAGTCTGCTTAGCTCAGGATTAAGAGAAAAATCAATTTGACACTCAGCTATGCGCATTTGATGAGCATTTATGTGGCTCACTTCATCATGATACATGAGGACATGTGGATGCTTTGTTGTGTGAGGGTGACGGAGAAAATGAAATGAAATTTTTTTGTTTTTGGGGGGGGGGGGGGGGGGGGGGGGGTGAGAGTACTTACAGATTTACTCAAGTACTGTGCTACTATTGTGCTAAGTACAATTTATTTTTTAAAGTATATATTTTTTAAAGAATTTTAACTCAGAAAGACAAAATTCCAAGTCCATTCCCTGACCCACCCACTTGCAAAGACCCTACTCAAAAGTAGTAGCTGATTTACGAAAAGGCTAAGTACAATTTTGAAGTACTTTTAATTGGAGAATGCACTGGAGAGTGACCGGATGAAGCCCCTCTGAGGTTTTTCTTGCATCTCTCCATCAGATCTTTTATTGATTATGTGTATATTAACAGCTAGATTTTACAGGGCAACATTGTACCTTTGACTCCACCACATTTAGGGTTGGGCAAAATATCAATATTATATCGTTATCGTGATTCATATTAGATATCGCCACGTAATATCGTAACATGGCATAAGTGTTGTCTTTTCCTGGTTTTAAAGGCTGCATTACAGTAAAGTGAAGTACTTTTCTGAACTTAGCAGACTGTTCTAGCTGTTCCTTTACCCACTTAGTCATTATATCCACGTTACTGATGATTATTTATCTAAAGTCTAATTGTGTTAATCAGGGACGTCACTAGGATTGAAAGACAGGGGGGGCTTAGCCCCGAGGCTATGCAAAACTTTCCCTTGCAAAATCTTACTTCCAAACTCTAAAGTTAGCTTTTAGATACATCAAAGATGACTGTGCTCCTGCTGAGTTCTTCTTTAGGCTAAGACTTAACCGCTATCTATCTGCCCATGTAAATGTGCGGTAAAGTAATACCATACCTAATTCCTCTCTCTATTAGATAAGTTGCAGGTCAAAATAAGACTATTTAATTACTAGGGGTGTAACGATACACGTATTCGTATTGAACCGTTCGGTACGAGGCTTTCGGTTAGGTGCGCATTACAAACGGAACATTCGTTGGACTAATCCTATTTAATTTTTTTAAAAAGAGCTTCAATTATGTGAAATATAATGTTCTCAGTGCTGCTGCACTCAACAAGGCAGCCCAAATGACGAAACAGGCAACATGCTGTCTGCCCTTCCCACTCCTAAAGAAAAACACACTCCAGTCAGGCATGATACGCTGAACTAGCTCGTTGCAATATGGTTGACAAGGATTTAAAGTAGTCTGAATTTAATAACCTGATGGCCAGATGAATAAAAGTTCTAGTATGTATGTAACTATGTATGCTCATATATACCAAATCTACATTTAAGCAACATCTACATACTTGTTAAATTTATTACAGCAAAGGAATGCAGAAAGTTAAGTTGGTCAGAATCAAGCATATATAATAAATATCATGACATAATTTAGTTTAGGCTATGCCTTGGTGCCTCTCTCTCTCTCTCCTAAAATATCTTCCAGTATCCATTTGTTCAATGAATTGAAGGATATACTGGTACAATAGCATTAACAGTGACACTGATATTTAGGGACTGATATTGTTTGTAATACTATAGAGATAGCAGGCTATATTAATGGTAAAGAATAGAGAGCTTCGGATACCTTACCACTTACCTTAGGCGAGCTATTTCTTGTATTTCACTCGTTTACAATAGCTAGACTATTGGTTTCTATAGCCAACTAAAATATTCCTTTATCTTTAGTAGCTGAAGTGAAGCAAGTAAAAGTCATTAACAACAACTTACAATTTCACTCTGTATCACTCACTGTGTGTGCGGTAGCAAGTCCAGACCAAAGATTAGCGACGAGACAAGATAACTCCTGCAGCTACTGCAACACACCGGTCTGCAGCGTTCTGAAAGCTGCCAGTTTAAACCAATGATAAGAGACAAGACGGTGTATCATCTTCATAGCCATTGACTCTTTGTACTTCTGTCTAACTTTCGACTTTCCGGCTTTTTTGTAGCTAGATATAGTATTTGTTTTTTCTATTTATGAATTTGGATAACGTTAATGATAGTGAGATACTTGCTACAGCTGCATTTTGAGTCATAAATCGGCGAAACAACATTTTATTTCTCTGATTTACTGCTTGTTTTAATGCTGCCTGGCGCTCTCTCTCTCTTCAGTAACTCTCTACCTCGCTCGTCCACATACCGTTACCGTGCAAGCGGCCGCTCGTAAGCCTCTCTCTAAAACAGCCACTTCAACCAGTTGACAGTTATTGAAATAAAAATAAAAAAGACTGCAGTGCGTGACGACACCAACAGATGAATGGTGAAGGAAGATTGATTCCACATAGTGAGTGATACAGAGTGCACTGTAAAAAAATAAAAATAAAAAATAATCTAATTATTATTTTTCTTATTATTTGGGGGGGGGGGGGCTTCAGCTTTAATCTTTGCGATATCGATATCGAGGTATTGGGTCAAATATATTGTGATATTTGTGATATTTGATTTTCTGTCCGGAAAACCCCAACCTGGGGTCCGGGCACCCCTCAGGGGGGCGGCAAAGATCACAGGGGGTGCGCAAGTCTTTATCTGGTTTGAGGTAAAAAAAAAAAAATATTTGCACATGTTAAACAAATTATGATAATACACTAGAATATATAATGTATACACAAGTCTGTATAAAAACTATATGCTAGCTGCTATCATCCTCGTTTTTCCTGCCGCCACGGCATCACTATTTTATGAATGAAACATGGCGGAGAAACGTAAAAGTGCTGCTAACTGCTCTGTATCAAAAAAGAAAGTAAGGGGGGCAAGGAAAAAAGGTTGGGAACTGTTCTACATAATGAGTGCTCCGGAGCTCGAGCACCCACGAAAAATACTGAGCACCCACATGTGCCAGACTGCCAGTAGGCTACATTCATTTAAAATTAAACTTTGCAGTTGGTGCTAAGTGGAGCGTCTGTCATAGTGTGATTGGTTATGTCGCTGTCAGTCCCCTGCTCCATATCCTATCCACCAATCACAGCATCCCTCGGATGAAAATGCCTCTTTAGTGACCCCTCCTCCATCCCCCCACTATACCGTGTGTGCATGTGCATAAGGTAATCAGAGTGAGACTAAAATGGACAGATTTGTTATTAAAAAAGCAAAACCAAATGATGCAAGTGCATTGACATCCACCAACAATGCAGAGAGTTCCACCAGTGCCCTGTCAGAAGCAGATAACAACAGGTGTCATTGATTCTTAATTTCCCACAAAGCTGATCGTGGTTACGTGTCAGTTAAACTTTTCATCTCCAATCCTATCTGTATTTGTGGCGCTGTCCTGAGTTGAAAGATAGCCTACTTTACGGCTTTATTATCAAGTTAATAGGCGTGTGTGTTTGTGTCCATTTCCTAAGGTTCTGAAATGTAAACATTGTTTAACTACTTTTTTTTTTATAAGGGCGTGCGCCCGTGAACACCCACGGAGGAAAACATAAATCGGAATGGCCCTATGGCCCTAACCACGTTCATTTGCAACCCTGTTGCCTCCAACCAATTATGTTTCTGGATGATGGGCATACAGAGTGCAGGGGTTTACATCCTGAGTCTTATATGAGGGTTAGGCAACAAAGCACTTTGATTCGTGGTTTCAGCTAGGCCATGTTAAAAAGTGAACACGTCATGTCTCGTGGTTCAAGTCAGTGTTTACATTTTCTGTATGAAACCAAGACCTGCCGGGTTTCCCTGACCTTAAAGTGGCCATATCATGCTCATTTTCAGGTTCATAATTGTATTTTGAGGTTGTACCAGAATAGGTTTACATGGTTTAATTTTAACACCATATTTTTGTTGTACTGCACATTGCTGCAGCTCCTCTTTTCACCCTGTGTCCAGGTCTCTGTTTTAGCTACAGAATGAGACCTCTCACTGCTGTAACATCTTTGTTGGCAGTCGCACATGCGCAGTAGCTAGGTAAGATCACATCATCTAGCTAGCTGTTTGTTTCTACAACTTCAGTCGGTACAAGGCAAGATTAGCCGGGAGACTTCTTCTAAACGAGGGCACACTTCCAAATTTGCGTGGAATACCTGCAGAATAGGGACATGTAAGTAGTCCTTTTGTAGATTATGGTGAACTAGTGTGTGTTGTAGCAGCGTTTTGCCATTCAGAACGAGCTAGCCCTGCTAGCATGCTACGGTTAGCCACCTCGTTTCGGCTAGTGACGTAAAAAGCCCTGCCGATTTTGAACAGCTCACCCGGAGACTGAAGGCAGAAGACATTCAGAAACCCGTATCTCACTCAAAACAGCATGGATGTTTTTTTTTTCCAAGTTTGTATGCGTGTGGAAGCACCAGAGACACAAAATAACATTCCAAATCTCAGAATATTTATTTATTTATTTTTTTTTCATAATATGGGCACTTAAATCCAGTGCTGTGAGGGCTAAAACATATCCATCAACAAATTGAATCATGCTCTAGTTGATTAAGACCACATATTGGACAACAGGAGCATTTATTACAGAAAACAAATGTGTTTTGTATCAAGATTTTCAACTTGCCAAATACATTGAAGGGATCGTTTTATGAGGTACTTTTCATGGTCAATGTATTATGTACAGTAGAGAAGCAGACCGGAGTACCGACACAGAAACAATGTACAGCTGTGGACAGCAAAACATATTTTAGCCACCTAAGAAAGGGACCACCTAAAAAAAAAACAACATCAGTATAAGTAGTGTCGCATTGACGGACCTATCTCCACAGCTCTGCGGAGTAAGGTCTGGCTCCTCCACACATTCATTCCTGGATAGGAGAAAAAAAGGGTTTGCATTTCTTTAAACCAATCACAATCGTCGCAGCGTCGGTGGCTCTGCTAAATAGTGTCGGAAAGGAACGTGTTTTGGTGCAACATTTGCACTCCGCCAAAGAAAACGGCACATACAATATTAAATGAAGTTAACTGTTCACAGTAACGTAAGCTATTTAAATAAGCTGGATACATGTTGCGTTGATGATTGCTTTAGGCAGCTAAAATATGTTTTTGCTGCTGCTCCCGTCCACAGCTGCACATCGCTTTGCTTCTGTGTTGGTACTCCGGTCTGTTTCTCCAATCAAGGGACGTGCCAGCCGCCATCTACTGTAGGTAATACACTGACTATGGACAAGTACCTCATACAACCTCACTTCAAAATATCCAAACTATCCCTTTATTTAACGTTTTATCATTATGATTAAGAGTGTAATCTGGGTGGCATTACGTTCTGTTGTAAACATTGTTTTAAGGAGACAGGGTTGGTTGTTTGATGACTATACTGTAGAGCTTTGCGGATTCTACATACAAACATATACTTATAAAATATGCATTTCTATAGATCAGAATACCAAACAGTATGAGGTAGTCAGAAGAATTGGCTCCACCAGCTTCATCATCAAAATGCTACTTACACATTCAGAATGTTCTCATGAACCATTCGTACATATAGCTACAAAAAGTTAAGCACTGTAATTTGTATGTATTCAACGTATTTATTACTGTCAGCACCACACAAACGCTGTGGACCGCGTAGGAAGGAGGTCATGGGCCGGTTTACCGGTTTCAAGGTATACCGCGGATCGAAAAAGTCCCGGTTTCAAAACCACTAAAATTTCCACCATGCCGTTCCTGCGGTATGAGCTGTTTTGTTATGAGTTGTCAAGGACAGAAAGTGCAGTTTAGAAATCCCTCTCCCTGCCAGTGTGCAGTGTGTTTAAAAAAAAATGAATTGTGTTCAGTGGGGGGGAAACAGTTGTTGTTTTATACGCAAGCATTTCAAAATAATACATTTTAAAGCTGTATTTGCAATACCGCAATACTGGGAAACCGTAATATTGTTGCTGAAGGTTATCATACCGTCAGAATCTCATACAGGCACATATCTACTTTCAAGCAGGGGTGCGGAATTTGTTTCCAGGGGGAAACATAAGACTAACCCTAAACCCTAACCCTAACCCTAAACCCTAACCCTTCGTTTCTTGGGAATGTTTTAATCCAAACCACATCCTCTTACTAAACTTAACTAGTAGTTTTGGTACCTAAATTTAATAAAATAAATTAAAAGTCGTTGCTGTATGACGCGCACTTTTTGTTGGCTAAACTCAACTGCCACGTTCATAGACAGTGAAATAAATGGACGTATACTTAGACGGAGATCAGTGAAGTATATTAGAAGCACTTTTCCGGTGATGGCTGAGCGTTACTGCGCAGCCTCCATCTGAGCTTGACGACATAGATGTGATGTGAGCAACCGGTCTGAAAGTCTTCTGGTAGCTGTGCCAAGAGAAATCAATCATTCCCAATCTTGCAGAGACGGAGAGCGTGAGTTGGAGCTGTCCATGAGCGTAGGAGCAGGAGCAAAACGTTGCTGAAATATTTTGTTCTGATGCTTTCATGGACTCTCTCTGGGCTTCTCCCTTGACTGTATCCCTCCACGTTCCCCCCAATTGCCTGCGAGCTTCTCCTGACTATACGGTCATTTATCTACAGTGCGACAGAAAGTCGTGTGGTTATGACACAATCGTTAGCCTATTTTTACAAAAACGGCTGCTACGGGGCCATAACGTGAAGCCTTTTAAACATTGTTGTGTTTCTTTAGAAATGAACAATGGACAAAGAGTCTTTAAGCGCTTCAGATGTAAAGTTATTCGCTGTCAAAGTGACGCCAAAATGAATGGGAGTCAATAGAATGGTGATGGAAATAGGAAGGTGATGGCTTGTTAGCCTCAAAATCTCCCCATAGGAGGTACGCTTTCTGGATGCTCGCTTACCCACTTGGCCACGGCCCCTAAAAGAACCGCCATTTCGCGGTGCCCTGTAGCTTTTTGTTGGCTAAACTCAACTGCCAACTGCTACTGATACGACTGACAGCTCACGGAGCTCTGTAGCCGGCGTCACGGTCGACTGATTTCGTAGGATGTCATACAAATTGGTGTACACACATTTTCATACGATATAATACATTCACGTTCATGTGAATGCACAATACTTCTGTAAGTAACATTTTAAATGCAGGACGTTTACTTGTGAGTATTTTAACGTTATATTTTTGATACTATTTGAACTATTAGATCTGAATACTTCTCCCACCACTGAGAGTGAGAGAGGTATACAAACAGAACAGAAAGGGAAAAAGCGTATTGCTCCATGATGCCTAATTCTGACCTAGCACACCTTGACATACTAAATCCACTTGCAGACCTTCATTTCTGTGCTTGTGTGCTCGTCACAGTAAGTGCTGCTGTTTGCTCAGCAGCTGCCAGGCAGAGTTCACTCCTGGTGTAAGTAAACATGTGAGCAGTAGAAGCTGTGCACTTTCTGGCCATCAGATCCACAAAACACACGCACACACTCCATTTACAAAATTGTTGCCATTATTGTTGCAATGTATTCCCATTACACGTCTCCTCTTTCTGAGGCAAACGACCACAAGCGTATGAAGTAAACATGTTTACAGCATGATCTTTCTCTGATTGCTGCCGACAGTCTATTTCGGGGTGAAACAAAACATCCTTGCTCAATCTGTTTTTATAAGGCCAGATGCGTTTCCTTTTAGCCGTGATTCCGAGGAGCAGGAAATAGGAGCTTGTATTAATTTCCTTTAAAATGACTCACTCATACCTCCAGCAGATCCCATATATTATCAGGTAGAACATGGCTTTTCTTTTCATAGCATCTATTAACATCTGCAGTGTGTTGGTGGGAAGCCTTCATTACTGTAATGTCTTTGCTGTCAGCACACAGGGCAAATGTTTATTTAGAGAGTCACGTGTTCAGACATCAATCAGAGAGAAAAAATACCTCATCTTCTGCATTTAGAAAACGCCATTTCCTTCCTTGGCTAGGGGCCACACTGCTTTCAAGCCACAATGCTGTCAACACTGATGACTGAACATTTCACTAAGCAAACAAGCCTTATAGGCAAAACATTAAAAACGAAGAGAAAAAGCTTGTGTGCGCCACAAAGTGAAGAGCGCCAGTATGACCTCTTAATCACATCAGAAAGCAATGTCCTGATTCCTGAGTGATATAAAGAGTGGTGCTCAGTAGGGGTGGTACGGTTTACAAAATCCACGGTTCGGTTCGTATCACGGTTTTAGGGTCACGGTTTTCGGTTCTGTACGGTTCTTGTTATTTTTTCTTTTAATCTTTAACACTCCAGAAATATACTTCAGCATATGATATATAGCTAAAATTAGCATATTGAATGCATGTTGCACAATACATGCACACAGTGGCAGTTCTATCTATTGTTTTATTTCCGCTGTCATCATAGGTTCCCACACACCAGACTATATACGACGCAACTCTCGGCAGCCTTCCTCATCTCTCCCACTTGACATTTCTGCATGTGATGTGACCTGCAGTACTCCACACTCCACTTGAGGAGCGGTCGGCTCGGCGCCTCTCAAAATCTGACAGATTCAACAACTGTATGGCCTATTTCTCACTTAAAATGTTTTCAGAAACACTTTTGGGTGAACTATTTTCGTAAAATACGAGATCGTACTCAGAATGAGACGCCATTAGAGTCTGTTTTGAAATTCGGGAGCAGCAAGAACCATGTGACGCGTTCGTCCCCCTTGTCGTTACCAGTAAGTGTTTTAACATAGGTGTCGAAAGTGGGCACTACGGCAGTAAGTGGTTAGTGCACATTAACAGGTTAGTTAGTATACTGAGGAATACTGTTAGTTGGTTAGTGTACTGAGGAACCGTGTGACGCACACACGCTCCGAACCGACACAAGCGAACCGAGCGGTTCGGATGTTTTTTCATGAACCGTACCACCTCTAGTGCTCAGGTGTGAGGAGTAATACATTTCAATTTGTAGAAGTAGTACCTCCGCTGGCTGGGGCTCCAATAGAGTTGGGAAGTAAGAGGAGTTATTTTGAGAGACCAGTGTTCTAAAAGTCCTGGTAATTCTCCCACAGACAATATTAGTTTACTGACAGAGTACACATAAGGCTTCAATAGACATGAAACTCTCCTGGTTGAATCATCAATAGAAATCACCTGGTTCTTTGATTAAAAAAAAAACTCACAGCCTGTGTAGGGCTGCTGGATTAAAGGTACACTATGCAAGATTTGTACCTTTGTACATTTCGATGGTAATCAAACTCGTAGTAGGGTGAATCATCCCGATAGCAAAGCAGGGGGGGAGGCTGCTGGCAAAACCAGCAATGCAAGTTTCGTAGGTGGCACCCCGCCAAATGTCGCAATAAGGGGGGGAGGGGATCAGGCCGTGAGTGCAGAGACGTAGCAGTAACAGTAACGTTAAATACAAAGTACTCTACAGCGACTCTAGGGGTCGCTGTTTTACAAAAAAACGGAAACTGCATAGTATGCCTTTAAGGAAAAAAAACATAATCCCAAATATTTTTTGTCAATATTGAAATCACGATTCCTCATTGACTTTTGGAAAGATTCATTGAACCTTAAAAAACAGTCAAAACATCTTGAACTGTAAAGATTTCCCATCATAGTCACGATACAAAATAAGAGTTTACTTGCAAAACATGAAGTGCAAAATAATCGTTTTTCTCGATTGTTCTGTTTTTGTGATCGTTAGGAGCCAAAATGGTAATTGCGATAACATTTTTGATTAATTGCAAAGCTCTTAGCCTGTGTACATAAAAATGTAGGGAAAGATGTAAACGTAAGAAACATCCTGTTTCCTGTGCCACTAACAGCAAGCTCAAGCTACCGATTACACTTTGTAGAAACCTGATGAAGAATTAGAGCTGGGCAATATATCGATATTATATAGATATCGTGATATGAGACTAGATTTCGTCTTAGATTTTGGATATCGTAATATCATAATATGGCATAAGTGTTGTCTTTTCCTGGTTTTAAAGGCTGCATTACAGTAAAGTGATGTCATTTTCTGAACTTACCAGACTGTTATAACTGTTCTATTATTTGCATTTACCCACTTAGTCATTATATCCACATTACTGATGATTATTTATCAAAACTCTCATTGTGTAAATATTTTGTGAAAGCACCAATAGTCAACACTACAATATCGTTGCGGTATCGATATCGAGGTATTTGGTCAAAAATATTGTGGTATTTGATTTTATCCATATCGCCCAACCCTATGAAGGATTCAGCAGTTATGGAAAACAACAACACGAGCTAATGTTGATGACGATGTCTGAGAACTGTGAATTACACACATCTTCACCAGCAGTGAACAAACATGATTTTGAAAAAAAACGATCTTGGAGCAACTTAAGCCTCAAAGTTGAATTATGTAGTTCGGGCTACTGGTACACTTGCTTTATTAATCGTTTCATGTTGCTAACCGTTCCCTGTACTTTAGGCTACAAGCTGCTCTATTGAGTTTGTATTTCAAGCTACTAACCGCTCTACGTGGTGAGACTGATGATATGTTCAGTGTTGCTAATTTGGCGACTTTCTCGCTAGATTTAACAACTTTTCAGACCCTCTTAGCAACTTTATTTCTAAAAAGCAACACATTTTGTGACTTCAGACCATCAGGGGAAAAGAGAGATATATAATAATTCATTCCTGTGCATGCTGCTCAAAGTAATCACAGCCCACGGCTCTTCTTCCAACAGCACGAGGTCTCCTTCTCCCCTTGCGCCGTACAGCAGTAAGCCGACACAGCAGTCAAGCTTCATGCAAATGATACATGGTGACATTACCAATATTATATATATTAACAATGAGCTTATGACTTCATCTAGCGACTTTAAGCGACCTTTGGAGCTAGTGCTAGCTACTTTCATAGGAAAAGAGTTGGCAACACTGAGTGACAGAGGGAAAAAACATAATTTTCAATGGAAGCCAGTGACATAATGCTACAAATTGACGCCCAAGTCCCGACCCTCGTCACTGTGTGACAGGCGTGACATGCTGCAAATCAAAGTTGAGCTGGCCTTAACTTTTTTCTGCGCTCCAATTACGCAGTAAAGCATCAACCAAAACATATGGTTTTGTTTCACCATTTGTGGTCCCCTTCTCTCTCACCACAATTCTGCTCCGTTCTGTCCAAAAAAATGGAATAAAAAAAACATATTCCTGCCATTAGCCAGTTCCCAGTGCTGTTAAACAGTGTTGCCAACTTAGCGACTTTTTAAAAAAAAAGCGACTAGCAACAAATCTGCCGACTTTCTGTAGAAAAGTCGCCAGTATTGTCCAGCGAGCACGCAAGGTATTGTAGCCGCCAAAACAGTGTCCTGTTCTGTGACAGAGGAGCAGCCTCTCCCCTCTCTCCTCATGTGCAGCAGCACTGCGCACAGTGCACATGCAGGTAGAAGGGGAGGTGGGGACAGGGTGTGCGGGGGCCGGTGTAGGTAGAACAGACAGCAGGACGCGACGGGAGAAAGACGCCACTGAGCTGGCCTGGTCCTGGGCAAGCCATCCTTCTTTGAGAATTCTTTATCAATCTTTTTCCCTCCCTTTGTAGAATTTAATTTGTTTTACTTCAAAGATAGGCTACCTAAGTAATACTTATAAGGTCAAATAAATTCCTGTATTGAATTTGTGATTATTTGGCTAAAGAGTTATATTTCTTTCTATCTACCTTGCTGACACAACTACCGTACTAAACTTTATACAAATGATTGCGTAATGACGTCAAAATATGCAAATGAGCGTATGACGTCATCTAGCGACTTTTAGCGACTTTTGGAGCTAGTGCTTGCGACTTTCATTGGAAAAGTGTTGGCAACACTGCTGTTAAACCCTACCCTTTTTTATCATGACACAAACACAAAAAGCTTGGCAGAGAGTGGCAACTATTATGGGAGTACAGGTATGCAACGCCCAGTGGCTGGCTGTGGTACTGCGTTATGTAGCTTAGTTAGCTCATTCTATGCTAGCTTTCTGTGTATTGCGGTGCACACAGGGATGCAATGGGGCATGCATGTAAACAATAGCTATCTCCACAAGTGCTCTCAAATGACAATTCATGTTTTCAGACACACACAAGCCCATGACGACCGAACTATGTCAAAGAGAGGTTGAGCAACACTTTACGGGGACAATGTAGCTGGCCACGCATGGCCGTTTTGAAGCTTTGTCACTTGTATAAACATAGCGTGAGTAGGTGGCTAGCAGCAACCTGTGTATTATTGGAGATATGAGATGTCGAATGTAGCCGTAGCGGCTGGGTTCAGCTACCACCCATTACAAATCGAAACACCAATATTTCCTGGCGGCACAAGCAACAGTTACAGCTTCCTGTCTGAAACAATCTTAAGATTTAAGCACTTTGTCATTTAGAAGAAGATAAAGCTATTGTTTTATGTTGTTAGTACTCCTTCCCCCATCCTGAGTATTTCCCCATGTCAGGTGTTTTCTCACAATTAATTAAGTTAATTAAGCTAACGTTACTAGTTAGCAAAAGGTAGCATAGCAGCATAGCTAGGCTATCATCAATAGCCTCTGTCTGCTAATTTTCACTGATAAAGTACCTTTCCTAGAAAATACTGAGACCAAGGACATGATCAATGTTGTCCTTTAGTTACATGTAGTAGTTTCTCCTATGGCAAGCCGCCACCAGCCCAGTTTGCATCACTCCACAAAATGTGAGACTCACAAATCTGCAGGCTATTAAAAGTTGGCAAACTATTTAACAAGTCTGTATAAAAAAAAAGTAGGCTTAGCTGGGACACTATTAATTTCCACGAACAATTTGGCAGCAGTTTGAAAGCTTTCACTCCCATATTATGCTACGGGGGGTGGACATACATGCCTGTCAGAACACATCAGCCTAATTCATAAAGGCACGGAACAGAAACAGAATTAAACTTAAGAATTAGGAGAACAGGAATATAGAGGAACACATCCTCCATCCACATACTTACAGTGTTACGTAACAAGACAAAGCACAGGATGTCCGTGCGGGACTTAAATGGCCAATGTAGACCTAGTGGATAAAAAACAACCCATGTATGCAAATACACAGGCTTTCCACTGCCACCAAGGGGCTGTTCAGGAAAAAAAGGGGGGCTCAACACTAAACAGCTTCCCATTGTTTAGCAGTGAAGTACTCTCTGCTCTCCAGAATTCCTGGGAAGCCACTTCACTAGAAATGTGCTGGCCACTCTATCCGGCTCTGAGAGCTTCGCTGTTGTGCAACACACATTTCATAATGCCAAAACAGCAGAGAGCACACCGCATCTATGCAACTATACATGTTTTCTATAATTACGAGGCTGAAATTGAAAAAATAAGATTTTTTTAAAAAATTTGTTCCATCTGGCATTGTGCAATTTCTAATTCCAAACCAAATAGATCAGCAAGAATTGAAAATCTGGGCATCAGAAGACACCAGGTGTCAAAGAAACACCATCAACGCCAAATAAAAATTGCAAAACAACACAACACAATCTGTTCATGTAATGTATGCTATATAATAAACATTCATTTCAAATCTGTCTCAAGTCTTCAAATGGCAACACATGCTTTAGTTACCGAATACACATCAACATTTTTTAAACATACCTTGCTCAGAGGCCAATTCCAGCGCTGAGCCAGTGAAGGTGTGAAGGAAGAAGAAGAGCTTGATGAGAGCGGCAGCCATGGTGTTGAGCTGTGGAGGAAACATGTGGCGAATGTTAGTTTGTCAGTGCAGTCCCCCCAGCTGAACTACATGAAGGCCCAGCCCACTGCCACCCTTGAACACTCCTTAACTTTTTCCAGAGGAGAGGTTGAGTACACCCCTGATAAAACTCCATAGAGTCACAGAACTGTAAAGTGCTTTAGATACTAGCATTAATCAAATGGTTGAATTTTTTTGTTTTGTTTTTGAAACCTTGCCCCAGTGCATAAAAGCAGCTTACTGGATCTGTTTTTCTATATTCTACCATTCAGCCCAAGGAATTCTGTTCCCACTTTGCAAATATTTTGGTGAATACTTGAAATTTGAACTCTTTATGACGAGAAACCTGCCTTTTAAACCTGTTAAACATGTTAAGCTGAATTTACCTGCTCCAAGGAGGTTATGTTTTTGGTTTGTCTATTTGTTGGTTTGTTTGTTTGTTGTCTGTCAGCAGGATTATGGGAAAACTACTGACCCAATTCAATGATCCGAATTACAGGGCGAACACAAATTCTTTTTTCACTTTTATTAACATTGCGAGATGCACTTCAACTTATTTCACAGCTTCAACTTCAGAGAAGCCTGCAACCTAATTTTCTTTATCATCTTCATATCGTTTTGATCATTTTGAAGTCTCCAAAGACTCAGCAGGAAATGCAAATTATTTCAAATGTGTCAACTACAATTTTTCAGCACAAGCAAGAACATGCACATTTGCTTCAGAAAAGTGAAACCTCTCTAATGTTGCATATCTTTTTTCATGTAATTTGTAATAACATGAAAAAAACAAATCCAAGTGATGAATAATAGTACACCTCACTTAATGAACAGTGGGAAGGACCAGCAGGTCTAAATCAGTATCTGAGCATGTTTTATTCATATTCGTTTACCTTCCTGGAGAGAAATGTTTGGTTCTAAACATTCATCTCCAGCCAACAGTGCTGGGTTCAGTACTGGGTTCCTGCCAGCACATGAGAAACTATCCGTCCACTCTGGGCCTTGTTTAGATCTCGTTTACTGAGCCTTGTATACATTTACCGTTACCATTTACAATTTACATAATTGTAATCTTGTAAAGCAGATATTTTCAAACCAGAAGTTTGCGATTAGATTTCTCCAAGGCATTTCTGAGCCTAACTTATCATTTAAAATATCTTTAAAAATACTTCAAAACATCTGTATAATCTATCTGGAGATGCCTCATCCTTACTCTTATTTCGATGACAACTTGACAACTGTCTAATCGCGAATCGCATTATGATTACTTCATGGCCTAAAAATGTGTGTCAACAGCCAGAAACAAAGGAACAAGTCACTAAAGCTATTCTGTCAAGAGAGTATTTGCAACAATGGTATAAGATCATGTGTCCTTGAGGTATCAAATGTTCTTGACCCCAACATGTGAACAATGGATTTTGGGGCCAGCTGCTATTGAAAAGATCTTTAACGGAGCTTTGACGGAGTCTCCTGTCTTGTTTAGTTCATCATATTTGCTCTGAGTTTCACTGCTGTCAGCTCCGCAGGTGGATGACATGTGTCTTTATAGTTTACCAGGGTTCAACAGTAAGGGTTGCCTAGTGGACCAGGATAAGTAAAATGCCACGTCGGGCAAGTTAAAAATAACAACCCACTTTCCTTGTTTTTTTCCAATTATCGTCTTATCATAAATTACGTTATCGTTCTCTTGCTCCCCTCCCCTTGCCCACGCTTGTTGGATTTGATTTTAATGTGCCTTTGGCCAATCAAGAATTTAGTTAGTGCTAATGACACGTGACTGGCGGCTGGAAGAAGAAGATGATTGCTGCATATGAGCTTAGGCGAAAGAAAGTGTTTCAAGCTTCCTGGAAGAAGGAGTTTTCTTGGCTGGCAGTAGAGGATGTCGATGTTAACTACAATGTTTTGCGAAGTTTTCCACAAGTTGGAGTGGCAGATAAGAGTGGATCATCTTCTTGGAACATCTTCTTGGGGGTTGCAGTAGCTCAGTCTGTACAGGGTCTTGGCCTGGGAACTGGAGGGTAGCCGGTTCAAGTCCCCCGTGCGGTTCAAGTAGGGAGTGTGGACTGGTAGCTGGAGAGGGGCCTCGGCACTGCCATATATATATATATATATATATATATATATATATATATATATATATATATATATATATATATATATATATATATATAAAAAGATTGTGGAACAAATGAATCAACCTATTATGTATATCATCCTCAATAAACTGTAAAATATCCTGCCTCATTACAAATCTTTGTGACAACTCTATAATAGCCAAACATGAAGGCTACTTGCCAAAAATGTGTATGTGTTTATGTATATTAAGAATATTGGCTGATACATTGTGACTGGATTACTTCAAAGGCATCAGTCAGGCTCTGTGTTAGGTTCAATAGGTTCACATATGCAATATGCTAAAAATAGTCACTGTTACATAATCTTTCACTACTTGTGTTGGTTTAAGTGGAGGCTAAATTCACAAAATATATGTATCTCAAATGCTAGGGCCAGGACTGAGAATGACAATGTTCATTTTCACCAACATTTACTTTGCTGTAGTCACGGCATTCTTACTCTGTAATCTCTGCTCACTACTGTTGGTCTGTTGAGAACAGACAAGCGTTTACACTCTCTTCTCACGTTGATAAGACACACTAATAGACACATCTACCCTCATAGCTGCAGATGACACAAACTCTATTCAGATGAACAAGTGTAGACTTAACAACACTTTCAGAAACTATGCAAGGCCATGACAAATTTGTAAATGTACTAGTGCTGTCAAACGATTAAAATATTTAATCACGATTAATCGCATTAATGTCATACATGTAAAAGTGGATCGGCATTTTTTGCGCTTTTGTCGCCTGGCTTTGACGAGGGGGCGGAGAATTCGCATCAGCTGTGTGCTTGGCCATCAAATGGTATTTCAGACTGGACGTGCTGCGATGATAGCTCAGTTCACAACGACAAAACACACAGATCACTTTGGTCTTGTCAATGGAACCATTTGGTAACTTTTTAAAAGTAAACTTTCCATTCAGAATCTTATTGGCATCCATTTCGGCGTCTCGCGCTCACCATCCACTCAAAATGTAACGTTAGCCTACTACTCTAACTTTTCTAAAATTCTATCACTTTCACTTTGTGCAAAAAGGAAGACAATCAGATAAAAAGCAATAGCCCGGAGACAGTTGCCATGTAAGTCTTTTGTTGCAGAATACAACTGTATGCATGTATTCCTGGTAGCGTGAGTATGCATAATACACAAAGCACTACTGTAGATCTGTGTATGTTTGTCAGTAGGGCTGCAACTAACAATTATTGTTATTGTCAATTAATCTGTCAATTATTTTCTCGATTAATACATTTGTTGTTTGGTCTATAAAATGTCAGAAATGGTGAAAAATGTCAATCAGTGTTTCCCAAAGGCCAAGATGACGTCTTCAAATGTCTTGTTTTGTCCACAACTCAAAGATTTTCAGTTTACTGTCACAGAGGAGTAAAGAATCTGGAAAATATTCACATTTAAGAAGCTGGAATCAGATAATTTTTTACTTTTTTTTAATAAAAAATGACTTGAACCGGTTATTCAATCAAAATGTGTTGGCGACTAATTTAATAGTTGACAACTAATCGATTAATCTGTAAATCTTTGCAGCTCTATTCGTCAGGGGTTTAAATGGACTTTTCATTGTAAAGTTTTTGTTTACGTCACACACTTGGTTAAATTAAATTAAAAGGTTAATTAAAGCCACAGTGCGTACAACTTGAAATATTGTGTTACTTTGTTTTTTTGGTTACTTGGAGACAGCAGAACAAGCTGGAAACACAGCTTTGACATATTATCACCCTATAAAGTTGTGATCGCAAATGTGTTCGCAGAAGATTGTGCATTCACCCCATACAGCAGACATAGATCAACATTAACGTTCATTACCATCTATCTATGTATCAATTTCTGTGCACTTGATCAAGTCCAATACTCATTCTTCTTTTATGGTTTGGTCTCTATCAACTCCTGGGAGAAATATATGGCACTTAAACTGCAATATATTTCACTTTTCCCACCAGCTTGTTGCTCCTCCAATGCATCTTAATTTTTAAGTCAAAATGTTTGGGTATAAAATCTTTAAATGTAACTAAAAGCCATCAAACGATGCAGTTGAGTTTAAATGTAACATTGAACCAGTTAATGCCCATTATTGATTAATCTACCGATCATCTACTTTGTCAGTGAAATGTCAGAACACAGTGAAAAATGCCCACTACAATATCTTTAAAGGTCCAGTGTGTAACGTGTTTAGTTGTTCATTATCAAAATCTGTGTTGCCCGTTCACAAACTTGTCCTTTTTCATGAATATTTACCACCACCATCAATTCCAAGTATTCCTTTTGGCTTGAAATTTTACATTTGCATTTGCATGAACTGGGGTAGACGCTCCATATTCATGCGCCATCTTGAAATACGTTAGCCGGTAAGGGACATACAGGACATACTGCTCTGCCTTTCGCGTTTTCGCTATCACATGATAAACTCACAGGTGCTGCTAATGCTGCTAATGGGTATCGTAGCTTCCCGGCCC